>JAULUF010000041.1:10095000-10695000 GCA_031834385.1 Semotilus atromaculatus | reverse complement strand
AATCTAAAGTCGTATCTGTTGAATGTACCTGAGCTACATAAACTAATAATGATCAATATGATTAATAAACAATGCTATAACAAATGTATTGCTCATTGTTAGTTAATGTTAAAGGTAGGGTAGGCAGATTTTTCAAAAAAATAACAATTCCCAAATTTGTTTAAACTGTCTTTATATACCAATACATAATTAAAATGTAAGTACTCTGAAAAAGAGATTTTAAAAATCGAGTGTCTGTAGTCCTCTCAGGGCTGCGATAAACACAGCTCATTATAACTAATGAGTAACTCCACGATGAAAGCACTGTTACCGTCACTTTTCAGCCCCTTGATGTCCCTCAGTTGTCCACTGCTGGAAAGCCCTGATATTGCTTGCTTTATCTAAAGACTTTTTGGGCATAGCCTTTTCAAATACTGTCTTCCTTTTCTTGCCTGGTTTGCCTTCGCTGACTGTATATGCAGGTACTGGGAATTTTGACTGCTAAATTCGCAGCTATAATTGTGATTCTTTCTAGAGTCCGTGCCTCTTCCACTCCTTGAGTCACACGGACGCGCGCGTGTGGGCGGCTCCTGTAACAGCGGGGGTGGTAGCCATGGTAGCGAGGGAGAGTGACAGTCGCTCCAGCCAATCATTTCATTCGTCCCGAATGGAGATAAGTTGTGTTTATTGCAGCCCTGAGAGGACTACATACACTAGATTTTTATACTTTCTTTTTCAGAGTACTTACATTTTAATTATGTATTGGTATATATAGACAGTTTAAACATATTTTGTTAGAAAAATTCTACCTACCCTACCTTTATAAAGGTACCCTACCTGTAATAATGCCATTGGATCACGTTTTGTAAAAACTTCACTTGGGTTCTCTACAAACTTGCCTTCAGTGGACCTCTTTTACATTGATGTATTAACTAATGTTAATTAATGGGACTTTATTGTAAAGTGTTACAGTGAAAAAAAAAACTTATTTAGTAGTTTGGCATTATATGTTATTAATACTTAAAGGTGGGGTATGTGATTTGCAAAACGGCCAGCAGATTTTGAAAATACACAACTCAAATGGTCCTACCTTCTTTCCTCCAACGCTGGCCCTGATTCGCGTGAGGGGGAGGGGGGAGGGGGGTATGGTACGACCGTTTGATTGACGGACTTACTGTCCAATGATTCTAGGTGGTCTTGGAAATGATTGGCTGGAGTTTTTCGAGTCCTGCCCGTTCCACAGATGATTAAATTGATTATTTTTCATTTCAGTGCTTCTAACTCAGTGGCTGTAAGTGGGTTATGAATAGGATTTCAAGTGATTTTGAAAAAATGGACAAAAAAGAGAATCACATACCCCACCTTTAAGCAGTTTTAAAAAAAACATTTTAATATTAACATTAAAATATTAAAAATATTTGACACCAAATCAAAGTCATGAGGTGCAACCTATAAGAAAACATGAAGTGATATCATAGAAAGGACTGCTAAAGAACTAAAGAACCTCATGACTGTATCTCAACGTTAATATGCTTCAAAAACGTTTTTCTTTTTTCTAGTTTTACTAGTTTTTTTTACTTTTTTACTCCCCACCCCCCAAAAAAAATATTTAAATATTTTAAATATTTTTTTTTTCAAATAATTGATCACATTCTGTTTTTACCCAACTTGAAAATAAATTTTAAGAGAAAAAAAAACACCTAAATAAATACGCTCAATTAGTGAAGACAACTCTGCATGAGCAAAATGATGTCTCTGAACACTCAACACAAGTTTGCGGTAAATTCCCTATGCAAGTTGAACCCAAGCCAAACAGCTAAATAAAATCTTCTGGCGGACCATGTGGTCCATGGCACTAAGATGCATGCCGTGTCTCTCTCCACTCAGGCTGTGATTCTGTCCTCTTCATTATTTACCCTTGTCAGAGTGGCAGATCAGATTTCTGGGATCAGCTTTGGGTTTCTCACTCGCTCCGCATTCTTTTACATGCAGGCCCTTCTTTCAGTAACTCACTTGCTAAAGAAGGTGCACATGCGTTCCTTCACTCACTACCTCTCATTTGCTCAGCCTCAAACACACTTCACTGAGAAATCACACACATCTCTTATTGAGTTAGTGGTGGGACGATAATTTCTAGCCGCTACTGGAACCACATGGCAACTCATTATCTTGTACTTTATCAAACCCACAATGAATATTACAGTCTAGACTGAACCGCACATCCAGGACTCGTAGAAACCCATCATGGGTTTTATTTCAGGATCCCTGTTAGTGTCTGCAGTATCTTGATAGAAGAGGATGAATGAAATACATATATCATAAAAATAAGCGTGTCCAAAATAAAAAAAAGAAAAGAACAGTTTAAATGCATGTGACAAGTTTCTTTTATTCATGGCTTTGTATGGTTTTAACTTTTTTTTTTCAAGAATAGTTTCAGTTTAATTTACTGAAATAAAATAAAATAAAATGTCATGTGGTGTAACATCAATTCAAAAGTTATAATTTTCAAAATATCATTATTAATATCTTTAACTCAATCAATTAACTCATAATTATATAATAAAACAAGGAGCACTTGAATATCACACAATTCCGATTCACTTTCAAATTCATTCTAAAGGGACTTGCATCATCAATTTGCAAGTGCTGAAATGTGATCCATTTGTTTGGACAGTGTAGTCAATATCCAGTGTATCTACATCAGTTGCTATGGTAATGATGTAAGCATCAGCACAATGCCAAGATACTTTTGAGAGTTGTTGTCAAAGTTGTTGTCGGTGAGGACAGAAAAAGGGAAAAATATTGCCTTTGCTTTTGGCCATTACAGTGCATGAGACAACATAAGTTATTAATTACTGCATTAAATCATAAATAGTATTTTTTTGTATCTGAAACTGCTCATTAGTTCTCTCATTCGTAATTCACTAGTGAATGACACATAGTTCAATATCTGGGGCAAGAGTGAGCATCTCAAATGACAAAATACATGAAATCTGATCTGACCATGCAGACTGCAAGTCATTTACAGAAATCAGATTTGAATTGGATTTTAAACCACATATGATGGATGGACAGACAGATGGATGGATGGATGGATGGATGGATGGATGGATAGCAAGATAGATAGATAGATAGATGGACTGACAGAAAGACAGATGATACAGAATAGATCGATCTGGATGGATGGATGGATGGATGGACAGATAGACGGATGAATGGACAGATAACAGATAGATAGATAGATAGATAGATAGATAGATAGATAGATAGATAGATAGATAGATAGATAGATAGATAGATAGATAGATAGATAGATAGATAGATAGATAGATAGATAGATAGATGTTTTGGATTAGATGTGTTTTTTGGTGTTCATTTACAGATTTAAATCAGGTACACAAAAAAAAAGGCTGACTTTTTCTACCAAGGCTGAGTAAACAACTTTGGTTAGTTATTGTACAATCTCTAAATATGCACCCTGGAATCCTCCCCTTTTTCATCATAGTTGTTGAGCCTTATTTTCTTTTCTTCCTCCACTGTTCCCCTTTCCCCTCGTCCCCTGAGAGGGCCAGCGGTCTAATTGATATGGAGCTCGTGGTACGGGTTGATGACTGGGATTAGGGGATTGAGGCAGAGCACAGCACAAATATTATTTTAGCCACATGGCTCTGCATTTAAAACTACACCTACGCATTTGCCAAGTCATGCGTCCTGCCTAATACACCTAATCAAAGACAGACGTTAAGAAGAGACTCACACATTAGCAGTGTGTGTGTGTGTGTGTGTGTGTGTGTGTGGTCTGTCTCACCTGACAGCATGTTGTCATTTTTGATGGAGGGGAATTTGAGGGTCATCTCATGCTTGTGCCGATGAATCATTAGATGATCCTCCGTAGGGAATCTCTGGAGAACATGGAAACAACTGGTTGTGATTTAATCACACTAAACACAATTTTTAAAAAAGCAGAGGCTTGTTTTCTTTCCATTCTGTGTTCTTGAAAAACAGAATCTTACAATTAGTGACTCTGTCAAGCGAAGTTATTTTGCCAAAGTTATACTTACCACCTTGTACAACAGGACTGAGCCTTAGGCATAAACTCTGCATAAGTCTGTCTGACTCCGAACCGATTAGAATAACAACCTTCTGATTGAAAATACCTTCTCATTATTGTAATTACATTATCTTAATTGCTTTTTAAGAGCACCTGAAAGGTATATTGTGTCTGTAAATGGTCCACATGAACCAACGTGCATAGACAGACTGTGACAGGCCTCGTCTAACTGTGCAGCGGTTCAAAACAGGTGGATTGTGGCCCAAATGAGAAAAATAATGCTAAATGCAACTTAAAAAATACATTTTATAGGATACAGGATAGAAAATGTATACTTTTAATATAGCTTGGTTAGGTTGATGACATCATAGGCTGTGCATCCAATCAAAATCTGTTTTGCAATATGCAAAGAGTCAATTTGTCTGTCAATTTGTCATATCAATATTTGTAGACCTATGCAGTACATAGTAATATTAATACTGTAATATTATAATGTAATATAAAATTAATAATAATTTAAAGTACGATTTGTATTACTTCTGTATGATAAACAATTTTGTTATTATTTTGGGTTGCTATATTGTTATAAAGTCTGGGTCCTGAACCAAAACCAGTTTAGAAGGTTTAGTGTCAATGAGATATACTCTTATTATTATATATAATATATTATATATCATATAATATAATAATATAAAATAATATGAAATACATGTTATAAAATATAAAAAAATAAAGGCTTTTATATTTTCTGTTTTATTTCAATTTTATTCGTTTTGGTCATTTTGCTGTAGTTTTGTCTTTTTATTTTTTTAGATCTATATAGTTTAATACATTTTAGTTTTAGGTTTAGTTATTTTTGTAGGCTACGTCAAGTTCAACAAAATGAAAATGAGAAATATTGCATTTATTTTATTTCAGGCGATTTTTGTGCCGGTTTTACCCCTTTTGCGAACCGGTGTAATGGTGGAGCTGGAAGAAAATATGCATTAAGAGAGAAAGATTATTTACTATATCTATGAGGATTCCAGCTCATCCAAAGAAATACAAAGCCAAGAATCTTATAAAGACCCAGTGGATTTCATTTGCCTCAACAAGATAGCATTTCACTGTTGTTGTCTATGGTGCAGTTTCACATTGAGAAGGAGCTTTCTCGAGTTACGGGACCGTTCGTCTTTGCCATTGTCTAATGAGACTCACCTGAGAGCAGCCCGGGGCAATGCACACGAACGGCCTTTCCTGCTCGGAGTTCATCACTGTCACTGGCTCCTCATATACCTGAACACAAAGCAAAGAAGAGAAATTCAAATCTGGGGCGCCTCCAGGACTCAACAGCATTTAAACCCGCTCAGATTATGTCACTAATGTATCGTGTGCCAGTGATAGCCAATTCCGTGGTTCCCGAAGAGGCTTTGACGGAATCTCAGTGAGTATTCGGTGTCTTGCGCCCTGGGAGAGGGCATTAGGAGTTGTAAAGGTTTAGGCTAAAACTGACCCCTGAAGTGTCACCCTGCTCCTTCGTCGCCATGGAGCCGTCGCTGACCACAGGGTAAGGTGTAAACTATCCTCTCTGTGTTGTGCACGCAAGTGTGTGGCTAAACCCAGACACACGGCACCGAGGTCAGGGTATCAGTGAACTGCCAGTCATTAGCCACTCTTTTGACACCTAAACTGGCCTTTTAATACTTCACCGGCCATGGCTTTACCAGTTTGAATTAGATGGGTCGATGACAGTTAAGAACGTCCAAGATAAAGAATAGGAACCATCTTTTAAAAATGTAGAAATGTATTCCTTTCGTTCATGTTGGCTTCACATTGTTTTGAAAAAATGTATACAATTTAACAACAGTTTGAATTGATTAACTTTATAAATGGCAGTATAATATAGGCCTAATATATTATAAATGGCAGATATTATAAACAGAATTTGCTTACACCTTGTACACATCAAAAAAGTATATTTTATGATGCAATGATGAAAAAAAGTATATGTGTGTGTGTGTGTATATACATATACTGTACTTTACTATAGATACTATACTAGATAAATCATAATATGCTTCATTTCATAATTTAATTTAAGTATCAAAAATGTAGGATTACCAAATTGTTATATAAAATCAACATTTTATATTATACAGTATCTCACAAAAGTGAGTACACCCCTCACATTTCAGCAAACATTTTAGTATATCTTCTCAAGGGACAATACTATAGAAATGAAACTTGGATATACTTTAGAGTAGTCAATGTGCTGCTTGTCAGTATATATTTACTGTCCTCTGTAAATAACTCAACATACAGTCATTATTGTAAAAAAAAAAAAAATAGCTGGCAACAAAAGTGAATACTGTATATATAATTTTTATATTTTATAATATAAATTTTTTAATCCTTTTTGTGATACTTGTGAAATTAACCACAAATGATTTATCTATTTTAATGTGTTTATTTTGTCATCGTTTATATATATATATACTATATATATACTGTATGTATATATATATATATATTAGGGCTGTTTATTTTGTCATCGTTTATATATATATATACTATATATATACTGTATGTATATATATATATATATTAGGGCTGTCAAATGATTAATCACGATTAAACGCATCCAAAATAAAAGTTTGTGTTTACATAATAAATGTGTTTGTACTGTGTAAAATTATTTTGTATATATAAGTACACACACACGTGCATTTATATATTTAAGAAAAATTTGTTATTTATATATAAAATATTTATATTTATATATAATATAAATTATATATAAATCTATATATAGTATATACATGCAAATATTTCTTAAATATATACAAGCATGTGTATGTATTTACATATATAAAATAATTATACACAGTACACACACATTTATTATGTAAACACAAACTTTTATTTTGGATGCGATTAATCGTGATTAATGATTTGACAGCCCTATATGAACTTAAAAAAGATTTAAAAATGTACTGTACTTGACACACAGTCATGAGGATTTTCAGAGGTCATATTTATTATATAATTTACTATTATGATATAATTAATCTTTATGATATGTTTTTCTGTATTATATTTATTATACTTATATGAATTTTTTCATTTAAATTGTACTCTTTTCTAAGAAATAACAATAAAAGATTATGTAAATCTACACAATAAAGTTTTCTTCATCCTTTTAATGATAATTTTTTCTTCATTATAAATATCAGGACATTTGTACAACACTGATATTTTCATATTTTTTAACATAATTATATATATATATATATATATATATATATATATATATATATATATATATATATATATATATATATATATATAATTTCAATTTTAATTGTTTTAAAATAAATAATAGATCTGAAAAAAGAGAATCCTGACCCAAGTCAGTTTTAAAGTCAACTGTTAATGGTGAAATATCTGCCTCTATCCAAGAGGGTGACAAAACACAGCAAACTAACAGGGTGACAAATTACAGAGAGGGCAATAAAGTGTAAAAATGTTTCATTATAATGACAAAACTCTGAACTATTTCTAGTGTCCGTTTCACAAGCGGTGATTACATTTCAATGGCAAATCTCTCTCTCCGTTACAGCTCACCATGAGCACTGGAATCCCTTGTTCAGTGCCATGATGCTGCTAAATGCCATGGATGAAAGACTGACAATGGAATGGTATGCCAGTCATTCAGTTTCACGCACATGTGTAATCGGGCTGCTCCTCTGATGCTGATGGGACGTACTTTACCATGCTTTTCTTATGTGGGCCCACGCTGAGCCCTCTGCCACTGTCGCCAAGGGGATCAGAGTGCGATTCTGTGGAATATATCAGGCACCAATTGTGCTTTAGTCTCATTCTATTCAACGGGTGATGATCTATAGGGAGTCTGGGTGTTTGATTCTGACTGTTCTGATTAGTCAACTGGAGCAATACGTTGTGATTGGTCAACCACTTCTAGCGTGTTTCGGAAATGTCCCGCCCCTTGCCAGGCCTCATGTTCTGTGTGGGCCTGGTTATAAGATGGCAACAAATGCTTATGACTATTTTATCGCGACAGCGAAAAACACAGTATTGCAAAATTTGGCTGCATGTCGTGTATCACAGGTGATCATAAACTTGACCAATGTTTCTAACACCTGTTTTGGGAATTTTACAGCACCCTTATGTAAGTTTTGTGCGAAAGAGTAACAGTATTATGGTCTACAACAGCCTAATGAGATACAGCTGTAATAGTCCATGACAGCCAGAGTCGAGTCCCCTTCATATACAGCAGCAAAACAGACTAATGACTGTGGCTACGTATTGACACACCGCTTAGACACCTTAGACAACAAACACTTTCCAAATGTGTGGAAAATAAACACGTTCAAAACTTTGAAAAGATGAAAACATTAAGAGAAAAGCATGAATTCAAATGCTTCAGGCTTGGATATACATGAGCCCCGCTGTGTGTACGGTTTCATACATCATTTGCATGTGCATTTTTTTTTTTTTTTTGTCCGATTGGTCTAGTCAACTGTTTCCTCCCATGCAGTCAAAACATGCAAATTTGCCGTTATATTAACCAGACATCTTTTTCCTTACAGTCCGGCCTTGGGACAGAGCCCCTCCAGGCGGCTTCTGACACACGGCCCTTGGGGACACATGGTCTGGACAGGGTGTTTCTATAAGCGAACTGACATCAAGAACACGTCTGCTAAATGACAAGTCACACAGCTCTCAGAAAGTTGCGCCTCCAAGTCTATACCGCATCTGTCTTATTCCGCTCTCACAACTTTCATTGTTAACTGCTATTTAAAAGCGGTAATTTTGGCTGTTCAATATTCAACCTTTCAAGCGCCGCTGTCACTAGATGAGATTGAACACTTTTGCCAGAACTATTTTTGTTCAAATAAAGGGACAGATCATCTAAAAAAATTTAGTCATCATTTACTCACCCTCATGTCACTGCAAACCTGTTTTACTACTTTTTTTCACAGAACACAAAATAATATATATTGGAAAATCCTGGTAAACAAATTTGGTCACCATTGACCTTCATTGTATTGACAAGAAAACACTGAGACGTTTTTCTAAACATCTTAAGGGTTTGGAACAACATGAGAGTGAGTAAATGATGAGAGAATAATTCATTTTTGAGTGAACTATTTCTTTGTGTAAATTTATTTAACCTTTTACTTCTGTAGTGCGATATATTTCTGAGAAAATTATAACGACAACGAGATAGAAATGTAAGATGGGACTTGATTTTCTCTATCAGAAATTGATCGTATCATCTCTATTCGACTCTTCTCTAAGCTGAAAAGGAAAGACGTTTCAGAGGTGAAGTCATAATATTTTACATATTTATCCAAAGCGACTTGCATTGGATTCAAGGTTTTAAGATAAAAAGTCATACAAGTTCGGAATAACATCATAATTATTGGATATTCAATTTATAGCTTGATTTATTTGAACCTGATAAAAAAAAAACATTTTATATAATTATCTGTGAATTGTCCCATATTGTCACCTGTGAAACAAGACATTTCTGATTAAATTGAAAAATGTCTATATGATCATTATAAACATTCCTTCCCTCTTCGGTTAAAATGAATCCAGCTGACAGAGCGAATTGCATTGAGTTCACCATATTTTATATCAACTATAGAATCAGTTTTATCAGTTCCTTTCACTGAAAATGTAACCCATGATAGTCATTTTGATGAAACCAAGCCCAAACCTTTTTTTCTTTGGCATAAGGTGCACAGATGAATCATTCAAAATAATGAACCATGAATGTGTTAAATATGATCAGTTTTGATTTCATGTTGAGTTTAAAAATAAACATTTAAAGTGAGGAACATGTTTCTGTGTCCTTATCTATAGCCTTAAACTTTACAAACTTCTCACCGTATCAGTCAAGATTTGTAATTATTGTAAAAAAAAAATATTGTAAATACGCTGTGTTCTCAAATGTTACGAGACCTGAGATATGCCGTCTTGTGATATCATCTGGCCTAATTCCAAAATCATAACCAACAGTGCAACACAATCAGACGCCTGCAGCAATATTCCTTATTTCCACTATGCATGTTCTTCAACATGCGAAATCCGCACTACAAAGACTGTCATCAAATCTGTTCGTTTAAACATAGGATTATGCACTTCATTCATTTTTATGAAAAATATTACCGTATCGTTTCCACCCTCCAGCAAGTCTTTTAGCCACCTAAACTGCTCAATATTCCCATGTGACACAAGACCAGGTGTGAGATGTTTGCTCACCGGTGGTCATACACTGCTTGGCTTTTATTTCACCGATGTTTTCATTTAACACAGGAAATTTCGTTACACTTCAAATTTAGAATGGCCCGATGTGGCAGCCGAGGAGGATTAGGGGACCGGAGTACAGTTTCACAGGGAACCGGTGAGGAACTTTCTTCATTTGAATTCAAACAGTGTGGTGCACAGGCCGAGGGAAAAGGAGGGTGGTGAAGGTTACAGCAAGCACAAACTTGCACCGCAATTCAAATCCAACCCCCCCCCCCCCCCCCCCCCCCCCCCCCCCATCCTCCACACAGGCCTTCGGCAGAAAAGGTTCCAGGTAGGATCAGCTCAGGGCCCGGGGCAAGGAATAAGAAACATACAGACAATGCAAAGGATGCCATATACATCTTTTAATGAACAGACGAAGGGGCCCAACAAAGGCAACCTTCAATCACTGTCAGTCATCACACCTTCTCAAACATAGACTCACAGAGACCAAGAGAACTTCAGTCTGACTTTGATACCGGAGGTACAAACATTTGAAACATGAATGTTGTATATCGGAACGTTCTTGTTGTTGTTCAGTGAACAAAAGAGATGGCAAAATGAAAACACGCCATTTGTGATTTTAATTAAAAATCAAAATCTTTTTAATTGCATCATACACCCCATATTATAAGGCATTTAGAATTTTATATAGTAGGCTATATTAAAAATGTTCCACTCATTGTAATTCACTCTCAGCCAGATTAATTAAACTGGAGAGGGAAGGAATGTTTATAATTTTCCAATACCATTCACTCAATTTTATTAGATATGTCAGTAACACTTTAGTTTAGTTTACAATTCTCACTATTAACAAGCTGCTTAGCATGTATTCCTGGGATATAGGATATTGGCTGTTTATTAGTAGGCTACTTATAAAGCACATGACTTATTCTGCATCACCATTCTACATCCACTAATCCTAGCCAATACATAAACTTAACAACTACCCTACTATCTATTAATAAGCAGTAATTAGGAGTTTATTAAGGCAAAAGTCATAGGTAATAGTTAGTTAATAGTGAGAATTGGACCCTAATCTAAAGTGTGACTGATATGTCTTGTTTCACAGCTGACAATATTGTGCATTTCACAGATAATAGTCTTAAATGTTTCTAATCAAGTTCACATAAATCAAGCTCAATACAGGTCTGTATCAACATTAAAGTGAGTAAATGATACAGACTTCACATTTTAAGTGTGAATCGTTCAATCTCCAACCTGGACAATGTGATAGAATAACTGTAATCTATTTTAATTTCCCTCGCTGTGTGAAGAAAGGCTACGATTTTCTGTACTTTCTTACAAACAAACATTTTATTTTTGTTGTAATGAAAATAACCCAGTCAAACGTGTCAGTGGATTCAAATATTTTAAGCATTTGGGCTTTTAGAAGAGAGTTTGCCTCGTCAGCACAAACCGCTGAAACCCTCAATATCTGGACGGTTAATCAAAGTCTGACTGGCCTGCATTATGACGTCATGCGTCGAAGCATTGCTTTCTTGTTACAGTGTGTTAAAATAAAAACGTGCGATTCAGTGCAAAGATTGAAGCGTGCATGCTTTAACTCGTCCTCATAAAAGAGCGGACTGGGACCCCTCTGACAGCCGCGGTAGCTCTTGTCGAAACGGGAAAACACTGGTGCAATAGTTTTCAGAGACGAAAGAAGTTTCTCAGTTGCACAGTTGATGAATGAAACAAAACAGGTTCAACGCTACAAACTAATTCTCAGAATGAACCGCTTCAAAGGAACAATGCAGAACACTTGTGTCACAACGCGAAAAGGACACAACACGCTGTGGCAGGCTATTTTAACACTTATTCATTTAAACCAACTTACTAATATTTGTTATTAGTTCTATTTTTTTCTGGCAAGTAATCCAATAGCGAATAATCTTTTTCAGTTAGGCTATACATTCATTGCTTATTTGAAAATCTCCATTGTTACTGGAAAGGAGTTATTTTGCCACTGGATTCTTTTTGGATCTGGTTCAAGTATCAACTATTCACTTCAGACTATTATGTATTCCAATTGTTGCATTCTAATTTTACTGTAAGTATTACTGTTTCCAGTAATTATAGGCTATTTAGGCTACTGAACTGTTACCACACTGTAAAAAATATGATCAATAAGGTATGACAACCTATGTTTTACATAGCTTTAACTCAAAATAAATTAAGCAATTTGCTATTTTTTATGTTATACAAGATTAAACTAATTGTAAGTCATTTTAGGTTGAAGTTTAACTTTCAGTTGAAAAATCTTCACAAATTGATTGGCAAAAAATTCAAAGCAGCAACTTTTATTTACAGTGAAGTTAAAAATGGTATCTTACTAGACCTGTATTTGTACTCATATTCACCAAAGCATATGAATGGCTAAATTACAGATATTTACAAATAACTAAAAGTAGCTATCAATGAATAGGCTATAACTAGTAGCCTATTCTAGGAAAAATATTCTAGCCCCGATTTACTATTAATTAGAAATAAGTTATAGTAACATAAAAATGAGTTCGTTAGAGGAATAACTGTTGAAACAGCTTGCCACACATATGCACATACAAACACATGCACGCACAAGTAAAAACTGTAGAAACACATCGTGTTTGACAGCTTCATGCACGCAAACTAAAAACTACCGACTCCGCGTAAAGTTTTGCACAATACATAGACTTAAGTTTGAGAGCAGAATCAAGATTACGCTTGCTGTTTAATGCGGCACGATCCCTTAACGCGCAATTTGGCTAAAGACAGTGCGCAAAGCTGTTACATGCAAACAATCCCTGGAGATCCGAAAATAATCAATCATGTTCCGCGTGTTTACTTTCCTGCATGAAACGTGAACGACTTCACGCGTACAAACAGAGTCTGTAAAAGTACTTGGAATCTGTTAATGTGAATCCTTAACAACTTGTCACTTCTTCAGGCTCAAGAGAATGACTATTTCAATGGCACCGACTCGGCAAGTGCATGTGAATCCGAAGGAATGGATGTATCGGCATGAAAAACAACTCAAACAACTCACCGCAGAAGTCTGGAGAAGATGCAGCACACTTTCTGAAGGAACCACGTTGGACTGAGGAAAGATTACAATACGATCTATTTAGAGAAGCATTACATCACCCTTTGGTGACGTCACGTGGGATTCCTGAACTTCTAAATCATTGCGGTCCCTCGTAGAGGCGGGGCGAGAGGGGCAGGCGCGGCGGGGTCAGGACCAGTGGGTGTGGCAACACAACATCTGTCTGACTTCAACTTGTTATTGTTGTTCGCAGCGAGTTAGTCATAAACTGCTGTTGCACATTATTGGCAATTAAACAACCAATACAGTTTAGGTAAATAGTTATAACACTATAATTACATTAATTTTTGATTATTTTGAATTTTGAACACTATTTATATTGTACAATGTTTAAAAGATCATTAGTTTATACTTTCAAATATTTAGAAACTTCAATTTTTAATTTTTCATTTTCATATATTATGAACAACTGACCTGTTAAAAATGATATAATGCTGATGACTTCTCATGACGTTCATACATGGTTTGATTTACATGTTTTGGAAAGGAGAGATGACTAAAGACACCAAACATCTCAGCTCAGTTATCCAGGTCTGTTAATTGTGCACATCTTGCCGGTGCCTCTGTGCTTACTAAATAATGAAAGTGTCATGGGTAAATAAATTATTGGATGGATTATGTCTGCCTGCAAGTGTTGAATTTAGAAGATGGTGTTACAGAATCAAAGCTCTGACTCCTTTGTCCGCAGATAATTGCCAGGCAGACGTAATGTGATGCAGGTGGCATCAAAGGACAAACAAACTAATACCTTTGTTTATTTCTGTGGCATTCGGTATGCCTACTTTCTACTAATTCTCTCTGAATAGGTGCTGTATTACAAAACATACTTATGTGCTATTAAAGAATTCACAAGATGTGCAAATGTTGCCAAATACAATAACATATGTACACTGTAAATGATCAACATTTTTAGACAACATATGTTTTTACATTGCATCACCAAAATAAGTTAAGCAATTTTCAACTTTTTTATAAGTTATACAAGATTCAACAAATTTTTTCATTAAGTCAGTTTAATGTAATTTAAGTTGAAATGACTTAAACATCCAAGTTGATTGTACTTAAAAAATTTAAGGCGGCAACTCTTTTTTTTTTTTTTTTTTTACAGTGAACTGTGAATAAAAAAAAATAGAATTAAATATATGAAGTTCCTAAATGTAAGTTAGGGAGGAGTGAGCCAATCTAATCTTTCAATCAACAGCTAAGTATATAAGCAGCCGCTTACCTCTCCCTATAGCATCAGCTGTTCCAGTATCCCTCCACCTCCCCAAACTCCACCTTCATCTTAGCTACCTCGCCCTTTTAATTATCAGGTCCTACATTTAGCCACTGGGGGGGGTATATCAGAGCTCGAGTTGAAGCTGCTTCATCGAGCCCCTCTCCAGTGGACAGCAAGCCAAATAAGTTTAACCTAATATCTTAAAGATTCTATGAGCAAACGAACTCGTTAAAATCATGTAAGATTTTAAAAGGAAAAATGTGAAACAAATCAAAGTGGTGCTCCAAATCTGACATGGATATTGATATTTTATTTCGTACAAATTCACATGATTCGTATCTCATTCAAACGTTATCGTGCAATCTGCTTACGGTCGGGCTTAGCTTAGAGGAGGGTCTTCATGCTTACTTTTTTCTAAATTCATGCGAATTTTTTTCAATTCATTTCATATGTTTTGATACGAAATTACCACCTCATAAAATAGGTTCATTCCCATAGCATGACTTTCAGAAACATACTGACTTGAGCCCAAACATCCAAGAAACAGTAATAGAGCTATTAAAACTCTTCTAGAACTATGAATCGAATATACTGTCATTTTATTTTACCGGCAAAAGACAGTACAACAAAGAAAATGGTCATGAGGTTCATCACAGCTGTTAAACTGACACATCAGCCATAATAGGGTAAAAATAAAAAGAGTCACATGCAGCAAAGAGTAGACAGAGTCACAACCTTTCAAGCTTTAGTGAATGTGCTGGTGGCGGCAGTGTGATTTCTGATGCCGAGGGTACACTGGAGGAGTCTGGGATTGTTTCAGCGATTAATGACTGTCTGCTCCTCGGAAAGGAGCTGTTTACAATGAGCCATCCGTGCTAAGAGCTCTGTCACGGGAACAATAACGCTATAGCCTCAAATGCTGTCATAACTCAGCCGTTTCACTTGCCTGTGTCTTTTAACCTGGGCCTTAATCAAAGCTTTATGACAGTTTTTGTTCCTTTATGGTCTATATATTTCTCCCAGCGATCCAGACATCATCCCATGGGAGAGCTGTGCAGTAAGTGGCATAAGTGCACAGTCAGTGATGGGTCACTGACCCCACACTTTAAAGGATTTTATCTCTAATGCATGGCAGGTTAGTCTGTCCCCAAACGTCTTTCAGGGCTGAATTTAGGAAAGAGGTGAAAAAGTGACATTTTAATGTCAGGTCTAATTGAGTTTAATTTTTTTTTTCTCTCTCAAATTAAATATTTGATTTACACTACCGGTCAAAAGTTTGGAATAATTACGATTATTTTAAATGTTTTTGAAAGAATATGCTCACCAAGGCTGGATTTATTTGATAAAAAATACAGTAATATTGTGAAATATTATTACAATTTAAATTAACTTTTTTCAAGACTAAAGACTGAAGAAATGGCTGCTGAAAATTCAGCTTTGCCATCACATGGTTATATTTTAAAATATATACACATAGAAATAGTTATATTAAATTGTAATAATATTTTACAATATTACTGTTTTTATTGTATTTTTGTCTGAATAAATACAGCCTTGACTTCTTGCAAAAAAAAAAAAAAAAAAAAAAAAAAAACATTTAAAAAATCTTAATCATTCAAAATTTTTGATCAGTTGTGTACATTCAGTCAGTTGGTTTGACATGTTCTACGTTTAGTTTAGTAAGTTTAGTCTAAATAAAGATTTTGTTATTTATTTAAATCGTTAATTGTTTATATATTACACTTTAATAACAGGTAATATTATGTATTTATTTGCTTTACCTTTTTTGTGTGTTTGTGTGTGTGTGTGTGTGTGTGTGTGTGTGTGTGTGTGTGTGGCTTACCATGACATTATCGGGATGTATTATAAGAACTGTATCTGACTTTGATAGTTGCTTGACTCCAGTATTATGTCACAATTCAAGATGTATTTTACATTCACTTGAAAGCAACTAAAAGTCAAATGCATATCTCAAAGTGGTTTGAATGATTCTAAGAATGATCAAGCAAGGAAGTGGATTGGCTGTTTGATCTGCGTAACGGAATGTTCCATCTTCTCCATGTCTTGAAGTGCCTGCAGGGATGGAAATGTTGATGTATATACACTGAAAACCCTAATAAGTTGATTGAACTCAATTGATTTGAGTAAACTCGTTCCCTCAATTTAATTGAGTAATGGGGTCTCCCAAAACGTGCATATTTAAGTTTACTCAACTTGGTGTTTATGTAGACTTGACTTAAATTGTTTAGTTCACCAAACTTGATGATTATTGAATGTACTTAAACAATAAAGTTCACTTAATTTAGTGTTAATTTCAAGTGTACTTGTATATTTAAGTAAACTCAACATGAAAATTTAACTGAAATTAGATTTTAATTCTAAATTTAAAAGTTATTATTTTTGACTGTAAGCTTTGTGCACACTGCACTTAAATAAAATAATAAACAACATATTGATCCTTTGAGTCTTTATTGACCAAAATGTCAAATGGAAATGAGTCACACCCTGTACATGATTCTAAAGGTAGCAACAATGTCCAACATTAAGTAGTGCACTACATCAATTGTACAACTCTGATCACTTCAAAATTACACTTAAGTCTCACATTTGTCTGAAAATGTAAACGTAATGTATACATTCTTTAAGCTTTATGCAATCACAGCAAACTAAAATTAAACATAAGGACCATAGTCTGTCTTTGACCAAATATTTGCACAATATTACAGTACAAACTATACTGTAATTGAAATATTATTGTCACAAACACACTGTAGAGGTACCAACAATGGTAACAATACACTAAATTAACTACTGCACATTAATTATAGAACTGAGCATTTATTAATTTAAACCATTTTTTCCTTCATAAATGGATAATGGAGTAAATCGAGAAAAAAAAAAAACATTGTCAGTGTAGAACATTCTCACAGTGGTGTTAAAGTCTCAGTGACATTTTTTTTTAAACAAAAAGCTGGTTTGCCAGAGACTGCAATTTAGGCTTGAGATAATTGTGTCCCATAAACATTAGCACACGCTGGATGAAATCAAACGTGTTGGCAAGTGGTTTTGGGTAATTCAGGTCTAGTGTGTAGATCAGACCGAAGAAGAGACACATAGCCTGTGGGAGGTCCTGCATTTTGTCCATCACCACTTGACCTTCCAAGTATTATTCCAATCGTAAAAGTTAGATGCAAGGAATTGGGGGGCTGGAGTTCAGTGTCCTCAAATAAGATGTCCACTGGCACATCACAGGATGGAGTTGCGATGATCAGACACCTAGTGAAAAAACAGGCATAAATAGAGTATTGCGATCAGGAATCAAATGTTTATCAATGCATGTTTATCAGAACATGCACTAGATTTATTAAAAACACAAAGCACTAACCCTAATCCCAAATTATATGGACAAGTATGCATTTGACATGTTTCCAGCTAAGACAATACTTTTTTTTTAAAAAATTTTTTTTAAGTATGCAGTATAAATTACATTTATTAATTTGAAGACTTGGCCACATTTGTATTTTAAAGGAATAGTTCACCCAAACATGAAAATACACACTCTCAGGCCATTCAATATATAGATATTGAGTACAATACAATCAATATTAAGAACATATGCACTTACTAAACATGACTTGAAGAAAGAGTCATCCTCATCTCCAAGCATGAAAGGTAGTCCTCGAATCACAAGGGTTCGGACCTCCGTTGGCTGGGCTGACTTTAGAGGAAAACACGAAATTCCATTAATGCCAGAACAACTAATCAATATATTTGAAGCACTTTTATGAGAATAAACGATTAAATGCTGACAAAATGAAATGCTTTTAAGGGATAGTTCCCCCAAAATGAAATTTCTGTCATCATTTAGTCACCCTCAAGTTATTCCAAACCTGTATAAATTTCTTTGCTCAGCTGAATACAAAGAATACATTTTGAAGAATGTTTGTAACCAAGCAGTTTTGGGCCACCGTTGACTTCTACAAGCTAAAAAGATATACTAAGAACATAAATTGAACCCAAAATGGTTCAATTACAAACATTCTTTAAAATATCTTCCTTTGTGTTCGGCGTTAACAAAGAAATGTATACAGGTTTGGAACAACTTGAGGGTAAGTAAAAGTTATCCTTTAAGTTATCTTAAATAAGACAAAATTACTAACCTTTATTTGACTTAAAAAGTTAGCCAAGTACCGACCAGAAGTCCCACTTTTGGCTTTAAAAAGGTCCATGAACTGTGGCCTATATCAAGGTTCTCGTAGAATTCCTGCTTTAGGTTTTTGCCAGTAATTCTGTTTAACTCCAAGCAGATCTGGGGGGAGACAGGGGCAGGTCACGTCACATAATCACGGTATCTTTTGATTTTTACTCAAATGTTTAAATACTTTTTTTTTAAACTTTTTTTAATTTTACAAATATTATTTCAAAATATTTTACAGTTTTTATATAACTACCATGTTTTAAACTATCATGTTTGAGAAGTTCCCCTCTTTTTGCAGAGTTAAAAAATACAACACTTACATTTCCACATTCTTGTCTCAAAATCACCTGTAACAGAAACACAGTTGAAAATATTAAGTTTTACAAAGTAAAACAAAGAAAATTACATTATAATTAAAATGGCAATCTTACGGTGTTACTCAAAATACACCTAAACCAGCAAATAAAGGTCTCTGATAAAAGGAAGGTAGCCTAGATCAGATGATATGACTAAATCGCTTTGTAGCTAATTATTGGTGACAAGCGTGACGTTAATTTTTTAATTTTACCATCTATGAAACATCACGAATTCGTTGTAACCTTAGACTCGTAGCTATAGTAACAATGTTTATAACTTATGATAGATAACTTACTTTACGATATACTACGTTTTTACAAGTCAAAATATCAAATAAGTCGTTTTCTCAATCAATCAGAAATGTATCATGAAAATTGTCAATTGCTGGTGAAACTGACAAAGTTTGCCCGGGAAAAATAACCCACATGGTGATCTAAGAAGTAGGCTAACGTTAGCTGCCATGTTCTTTCTTGCACTGAAAAAAGATAATCAAATAGCCTACGTATCTCACAGGTAAAATAATAAATAAGCAAATATCGTGAATTAATGTCGAGGTTGTCAAAGTTTAACCAGAATAAAACATCACTAAGTTAATGTTAACTGGTCTCAAGTAGCTGCCATGTTCTTTTGCCGAGAAATACACGATTACACAATGATTAAGTTTATATTTTACTAATTACTATTACTAATAAAATAAAGAATCGTTTGATATCGCAGTTATCATATAAATCACAAAACACCATCAATAAAATAACGTTAATTAACGTTAGTGGCTAACGTTATGTTGGAAATTTTTGACCAGGAAATATTGTAATTAACGTTATGACTGCGTTCTCTTTTATTATACCGTGCAAGGATTTAAATAAACATATTTCAGATTTAAAAAGTCACACAAAATAACTTTATATCTTAATAATTGTACTTACCGAGAATGGTACTGAAAGAAAAACTCCCGTCTTGAAATTTGCACTCGTGTCGTGTCAGCAACAGACGATGCGAAAATCAACAATTTAGTAATCCACCAATCAGGGCATTAGTTCTCTTGTTGCCAGGCAGAACTGCTTGCGTGGCCAATCGCATCAAAGGAAGACCAGAGAGAGACATTTTAATTAAACCGATTTGAAATGAATTTGATTTAACACATAATGCGCTGTATTTCTGTTAATTTTGTATATTTTTTAATGAGACTTGGGAGGTGGCTGTGATGAACTCTTTCATGCATTTTGGCACGTGGCATATATGTGCATTGTGCACGTGCCTATTTATACAAATGTATGAGCTTGTATTAAAAAGCTACTGAGTGAAAACCATGCAACCCCCAGTATTACAAAAACACCTGTATATGGGTATAACATTTTATTTATCAAGTTTAAAGTATCAGGTTTTTTTTATTGTTTTTTTTAAATAAAATTCAGCAATTATTTCCATTATGATCAATAATTGTAATATAATGAAAGCTATTTGTTTTCTGGTAAAATAAGAATGACACCTTGCACTTATAGAAAGCATGTATGAATGTATATCATTTCACAGTCAAGAAAACAACATTTGTGAAAATGACCTTTTGTAAGGATTAATCATGATTTTGAGCTAACAGCACTTGAAATCTTAAGTTTATGTATTTTGAAGGAAAATAAGTTATTTGAACTTATATTTTTGAGTGACAGGGCCAAAATGCAAAATTTAAAGTAATGTTTAGTCAAGTACACTTGATTGTTTAAGTAAAGACAACATTAGGGTTTACAGTGTACAGCTTGGTATAATAACACATGCTTTCTCCCCCAACAAAGCTCATTGTTTTGCTCAAAGTGGTGGAAAACAGAAGAAGACTTTTAGAAAGAAACTTATCATATGATGCCCTGCACTTGATTATAATTTCAGAGGAAGTGATGTCATGAAGAAATTTCACTTTGGACACTATAAGAGGTCATCAATTTTGACCCAAATTATTCTATCAGGTATTGAGATGTCATGCTTTACATTGGATTAATGGGCATGGGTTAATGTTCTCATTTACATATTTGCGATGTCAGTTTCATTTTTTAGACAAACACGTGACCTTTAAAGTCAGCATTAAATGAAAATTCACACAATCTACTTTCTTGATGCATGTTATAGATCTTATTGTGGTCATCATATATATGTTTCACTGTTTCTTTTTTTCTTTTTTCTTTTTTTTGTCCAGTGAAAATGACAGACTCTCTGGTGAAATATGCAGGACATCTCCAATCATTTAGTCCACATTTAAAACCTGGTCCTTTCTTATAATCGACTGCAAGCTCACATTCAGTTCTAAATGGATAGAATGGAACCTAATCTAATTTTCAAATTTTTGTTTGTTCCTGAACAACTGCCCCTTACATTCTAAAACAAAGAAAGAAAAAGAAAGAAAGCGGTGCTAAACATGTGCTAAACAAGAGTGAAATGCTTTAAAGGGGTCCTTGATTATGAGTTCACTTTTTAACTATTTTATTTAGTGTGTAATGTTGCTGTTTGAGCATAAACAACATCTGCAAAGTTACAACGCTCAAAGTTCAATGCAAAGGGAGATATTTTCTTCAACAGAAATTGCTTTTTTTCTAAATCCCTTCAGCACAATCCTCTTGTTCGTTAACATTGTCAGGGTCTGAAATGGTGAAATGGTTTGAAATGGTTTGAAATTGACGCCATCCTTAGTATTTACATCTGAGTCAGAGAATGTCTAATAAGGGGAGTACTTCCACTCTCAGTAAACTTCCAGCTTCTGAACTGGTTGCAGTTCCACTCTGGTTCCATATGAGGGCGCTCACAGGACGAATGCAGAATCTATGGAGCTATACCCCTCCAAATCCACTTTTCTCAGGATATAATTTTTTGTCTAGTAATTTGAATGTTGTATTCGAAAGGAGATGCTGAGAAATTACACATTGCTGGGTGTTAGTCACTTATTTGCTTTAAAAAGTCTTTTAAAACGTCAGTGACGTCATACGCATCGTACGACCAGAGATACTACTTTTTACAGCAATCCTTCAGTGCTTTTGCGCACTGCACTTTCTTTTCTCTCGAGGCATCGACAACACAGCTGACACAGGTAAATACACGTGCTAGAAGAGTAAAGTCCGCCTTAACATTCTGGTCCCGCTTCGGATGCCACAATGCCATTAAGCAGTATCGCTGGTCGCAATCGGTCCTTCACTGACCTATCAGCGTTCATTAGCAGAATGCTAGCGTGTTATGGGCAACAACAACTCAACCTGTAAGAAATCGAAAGGACATAAGTACTCGTTCATTCAACTTTCGACCTATAACCCATGTTGAACTTGTAAAACCTATAGACAGTAAAAGAAATGGACACAGCGACCCCATAGACTTCAACGGAGCAAAGTGAAGTCAATTAGAAGCACTCACTTCCTGATTGCCAAGCGCAATGCGCAGGCTCAAACTGAGCTTGGTGACGTAGAGGTCATGTGAGCAACCTGACTGATAGTTGTACGTCTTCTAGTAGCTGTGCCAAGAGGAATCTGAATCATTCCCTTCCGAATCTTGCAGAGCTGAAGATCGTGAGTATTAGCTGTCCATGAGCTCGCAGCAGGACCAACTTTACAACTCTCAATGTGCTTCTCCCTTGACTTTATGCCTCCACGTCCCGCCGATTGCGCGCGAGCTTCTACTTCTGTCTATACGGTAATTTCTCTACTGTGCGACACTGAGTCGCGTGTTATGACGCAATCGTTAGCCTATTTTTACAAAAACTTTTTCTACGGGGCCATAACATAAGATACAAGGTAATGGAGCCCTTTATACATTGTCGTGTTTCATTAGAAATAAATAATGGACAAATGGAGTCTTTAAACGCCTCAGATGTAAAGTTATTCGCTGTCAAAGGGACACAAAAATGAATGGGATGCTAACAGCAGGTGAAGGCTTGTTAGCCAATGGCGGCGCCCGGGTAGACTTCAGTTTCTGACTGGTAGATTACCCCCTTGGCAAAACCTACAATCAAATCTGAGATTTCTCAATGGCAATCGGGTGAAAGAGACAAATTTAGCCGTCTAGCTCCATAGACTTCCATTAATTTTGCACTCATGGGTGATCGCCCCCAGTGGAACTCTGGTGGAACTACAACCAAAATTCGGTACAATAGGACTTAATGGGGAGTGGCCAGGCTCTCCATAGACGGGCTCTGTCTGAGTAGAGCTTGCGGTTATGAAGGGGAGTGACATTTCCTGAACATGCGCTAAAGCCAGCTAACCAATCACAGCACATTTCGTATTTCGGAAGGCGGGGCTTCATCGAAAACGACGATGCATTGAACCAGACTGGGGAGAGAGGAGCTGTAATAATGTAAATCATGTGAAAAATAATGCGTTTTTTGAACAATCAAGGATGAAAACATATCAGCACACCAGAAAAACAAAATCAAGACTTGGTAAAAGGGCTTCATTTTAAGCAATAGCCAATAACATGGGCTTAGGAGAAGTGTAGAATGCCTATTAGAAATTTATAATAAGCCTTTGGGTAAAATAAAACCAAAAACCTTGTGATCTCAAAACCTGGCAACCCTTAGACAAATACTGTACATAGGGCTACCACAGTACCACACTCAAGCGTTTATAAACCACACAGTGCATTATAATACTATTACCAACAGAAAGTTCACTGGAACTGTTTGAAGTGGAACAATGTAGCCATTACATAATGAACGACAGCATTTGTGAGTAGTTTATACAGTATGACTGCAGTGGTGAGGGCATGATGCCACGTGCGTCTGAGATTTTCCGTTGCCAACGAGGGAATTTGGGAAGGCCAGTATGTCTGAACATTATGTCATTTACTTCCTTAATGAGGTCTGGGGGTTTACATTTGGTAACATTAGGAGACCGAATTACACTTTGTGGACCTTTAAAATATATCAAAATATTCAACGGCAGTGTCTTTACCCTATCAGTCATCACAGAGCCTATCTGTGTGGTCTTGAACCAGATTTAATGTTCCCCTATAGTTAAATAATTTGTATCCCTTTAAATCATATTTGATCACTAAAATTACATATTTAAAGTCTTTTACTGTAAAAAAAAACAATATTCATGCCTAAAAAACTCTACACCCTTGCTTTATTTAGTATACACAGATTTATTTGCATAATATGCAATTGAGCCCCGCCTCCACTCACTCATACAGGGTCATATTCGTCTACAAGTAGATGTATCAGAATGGTAATGTGTTGTATGTATCGCTCTCTACAACATCAGACACATGACGTGTGCAATTTTTTTAAAACTGAGAATATGAAGCTCCAACTCGAGGAGGAAAAAAAATCTTCATTTTTATTCAGAGGCCCAAACTGAGCAAAAATATGCAATCTTGTGCAGTTGCTGGTATTTATATTTCCAAAAAGATGAAATTCTGATGCTTGTTATGTAAATCAATGAGATCTTTATAGACTACTTACATAAAATGCATTGCATATAAATACAGTCACCAATCTATATCACCAAATAATATGTCTTAGTAAGATAATGCAATGCATGCTTGACAGGACCATACAAACATTTGTATATCTTGTATGAGAGCAGTTAAAATTTGTGATTTGAGTACAATTCTCTCATACTGGATGTTCAACATGGCACCTCATGGCAAAGAACTCTCTAAGGATTTGAGAATTAGAATTGTTGCTCTCTACCTAGGCTTCTCTCTCTCTCTCTCTCTCTCTCTCTCTCTCTCTGTCTGTCTCTAAAGAAGCACATGTTTTGTTTTAGGATGCCTTTGTGTCAATTATTTTAATGAATGATTGGAAGGATTGGATTCTTTTAAGAGAATTGGTAACACCCTGAAACTGAGTTACAGTACAGGCAGGTACAGAGGTTTTCCAAGACGGGTTCTACTCGGAACAGGCCTCGCAAGGGTCAATCAAAGAAGTTGAGTCCTCATGCTGTGCGTCAGGTACAGAAGCTGGCTTCAAAAAACAGACGCACGAGTGCTGCCAGCATTGCTTTAGAGGTTGCAGAAGCGGAAGGTCATCTTGTCGGTGCTCAGACCATATACGCTCCACACTGCAACAAGTCGGTTTGCATGGCCGTCATCCCAGAAGGAAGCCTCTTCTGAAGCTGGAAGCAACCTGTCCAAGAGCATGAATTACTGGAACCATGTCCTGTGGTCTGATGAGACTAAGATAAACTTGTTTGGCTCAGATGGTGTCCTGCATGTGTGGCGGCCCCCTGGTAAGGAGGTCCAAAAACATTGTGTCTTGCCTACAGTCGAGCATGGTGGAGGTAGCATCATGGTCTGGGGCTGCATGAGTGCTGCTGGTACTGGGGAGCTGAGCTTTATTGAGGGAAACATGGATTCCAACATGTACTGCGACATTCTGAAGCAGAACACGATTCCCGCCCTTCAGAAACTGGGCCGAACGGCATGATAACGACCCCAAACACACCGCCAAGATGACAACTGTCTTGCTGAGGAAGTTGAAGGTGATGAGCCAAGTATGTCTCCAGACCTGAACCCTATTGAACACCTGTGGGGCATCCTCAAGCGGAAGGTGGAGAAGCACCATGTGTCTAACATCCAGCAGCTCCGTGATGTCATTATGGAGGAGTGGAAGAGGGTGTACTCACTTTTGTTGCCTGCAGCTATTTTGACAATAATGGCTCCATGTTGAGTTATTTTCTGAGGAGAGTAATACAAGCAGCACATTGACTACTCTAAAATACTCTAAACAAAACTTATAAGTCTTATAAGTCTTAAATATGATACAATAGGCTTTATAGGGTTAAACCACACAGCCTACATTAAACGGTTTCTGAGATTCAACTTTCCCCCCCAAAAAATGTGGCCTTGAGCAATAGAATCTGAATCTCATCAACAATCGCAAAGTCTGAAGTTGACAACTGACCATCCAATCAAATTTGCCTATTTGCAGAATTGAAAGCAAAATTAAAGGCCGTAAGATCTGGAAAGCCTCAATGATGTAATGCTTTCACAGACACGTCCCATGGCGAGTTCCAGCGCTGGAAAAAGCAGGCCGATCATCAGGGTGCACAGCTGCCCATGCGCTCTGCTGTGGTGAGTTAGTACATGGGGCCCAACCCAACAAGGACCCCATTACACAGAACCGGGCACAACACCAGCAACAGCAACTTCTGCCAACAAACGTGAACAGGAAATCATGGAAAAACAGAGGCGGCGAGAGGGCGGGAGAGAGGGATGAAGCACATGGATGTGAACGCGAGTAAGAGGAAAGAAAACAGCAATAATGTAGTCCACACCACTGGGGCTCTCTATTACTGACGGAGAAACACTAGTGATCGAGTCATCTGTGTGACCACATGGCCTTTTATAGCCTTTCTGCCATGAATGTACTGGCTAAATGTATATGACATTGAACATACTGTACGTATTTGGAGCTTTATGATAATATACAGAAGCTCAAAATCATTCCAAAATGTATTAAAGAAATATAGGCCTATTATTTGAATAGCTATAGAACTTTATATGGACCACCTTAGCCTATTGAATATAAATCACAAAAAAAATGTTTTAGAACTGTATTCAACTACAACCCTTACACACCCAATAAAGGTTTACGTTTATTTATTTTTGTATTTTTAAATAAAAAAAAATTGTTACAAAAAAGTGCTATAGGACTACAATGTTTTTGGACATGGTACAGTGGTGCTACAATGTTCTGAGTTGCCGTAACATTTCCGTTTGTAATTTCACACTGCCACCATGTGGATTTCTACTGCACTGCATTTGACTTCCCATGAACCGTTATTTACTGTTACTTCACATTTTATAGAAACTTTTTTATTACTGATGCTGATAAGGTACATATGCAGGTTAGACCATGTTAAAATACCTCGACCAACCGCAGAGGATGGAGTTTTTTGTGTTTGCAAAGTAAACAAAGTCCATTATGTGCTTTTCAAACTCCACATTGTGCCAAACCATGAAAAAACTAAATCATGTAAAGATGAATGAATTGGGTAATTAAGAAATGTAGCCTGCAGACATTAGGAATAGTAGCGATTCTTTAATTGGGTTCAACTGTGGAACTTTACAATATTATTTCCTATATAGTAAACTAATAAAGCTGCTATAATGAACATAGGCCTATAGTTTTAAATGACATATGGGCCATTCTATGGAAATGTAAATTTTTCTGTCCCTAGCCTTTACAGAAATATTGCACTTGAAAAACTTTCAAAAAATTATATAGAATTACAAGGACCACAGAAGTGCTCATCCCCAAAGTCATTTAGAGGGTCAATAAGAGGTCAATAACAGGTTTTTCAACCATTTCGAATACAATAATGTATACATAACTATCAAATATATTATGTAAATGACTTTAAAAAAATGCTGAATAAATATTATCAAATTTATAATGAAAGTAGGCTAGTGGTCCCCTGGAAAATCATTCATTTTGAAATAAAAATCACACTGATGACATCACTTGACTACATTCTTCCAATTTCCTGACTATCTATGAAGAAATGCCCATGGTCCACTGTCTCTTTTCAATTATCAGAAATGTTCTAATTTATCTCATGATTTCATATGAAGCTTATAGTTGAACTCACTGGTATGACCTACTTTATTGGTAGGGAATTGTAAAAAAAAAACAAAAAAAACAACAACAAAAAAACTAGAATACAAATGAAATAAACTACTTAGAATGACCCATATATTTATATATTTTTTTCAATTAATTGTTCATATGTTTTTCATAAAGTGTTGAAATGTTGTATATATATATATATATATATATATATATATATATATAAACATTCTATTTTATTTGTAATAAAACTAATACATAATCATTGTCTAATCACATCCCTTTGTGTGTGTGTGTGTGTGTGTGTGTGTGTGTGTGTGTGTGTGTGTGTGTGTGTGTGTGTGTGTGTGCTCGTGTTTACATTGTGGGGACCAAATGTCCCCACAAGTGTAGTAAAACCTGAAATCACCTACATTGTGGGGACCAGCCAGCGGTCCCCATGAGGAAAACAGCGTATAAATCACACTAAGTAATGTTTTTTGAAAATGTAAAAATGCAGCATGTCTCCTGTGATGGGTAGGTTTAGGGACAGGGGCAGTGTAAGGGGACAGAATATACAGTTTGTACCGTATAAAAACCATTACGCCTATGGAGAGTCCCCACAAAGATAGCGAACCAGACATGTGTGTGTGTGTGTGTGTGTGTGTGTGTGTGTGTTTTGAAAATGTAAAAATGCAGAACCTTTTCTGTGATGGGGAGGTTTAGGGGAAACCCAACGTGTGTGGGTAGGCCTATTTATGATGCATTTGTATGAAGCTATAGGCATCCATCCATCTATGTATGTATTTTGTTGTAAATCAAATGTGACAGGGAAGCACATTTCACACACAATAGGAAACTTGACCAAAGCCATGGTTAGGCCTATATCTTTATTTAGACTACTAACACTATTTTATGTTTTTACAAATTCTTAAGTGTCCAAGCACAAAATCTTATGAAGCAGGACTAGTGTGCACTTTTTCATATCAACAGGTATGACGTGTGTCAGTGGGCCCTCCTCTCCCTCTCCTGCTGCGTCGCGCGCTCTCGTCCTGCGTTGCTCCAGCTGCTGCTGCTGTTGTCTGCCTGACGGTGCGTGCGTGCGTGCGATCTCCTTTCCGCTCGCACCGTGCTGCTGCTCTTCAATGTAGCAAAGACCATGACAGGCATCGCCGCCGCCTCCTTCTTCTCCAACATTTGCCAGTTCGGAGGCTGCGGACTGCACTTCGAGTCGCTGGCCGAGCTCATCGTGCACATCGAGGATAATCACATCGGTAAGTGCGCTCGCGGAAACAGAATCTGTGCCGCTGCAGCGCGCGCAGCAATGGCCGGCTCGCGCGCACCACAATCACACTCACTTCCTGCGTCGCAGCGGCGCTGTTGCTAGGTGTGGTGAAGCGATGGGACTTCACTGTGTTTTGCTCGATTTCGTGACGCTTATGTATCGATAGCACCAGTCCTGAACTCGTTCGGGGTACGTTAAGCCCCTTCAAAGTGACATGGTCTGAACGTGTAAACACAAGCGGTGGTATTGCAATGTGAATGTTATTTTCTGCGCAAGGCCCCCAGACACGGAGCTGCTGCTGAGATATATCCATCTCACCCGCTCAGAGCAGCTCATAAACACTAAACGCATGAATAATACGGATTAAATCCCCCAGAAGTGATTAAATAGGCTACATGTCATTAGTAACATCAGAGCTTCCTTATTATGCTAAATGTAACGGGTCCGTGTTTATGGTCATGATCCATATGCGTCATAATGATGTGCAGTGATCATGATGGACATAGAAAGGCATTAATAGGCTATAACATGCACACAATAGAAAGCAGAGGCATATCAGCATCAGATAACTATGCGAGTAAGCGGTGTTAACGTATATTGAATTAGTAGGCTATGTATTATGTTGTGTGTATTAATGTATTAATTACAATGTCCTGTATGAAATATAACAGTATGATGGCTTCAATGTCAGTGCTATCGCAGTGCGATCTGTCTGTCAACATTCCAATATCACACATCTTCTTAGAGTAAAAAATTTAAAGTAATTGTGGTTTTAATTAACTCACATTGTAAAATAAAAAGTCATAAAAATAAAGTCGGACAAAATATTAATTGCTGCAATATATTTAAAAATGTTTAATGAATTAGAATGAATTGGGTTGAATGAATGATTCAATGACTATGGGGCTGTTTACACGACACCATTTACATGTGTTTTGGCCATTAATTTACAAGACAACAGCGTTTTGGGGGTGTTCTTTTGAAAACGTGTTTCAAAGTGCAAGTTTTTGAAAAAAGTCTCTGTGTGTACACTAAAAACGACTCGGTTACTAACGTAACCTCGGTTCCCTGAGAGGAGGGAACGAGTATTGCGTGAGTAGCTTACGCTATGGGAAAACTCCTTTTCTCGAGAATATTGAAGCCTTTTGTGTAAAACGCATTGCAGCTGCACAGCGTACACCAGTGAACGAGGGAGCTCGGTCATTGGCTGTGCTGCAGCAACTGCACAAACCTATGACGGGGCGACTCTGGCGCGCTGACCAATGAGCGCGCTTCGCGCCCTACTGCGTCAGAGCCCGCCAAGATGGGCATGGCCAACAGTGTTGGGCAAGTTACTTTTAAAAAGTAATTAGTTACAGTTACTAGTTACTTCTTCCAAAAAGTAATTAAATTAGTTACTCAGTTACAAATTTTAAAAGTAACTAGTTACTTAAGAAAGTAACTATTGCGTTACTTTCAAGTAAAATTACATTTTAAATGCTCAAATGTGACCCCACCTCTATCCCTCTTTAACGGATGTGCATGTTCAATTATTTATGATAAATCTGAATATTATAATGAAATGGACACTTAATACAATACATTATTAACAGAAACATGAAACATTGTACACACATCTAAAAAAAAAAAAATGTTGCTGTGGGACAAAGTGAGACCAGCCTCCTATCAGATTCGTTCCTTTAATTTCTTGAAGGAAAAAGTAATGTCTATACTTCCATTTAGAGAAGGCTACTTTTGGATTATTTGGGCTCGTCGCCATACCTGTCTCTCGTTGACTGACTGGCTTGTGTTGTTCCTTGTGTGTCCTATCCTGTCCTGTCCGACTATGTGTTATGATGGGTCGTTCGCAATTCATGAGCGTTAGTGATGATGGGTCGTTCGCGAATGAGCGTTAGTGATGATGGATCGACTCGTTCGCGAATGAGCTTTTGATGGGTCGTTCGCGATTCGCGAATGAGCCGACTCTAAGAGCCGGCTCTTTTAGGTGAACGTCGGGAGCTGGCTCGCATATCTGATGAGCCGACTCTATTTTTACAAATTTAGCCTATAGAAATTAAATAATTATGTAATAAAAATTGAAATATTATAGTCAAAGTCATTTAAAGAGCCGTTTGTGAGTCAAAAGAGCCGAATGCCCATCACTACTATGCGTGCTTTCGAACACCCGCCCAACTCTACCTCTGATTGGCTTACAATGACATTTTACTCTACCTCAGCCAATCGTCAGCATTTATGCGCTTGTCTCGTGCTCTGCCCACTAACCAAGGAAGAACAGTAAAAAAAGTATTTGCCTCTCGCTCAGAGATCTAGTTGGTCTGATGAAAAAAAAAACAGCTTCATCAGTTATAGTAACGCGCCGCATTTTTTGGCAGTAACGGTAACGGCGTTATTAAGATGAGAAGAGTAATCAATTAGATTACTCGTTACTGGAAAAAGTAATGCCGTTAGTTACCATCACTGATGGCCAATGACTATATATTGGCCGCTCCGTCATAGGAGTCCTTTAGGTTCAATCGACTGAAGCGAACTGACCAAGCACAAGCACGGCAGCTTACGCAATACTCGTTCCCTCCTCTCAGGGAACCGAGGGTACATTAGTAACCGAGTCGTTCCCTTTCAAGAGGTCTCTCCTATTGCGTAAGTAGCTCACGCTATGGGAACACCATGTAAAACGCAGTGCGTGCTGACTTCACCCTCTCATGCCAAGGCAGGTGCCTGAGCCGTAAGAGCAAAGCACTCACCCAATAGCCGGGCTCTTATATGGGAAAAGGAGAGTGTTGTATTCTGATTCAAGGTTTCTAAGGGAACCAAGGTTACGGGGGTTCTGTGTGCGCATGCGTAAGCTGAGGGAGCGAGACAAAAGAATAAAGAGGTTATCGTTCCGAGCCCTGTTGTGGAACTGAACTTATTGTTAAATTGAATAGCTAAAACCCTTAAACACAACATTGGCGACAAGGATGGCTGAGTTTAGTTTACCACCGCCGACACCTTTTCTTCCCGTTCCTGGTGAACCGCATATTCCGTGGGCGAGTTGGATTGACGGCTTCACGGTGTATCTCGAGGCTATGGACTACACTGATATTCCGGATCGGAGGAAAATTGCCCTGCTTCGCCACTGTCTCGGGGCCGAAGGACAGAGGATATATCGCGCTCTTGGCGAAGCGGAGACTTATGAGGAAGCGGTCGCTCAGCTCGCGCTCCACTTCACGGGCCAGCAACAAGTCATACTACGCCGATACAAGCTACGCAAACGTCTTCAGAGACCGGGCGAGTCCGTGCAGGTCTATGTAACTAATCTGCGAGACATGGCGCGCTCGTGCAATTATGGGACACTTCAAGATGAGATCGTTCGTGATCAGCTCATTGAAGGAATACTGTGTGAAAAGACACGGGAAAAACTGTTGTTAGAATCTGACGAACTAACACTAAATCAAGCGGTTGTAATCGCGCTGCAAGTGGAGGCAGCTGTCGAATGCTCTACACTGCTCGCTGATACGCGCCCCCCCGTGGACATCCCTATGCAACAACTCCGAACTGCCAGTCACCAAGGCCACGGTTTCTTACCCATAGGGAAAAGTGAGAGTAAGGATGCATGTTTTCCAGTGCATTTTGCACAGATGCAGAGAAACCGACGCATTTCAAGTTGTGAAAACTGCGGGTCTAGTTCGCACAATTCAAGAGCCCCAAATTGCCCTGCACGTGGGCAGATTTGTAGGAATTGCTTAAAAAAAAATCACTTTGCTAAAGTATGCCGGTCGGCTCCTGCTACGCAAGCATCACAGAGGACACTCTCACCTGCCCGTAATGACTACACAGAAATTAGACATGTATCAGCTGGCCAGGCAGCTTTTAGGACATGTACTGTGCTGCTGGATGAAGTGAGTCTCCCACTCCTCCTGGATACGGGTGCGGCTGCATCGTTGCTCAATGCCAATACGTATCACAAGTTCTTCTCCCATCTGCCATTACAGCAGCCCTGCACATCTCTCTGTGGCTACAACAGTTCCAGGATTACTATGCTTGGCATTCTTCGCGTCTCAGTACGGTATGGCTCCAAACACCTGCCATCGTTCCCATTCTACATTTCTGAACGGGGAGCCAACCTTCTGGGGCTTGATCTTTTTACGGGTTTGGGGTTCACACTGCGAGACGATAAGGGTGCTGATATCCATCATGTCACCTCCACCTGGCAACAGAGGTGGCCTGCGCTGTTCGACGGACTGGGCTGCCTTACAGCTTTCACCCACAAGCCTCTGGTGGACCCTGGGGTATCGCCAGTCATACAACCCCTGCGTAGGATTCCTCTAGCTCTGCGGGAGGATGTCACCGCTGAGCTTCAAATGATGCTGGACATGGGGGTGATTGAGCCAGTTAATGCGGCCCCCTGGATTTCTAACCTGGTCATTGCAAAAAAAAAATCTGGTGGAATACGAGTCTGTGTTGACCTGCGCTCTGTAAATAAGGCTGTTATCCCTGACAAGTACCCGTTACCCACAGCTGAGGAGCTGACCACTCACTTTTATGGTTCAACGGTCTTTACGAAGCTGGACTTGCGCCAGGGTTACCTGCAGGTTCCACTCCACCCTTCCAGCAGAGACCTCACAGCTTTTGTCACACACGCTGGGGTATTTCGTTATACTCGTATGCCATTCGGCCTAAGCTCCGCCCACAGCTGCTTTCAAAAGGTGATGGCCACCATCTTTGCTGGTATTCCGGGAGTCGCAGTTTTCCTGGATGACATAGTTGTTCATGCATCGGATGTCCAGACCCATAACAACCGTCTCAGTAGGGTGGTCAGTGCTCTCATGGCACATAACCTTACGTTGAATGGAGAGAAATGCACGTTTGCAGCCTCAGCCATAGATTTTGTAGGGTTCCGTCTCACATCTAGGGGCATTGCCCCGCTTCAGTCAAATATCGAGGCGATTAACAAAATCCCAGAGCCCACCTCTGCCTCCCAGGTAGCCTCATTTCTGGGCATGACGGCCTACTACCTTCGTTTCCTGCCTCAGTACTCTCGAACCACAGCACCACTTCGCCAGTTACTAAAAAAAGAGGAGCCATGGGACTGGACTGCAGCATGCTCTGAGGCCGTTCAGACACTGAAGTCCCAGCTTACCACACCACCTGTCCTAGCCCACTTTAACCCTGACAGTCAGACCATCGTCACCTGTGATGCATCTACACAGGCCTTGGGAGCGGTGCTGTCACAAGAGCAGGATGGAGTGGAAAGACCAGTAGCATTCGCCTCCAGAGCTCTGACCCCCACAGAACAGCGATACTCTGTCGGTGAACGCAAGGCCCTCGCGTGTATCTGGGCAACTGAAAGATGGCACCTCTTCCTCTATGGTCGTCGTTTCATCCTCCGCACTGACCATCAGGCTCTGATCACGCTCTTGTCAGCCTCCGGCTCAGGTCATAAACCCTTACGTCTGCACAGATGGGGTGAGCGCCTAAGGCAGTATGATTACCAACTCAAATTCACACCAGGGAGGGACAACGTGGTGGCTGATCTTCTATCTCGATCCATTGATGCGCCCACACCGACGGCCTCGCCAGGCAGTGATGACATGGAGCCAGAACTCATCCAGATGCTCCATGCACCTCTGGAAGCATCTGTCTCCCTGGAGGAGCTGCAGAGGGAGTCCAAGTGCGACCCCACACTGACAACCCTCCGCACATATATATGCTCGGGGTGGCCAGCACGGATGCCTGAGGAGTTAAAACCTTTTGCTAGAGTACGAAATGAACTGTCCTGCTGGGGTAAGGTTTGTGTCTCCAGAGGCCTCTGTACAGTGGTGCCGGGCAGCCTGCGTGCACGTGTCCTATCAATGGCACATGAGGGCCACTTGGGCATCGTTAAGCTCAAGCAAAGATGCCGGGACCTGGTCTGGTGGCCAGGCATTGACCACGACATTGAAGGGCTGGTCAGGGACTGTGAACCTTGTCTCCTCAGTGGGAAGACTGGACTACCAGCTCCAACCCCTCTTCAACCTGTTCCATGGCCGTCTCACCCATGGGATCACCTTCAACTGGACATTTGTGGGGAAATTCATGACCATAGAGTTCCTCACCATCAACACTTTCTGGTGGTCGTGTACGATCTCCATTCTAAATGGCCGGAGGTAATACCAGCCGGAACAGTCACATCACAGACAATCACACAGATACTGGACAGCCTGTTTGCTCGCTGGGGCATGCCCCGTGCCATCACTACTGACAATGGACCGCAGTTCACCTCTGCAGACTTCTCCACTTTCCTTTGCAATAAGGGAATTAAGCATATCCGGGCTGCACTCTACCACCCCCAAGCGAACGGCGGGGTCGAAAGATTCAATCAGAGCCTTAAGAACGGCATTCGTGCACATCTTGTCCAGGGGTACACATTCCAAACAGCACTCAACCTAACTTTGATGCATTACAGAGCTAGCCAGCACACCACCACCCAGGCGTCTCCTGCTTTGCTCATGCTTGGCCGGGAGATGGAATTGCCATTAGACAGACTCAGAGCACGAGACTTGTCAGCAGCATAGAATGGCACTTGGGTAGTAGCCAAAGCAGCGGTAACTCTAAACCAGAGGCGAATGAAGGACAGCTTCGACAAGAGGCACAAGGTCAAGGAGAGTAAGATAACAGTGATGGACTGGGTTCGGGTCCGCAGACCCCACCGTAGCAGCAAAATGGCATCGTTTTGGTCTAAACCCCTCCAGGTGGATCGTCAGTTACAGTCTGCCACATTCTTGTTGAGCGATGGCTCTCGCTGGCATGCTAGCAGGCTGCGGAAAGTTCCGGCCCCTTTCATCGCAACCAGGTGCCTACGGGCGAAGAAGCCTAGTGGGAGAGCGCCACAGCACACACTCCTTCCAGCTCCTCCACCAGTACAGCCACGGCCAGGCCAGGAGTTTCAAAGTTCCCCTGTCAGGGAGGCCCCGCAAACAGCTCTGCCAGCATTGGGGCCTCAACCCCTTCAGCCACTGCTCGACACTCATCAGAGTGGCCAAGACGTGCCGCAGTCGACGGCATTGGAGAGTCGACCGGTTCGAGCAAGGGCTCGTCCTGCATACTTGAAGGACTTTGTCACAGACTTTCACGTATAGGTGTTTAGCCATTTCTCCTCAACTATAGTTTAAGTTGAAACACAGTTTTTGTAGTTCTTTATGGGGGGGGGGGGGAAATGTTGTATTCTGATTCAAGGTTTCTAAGGGAACCAAGGTTACGGGGGTTCTGTGTGCGCATGCGTAAGCTGAGTGAGCGAGACAAAAGAATAAAGAGGTTATCGTTCCGAGCCCTGGTGTGGAACTGAACTTATTGTTAAATTGAATAGCTAAAACCCTTAAACACAACAGAGAGGCCCCAGAGGACCCTCCAATATGATATTACATGAATGTACATGTTAACATGAGAAAATCCCTGAACCGGTCACAGACGGGCTTTATAGGGGAGTAATGACGTCTGGGTAATAACCAGACTATAACCACGTTAGAATTCACGCTGACAACACATTGGAATGCAGTGAGGGGACTTGTAGGTTATAAAACCTGTTAAATGTAGACGGTGAGGCCCAGCCTGCCGCCGCACAAATATCCTCGTTGGATATCCCACTCGACCACGCCCACGACGAGGCCATGCCTCTCGTGTAGTGCGCTCTGACACCTAAGGGGCAGTGAAGGCCCTTAGCTTCATATGCCAGCGCTATAGCGTCAACTATCCAACGTGATAGCCTTTGCTTTGAGACAGCGAGACCCTTGGTGTGGCCGCCAAAGCATACAAAAGCTGCTCTGACTGTCTGAACAGGGCAGAGCGCTCCAGATGTACTCTGAGAGCCCAAACTGGGCAGAGTAAATTCGCATCACCCTCGTCTGCTGGTGATGATAATGCCGCCAGGGAGATAACCTGTGCTCTGAAAGGTGTGGAGAGCATCTTAGGAATATATCCATGTTTTGGCCTAAGGACGACTTTGCAGTCGTTAGGTCCAAATTCCAAGCAGGACGCGTTAGACAACAGAGCATGCAAGTCAACTACTCTTTTTACTGAAGCGCGTCCAATAGCTCCTGTAAGAAAGCGAGTACACTTGGTATCTCGCATGCATGTGGTTGTAAGCCCTTAGAATCACACCAGTTACAGAACACTTTCCACTTCTGGGCGTAGAGGCGCCTCGTAGAGGGCGGTCTTGCCTCAGTGATAGTATTCAGTACTCCCTTCGGGAGTTCCCCGGGTACCCGTTGAGGGGCCATACGTGGAGGGCCCATAAATCGGGACTGGGATGAAATATCATCCCTGTGGCCTGGCTGAGAAGGTCTGTTCTCAGTGGGATCGGCCACGGGGCTGATGACGTCATTTGCATCAGTTCTGGGAACCATGTCTGGGTTTTCCAGAACGGAGTTACCAAGAGCACTGAACATTTTTTCTCTCTGACCCGGCTGATGACCTGTGGTAACATCGCCACCGGGGGGAAAGCATATAGAGGACGCTTCGGCCAGTCTTGGAGAAGTCTCCTTTTCGAGAAAAAGAGAGGGCAGTGAGCGTTTTCCTTGGAGGTAAAGAGGTCGACTTCCGCTTTGCCGAAGGTATCCCATATCCACTGAACTGTCAGAGGGTGGAGGGACCATTCCCCTGGGAGAAGGTTGTCCCTGGATAACATGTCCGCCCCCTGATTCAGGACGCCCGGCACATGCGCTACTCTCAGTGAGCGCAGTTTGCATTGGGACCATAAGATGAGATTCCTGGCCATTGCATGCAAGGAGCTCGATCTGAGTCCCCCCAGGCGATTTATGTAAGACACCACTGTCATATTGTCCGTTCGGACCAGGACATGTTCGTCTTTGAGGTATGGGAGCAGGGCTCTGAGTGCCAAAGCGACCGCTTTCATCTCTAGACAGTTTATGTGTAGGCGCTTTTCCGAGTGTGACCACAAGCCGGAGACAGGCCTGCCCTCGTAGAGGGCTCCCCATCCTATCTTGGATGCATCTGTCATAATAATTTTTCTCCTTGTGCTCATGCCCAAACTCACACCGGACTGGTACCAGTCGGAAGCTTTCCAGGGCGTCAGGGCTTTTATACAGCTGTGGTTCGCTCTGATCAAAATATGGCGTGAGCTGGAACACGGCTCCTGAGCAAGCGTTGGAGATGGCGCATATGCAACAATCTGAGCTGCAGCACCGCTGCTGCAGAGGCCATGAGACCGAGCATCCTCTGAAATCGTTTGACGGGCGTTGAGGCGCTATGGGAATGTGAAAGTATAGCATCTTTCAGATCCACTGAGAGAAACCAATCCCCGGGCCGTACTTGCGCGAGGATGTGTTTGGTCATTAACATTCTGAACAAGCGAATCATTAAAGCTTTGTTCAGGTGTCTGAGATCCAGGATTGGGCGGAGACCGCCATCCTTTTTCGGGACGAGAAAATGACGGCTGTAAAAACCCGCCTTGATTAAGAGGGGGGGGGGACTTTTTTGACAGCGCCTTTCTCTATTAGTTTGAGCACTTCGGTGCGTAGAACATGTGAAACATCTTTTCTCACTTCTGTCTCGTCTACGGCTGTAAAGAATGGCCTGTGATGAGTGTTTATCTGAATATGAAAGTATGCATCTTTCAGATCCATTGTAACAAACCAATCCCCCGGGCGAACTTGCGCGAGGATGTTTTTTATAGTTAACATTTTGAAAGGCCGTCTCATGAGAGCCTTGTTCAAATGTCTCAAATCTAGTATGGGTCTGAAACCGCCGTCTTTTTTCAGGATTAGAAAATAGCAGCTATAGAAACCTGAATGTTTTGGCGCAGGGGGGATTAGTTCTATCGCCCCTTTTGCTAATAAATTCTCCACCTCAGCGCGAAGCACGTGACCCATGTTGCCTCTCACCAAAGTCTCAGTGGGAAGCGCTTCGCTGGTCGTGGCTGGCGGTGGGTATCAGCCGCAGGGCGGGGCTGAGGGACCTGCTTCGCCGGCTTGGCTGGATGAGGCGAAGACAGGGCTGGCTTGGGTTTGCTTGACGCGGAGCTCGATCGCTTCGGCAAGAAGTGTCGCATGGCCTGGGGCGCCTTCTGTGCGTCCGTGTTCCTCTCGGAGAACCCCTTCACCGCCGGGCCGAAGAGGCTGGAGCTGGATACAGGGGCGTTGAGGAACCTCGTTCTGTCAGCATCCTTAATCTCTGTGAGATTAAGCCAGATTCCCCACAAGCCAGTTCCTTCCGATGGCCTGCGCTGTAGCCTTGGTAACACACAAGGCTAGGTCCGTGGCACTTCAGAGGTCTCGGTTTGGCCTGGTAGACCTGCAGCACGTCCATCGCGTGCAGGGCCGAAGCAGCCTGACAGGAGGCGGAATACGTGCGTTGTGGAGTGTTTGTTTGGGTGAACAGTTCTAGCTCGCCAGCTAGCAGCTGTGTTCGGGCAAAGATGAGGGCTCTTTGAGGGGCGGCGATGACTCGTAGCCCTTTTCCGCCGTGCCGTCCACGGAGGAGAGCGTTGCGGAAACTGAAGATCCCACACGAGCTGAATAAGGAGCGCACCACACCTTGGTCAGCTCCTCGTGCATCTCTGGAAAAAATTAAGCAGGCCTGTGATGAGAAACCAGCCATCCAGCGTACTTCGTGGAGGTTCCTCGGGCGAGGCCCACTCGAGCTTGAGGTCCGCGACGGCCTGTGTCAGGATCCAAAGCATTTCCGTGTCCGAGTTAGTCCTGGTAGCTGACACGCTGTTAGCAGACTGGGAAGCAGTGATGGGGTCGAGAGAGCCTGGCCATTCCTCCTCAGACGCAGCGATAGAGAGGCTGTCGTCGCACTCTACGGATCCGCCGAAGGAGACGAGGCCTCGCACACTCAAACACAGAGAATATTAAAAAGGATATAGCGTCGTCACTGGATAGCCAAAGGTGAGACGGCGTCAGGAGAAAATGGGTGAGAAGACGTAGTCTGATGAAATTGATGCTCGCTTAGGCTGAAGGGCTTGTTCAAATGGCGAAGGCTCAGTAAACAGTCAGAGACATGAAGTTGTCGCTGAAGGAGTAAAATCTGCTATAATGGCGAATTCGGGGGATTATTACGTGCGACCAATGAGCTAGCCCTATGTCATTACACGTCAGAGCCCGCCAAGGGGGCGTGGCCTTAGCCTATAATAATCCCCCGAATTCGCCATTATAGCAGATTTTACTCCTTCAGCGACAACTTAATGGCGCCCGCGCCTGCGCCATTGGATGTGCAGTTGCCGCAGAACAGCCTATGAGCGAGCCAGACTCTCAATGTGCTAGCTGTGCAGCTGCAAATGCGTTTTACATAAGCTTCAGTAAATCAAGGAAAAAGAGTGTCCCCACTGCGTATAACTATGCAATAAGAAGTGACCGTTCGAAAGGGAACTGTATAGATGTGTGTTTGTAAATGTGTGATAAATAAAATGGGTTCTTAAGGTTTTGCACAAAATCAACAGTGCTCGCTGGTTTTCTGGGCTGTTAGATACACAGAAATAAAGCGAAAGTAAACATGAAATGACTGAGGGCCTCTAAGTGACGTCTGAAAATGTAAGCATAGCATGAGATGGAATGCTGGTTTGCTTTGAGCACAGCTGAAAAAGAGTATTACTTACCTGTCTGTCATTATCAATATGCTGATCTAGTCTCTATAGTGCTGATGAATGTCTCAGTCAAGGGTGCTGGATCTGGAATCTGCAGATGTAATTTAACACAGTTGAATTACCTGTCCAGTAAAATTTGGCAGGGGCCTGTATGGAGTGGATTTGTAAGGAGAAACCTGATTTCTAGAGACAAAGCCCCCCCTCCCTCCCCTCTTCTTCCCTGCTGACTGACATACCCTGTTAGCTCAGCTGGTCTGTGAGAGGGAGATCAGGAGAACTGGTGGAAATGATCAGTTCAGTCAACCGTTTTAGCCTGAGTTGCTTTCTGCCATCAATACACACTCTGCAGCTCAGAGACTCAGCAGTTGAAGAAATTTTGCCATGTGTGCATAACTCTTTGAAAGTTTAGTGTGCTATCTCACAGAGTTTGTCAAATCAAAATTGACAATTCTTACTTTTGATGGAATATTGCAGTGTTTATTATGAATGATTTAATCCAAAATCGCAACTCCCCATGGTCAAAATCAAGTCCCGCCCCACATTTGTTTTTGTTCGAGGAGCCATTTCACTTGGATATATGTCATAGAGATGAAAAGACTGTTTCATGCTGACTTTAAAGTTAGGTGGAAGTATTTGCAGAATTATGTGATCTAATGGTGGAACATTTACCAGTATCAGTTATAGATGCAAGAGATTAATAAAAACAATTATTATCAGTCTATATTTGTATATTATTTGCATGACATTTATATTATTTGTATTAATTATTTATTAATTGTATTATTTTATTCATTTTTATTATTCATTATATTTTTATTTTTATCATTAATACGTTTTACTTTATTTAGATAAATTAGTATAGATTTGAATAATTGTGCATCCCTAACATGGTCTTTAATGTCTGATCTAAACTAGGCCTTCCTGTAGTTTGAAGTGTCAGACGCTAAAGGCTTGTTTTCAAATGAGATATTTTACATGCAAGTAGGTCATAAAGATTGTACAGAAGATATAGTCCGGGAACATTTTGCATATTAAATCATGCAATCTTCAAAATCATCTACAGTTGACCCAGTTCATGGGACGCAGTGAAATTGCACAATTTATATTCACTTTGCTATATAATATTTTGAACTTCTCTACTTGGCCCAAAGGTCCACGCAACCTACGTTCAGACATGTGACATTGATCTGAGATTAATCTAGAGATTGGGGGCATTACTATGTATAGTAGATGAGAGGCATCAATGAACGGCCCAATGTCAGTGGTAAAATTAACATTAATACTTTGCTTTTTAGCAGAATTAACCTTATGTTAAGTACATTTAAGCAACCTCCACACATAGTTGTCTTGTCACTATGATTACAACCAAAGTGGATGTGCACAGGGAGAGATCATTGAGCAGGTCTGACTTAAAAAAAAAAAGTCAAAATCATGTTAAATAGTTTAATAACTGATGTTGCTTCAGAGCAAAGTATTTTGTTTATGTTGGGGGTAGTCAGACTGGTAACCCGAAGGTTCGATTCTCAATACCGACAAGAAACGATTGTGGTGCCCTTGAGCAAGGCATCTAACCCCCAATCGCTCCCCGGGCGCCACAGCAAAAATGCCCACTGCTCTGGTGTTTCTGACGTCACAAGCTACCTTGTAACCGAGCTAATTTGGATATTCATAGAACCACGTATACTAAGGGGCTGTTTACACGACACTGTTAAAAACGTAAAACTTTGTATGCGTTTTGGCTGTTCATTTACATGACAACGCCGTTTTGGGTGCCATGAAAACGCAAACTTTTGAAAATGAATTTCAAAGTGCAAGTTTTTGAAAACGGTCTCCGTGTAAACAACAAAAACACGGATCTCTGAAACCGATGACGTAATGCACATTCTCCGTATTACGCTCAGTCTATAGTGTTTCATCGCCATCTAATGGCCTGGCAGCAGAATACAGCATTTTTTGTCGTTTTTGCGACTAAAGAGAATGGGAGAATGGGGATCATCTGTACACGGAAAACTCAAAGGAAAACTTCTCCGTTTTAAGCATATCGTTGTTGTGTAAATGTACCCTAAATGAGGCAAGGGTGTAGAGTTACATTCAAGCTACATTTTAAGGCATGAAGGAAAAAACATTTAAATATGTCATTTTGGTGATTAAAGATGAGTTGTAAGGGATAAAGTTATTGACGGGGGACTTTAAGTAGCAAATATTATACTGTGTGCATCTTTAAATTCCACTGTGGCTGATTTACATTTTTGTGTTTGCTATGGTATTACTGTGGCTGAATGTTTGAGCGCTGGCTTGTTTTACAAAGACACACAAAATGGAGGGCTAGTTGCCACAATTGCAACACAAAAGGACACCGCTCTAACAAAATAAAGTGACCTAGAAAAACATTACCGCTCCACTCAGCGCTCTTAAACCTGTCGTTCTGAAAACTGATAGCCTTAGCCTGCCTGCCTTTGTTTAGCTTATTTTCACTGATGGATTTATGTGCTAAGTTAAATTGCCCTGAGGACCATCATGTTTACATCTAAACTAAATGTGTCAACACACTGTGGTGCCCCATTCTCTGATGGGATGAGATGTAGTTCGATCAGCTCTAGGCAGCTGACCTGAGCTGAGCTTGTTTTAATGCCCCTTTCTGCTCTCTGATCGCACATCTTGCATGTGTCCGGGGTGTTAGTTGAAGGAGAGTGTGGCTAAAGTGACTTATTGCGCAGTAATGAGGCAATTAGTGTCCCATGAAACCCCTCCCTCACCCACAGCCTTGCTCCTGGCGAGGTGTGAAATCTGGCATGGCCCCACATAGGCCTGGAGCAAGCCTAATTACAAAGTGGGATGGTGGATTTTGGCCTCTCTTCCTTTTCATCTGGGGACCTGCTGCTAAAAACATTCTCTGTTTTAATTAACGCCCGGCTAAACAAAGCTCACGTTTTAGCGGGTGAGGTGGGTTCATTGACAAGTGCTCTTGCGTCCAGTAGGGGGCGATGGCACGCTATCAGAGGAACTGCATGGAGATTTGCGAGGTCGGGTGGAGAAATGTTGCCGATAGGCCTCATTGCTTACAGCAAATGAGCTTGTGAAGTTTTAAGGTTGTAATGTTTTATCACCTTTGAATTTTCCTCTTTCTTCAAGCAAATTCTAGTTTGTGGTTGCCACGCTCTCTAGGGTTTGATTGTTATATGTTACGAAGGCAACGATGTAAATATGGGGAAAGAGAAGAAGGGGTGTGCTTAAACCTTTTACTGTTTGTACTTATGAGTGTGGGTTCTGTAAGCAACGTGTCCTTCAAAAGATCCCTTCGAGACTCTTATTGGATGTGACAATTTATGTGATTCTTTTTCGACTTCCAGCTCTTAAAATTGTGAATTTAAAACTGGCAGGCCGTGACCTCTGAGGGGTTCACATTAAAAGTGTTAATATGATGTTGAGTTGATTTAGGAAGTTGAAAGGGTAACAGTGCTCAGAATAATTTTGACTACAGTGTTTAGCTAGCTTAAATCCTCCTGTTGATCGGAGACTATCATAAAAAATACAGTTTACACCATATGCTGAAGCTCTTTTTTTTAACATGCACTGACGTAAAAATGCCACTGGTTCTAAAACTTCTGCCTTTTAAAACTTAAGCTTCATCCTGTTGGACAGAGGTCCAGTGTTTTTCTTTTTAGTAGCCTATCAATGTAATACTCTTATTTATTTATTTTTATTTAAGATTTCAGTTTTGGCTAACTAGTAACCCTTCCAAGGTCTTCTGCTTTCAAGATGTCAGCTCTACAGGAGCGATCTCAGGTCTCTGAACAATGAACCTCTCTGAGTTCACTACACTGAAGGCTCCTGAAATGGCCTACGAAGAAAAAAAATCTCAACGGAAATAATAAATTTGAGCAGCGGTGACTGGTGCTCCCAGAGCTGCACCTGGTGAACCTAATTACCTCAAACCAACACCCCCTGTTCCCTCCCAGCCCTCCATCCAAACCCAGCACAGGCCAGCTAATGACAGGAAGAGCTGATATTACCTGGATTAACCATGGCAGGGGGCTGCCGCTGATTTAGAACGTGTGTGTCTGTGTGTTTTGGATGTGTGTGTGTGTGTTGTGATCTTCACACGTACGAGACCACCCATGCACAGAGAGGCAGCTAAATAATGTATCTTCTGATTCTGAATGACAACAGGTTACACAGCGTCAACTACTAGTGCAGTTTGGAGTTTTTGGAGAATACACTATTGACTAGGGTTGTGTCTGAAATCGCTCCCTATATCCTCATTCACTATTTCCTACATTACTCCACCAAAATAGTTCACCTGAAGGAGTGAATGAAAACGAGTGGGAGTGCACCAAAAGGGCTGCCGCTTTTGCATAGTGTTTACATTGCATAATTAAAACTTGGCAAGCTTGCAGCTCCAGTAATGAAAATATTTATCCTGAACTCTGTCATGGATACTAGCATGTATAAACAGTAATTAAACAATTTAATAATAAATTTAAAAGGAATTTATATCTGTATGATATTACGCTGTAGCCACATTGGACCAGCAGTTTGTAAATTGGATGAATGGATGATTCAGCTGTCGGCGTCATCTTCTGGTCAGACCAGGGAATTCATTTGGCGCATGACTCACAGTGCATTATGGTTATTCTCTAGCCATTGGGCGAACATCTGTTGTACACTTGTTATTGAAGTGCATTGTGGGATTGAATGAGCACACTCAATAACGTCCACTGTGGTTTTCGGACACAACTATATAAATGGGTTCCCTCAAATAGTGCCCTATTTAAGGGTATTGGGGTGATTTCAGACACAGACTAGATCCCCAGCTGGCCCGAAAAATGCAGCCAGTGTAAGATTACACAAACACTAATTCACACAACTACACAATGCCAAGAGTTTCTGAAAATAGTGCCAATCTCACATGTGTTTTTACTTTAAATTAAACTAAATCATGCACACTATGAATGATGTCGTCATGAACTGCTCCGAGACACGGGTTGAGGATCCAAATGCAGTTTTATTAAAAGGGTAATCCTCAAATTAGTCAAAAACAGGCAAAGGTCATAAACACCAGGTAATCAGTCCAAAGAATAACAAACACAACAAGGCAGGGAACACGGGCAAAAGAACGATCCACGGAACAGGCAAGAAATCCAAAAACCAAGAGACATGAAACCAGGGAGAATGCTCAGAATTGCAGTGTGACACTAAACAAGACTTCGCAGGGAATGAAGGTGAAAATCAGGCTTATATGGGGTGAATAAACAAGATAATGACATACAGGTGATGAATACAATGAGTGCTGATGAGTCCAGGCAGAGAATTATAGGAGATGTAGTTTGTGAGGGAATGACAATAGTCTGATGTTGACGTTACAGATATATTGGTACCTATCATTTATGCTGATATTTGTTCCACAGAAGAAAGTAAGTCACACAGGTTTGGAATGACATGGGTAAAATCAGTAAATGATGACAGAATTAACATTTTGGTGAACTATCCCCTTAAATTCACTATTGTAAGCAAGTGCTTATCTGTGAACAAGGTTGTCAGTTGATTTTGAAATTCATACAAATTGGAACTGAGACTGTTTGAGATTATCAGATGATGCAGATAATTGTTAGCCTAATTGGCCAAACTGTCTGTTGATCTATTCAACCTCTGAAAGTGTTCCTGGTCTTGAGCTCTAGTGAAATAATGTGTATGTGTGTGTGAGAGAGAGACCACCATGGTAGACCACCTGTTTGTGTACTTGTGGACCACCTCTCCCCGTAATGGGGTTCTGGTAGGCAGCAGCTCTGGGGCCCCTTTGTGACTTCAGGCCCTTGGCAATCCTATGTGTGATTTACGGAGTGTGTGTGCAGATTGATCCATGTGTGTGTGACTATATGCAGGTCTTCTTGTTTCTCCTATTCTGGGGCTTTTTCCCTGCACGGGTCATATGCACATGTACAAAACTCCTTTATCTTGGCATAGGAAAAGCACTGTGCCTAATAATTTGTGTGTGTGTGTGTGTATGGCAGAAAGCTGTGGGGTCTTTCTCACAGTAGTTAAATCAATGCTAATGAAACACTTTAGCTGAGGTGCGGGCCGAGCTGAAAGCTTTAAACAATGAACCGAGACGGAACGACACACCTACATCCTACCTGCTCTCCAAGAACTCCAGAGTTTAGATGCCGACAGAAACCAACCCCACACTGGCCCATATAATGCCATCATCTGTGCTGTACTGTGAAGCATCATGTTTTTGGACAATTCGCATTTTATGAATTGTTACGAAATGACCCCCTCATGTTTTTTTGATCGGAAAGTCACCCAAATCTTGATCTCATGGAAAAAACACAACTTTTACGAGGTGATTTCGCTTAAATATAAAAAAAAATTTAGGGAAGAAAATGGGGCATAAACAGAATTTAAATTTATGTACAAAAACATATGAATGGAATTGTACAAATTTGAAAACGAAACAGCTTCTCACTCAAACTGTTCATTCAAACCTCATTTGATTTTGTCAATCAGATGTTGATTGATTGTATTTTGCTTTAGAGTGCAACAGTTGGGTTCCGGAAGTAAAAACGAATTTTCTCCATAAGGAAATTGACTTTGATCGATAACTTATTAACCTTTAAAGACAGACCTACTGTGAGCTACGATGTTGTTAATCCATGACCATGGCATTTGCTTCTGCTGAAGCCATCAGACTGCTTTATATAGCCTACCAATCAGAAAATACCACTCCAATGAAGCACTGCTAATGATATTATTATAATAACTAACTTTTTCACCCACTGGCCAATTTGGCTACAAAATCTTAGGCTATACTGGCCATTCAGAACTTCTACTAGCCAAAAAAAAAAAAGGAAAAGAAAAAATAAATTATATTAACTAACCATATTAACTACGTCACGGTCACAGTATTATATACAGTATATTGTTTTGCTTAAAATCAAAGTGTTATGGTGGAAAAAGTGGGCGGGCACTGTTCCACTCTGTTGCTGTGATGATGTCATGATTTTCCCACCTTCGCGCCTGTAAATGGTTAGTTAGTCTTGAATAGCCTATAGATTAAGGGCACATAACTGAACAGACAAATCCAATGCGAGAATCTGATCGAAAATTCGTGCCGAACATTTGTGTTGTTGTTGTGAGTGTGACCGAACCTTTACCCACCAATTCTTAAAATACCGTTGCATAACAACCAGGTGGCAGCGTCTGTGCCTGCGTAATTATGAGGTGGCAGGGCAGAGCCACGGAGTGTGTGATGCGACGCTGGCAGGAATCGCAGGTCTCACACGCCGGGGTGCCGCGTAGTTTCAGAGAGCTGAGACAAATATGGTTCGGGTTAAACGGGGCAGAAAGAAATGTGTTTACTCACAGCAAAAGCATAAAAAGAGGCATTGAGACGCATCACGGGGGGTGTACAGGGGAGGCTCATTAGATGAAACCGTGTTTTGGCAGTGCTTGTGTTAATGGTGTTGGAGAATGCCCTGAGAGACAGGCATCTGAAAAACATTACCCTGGCAGAGCCGCTGGTATGCGGGCACCGCCGACCACAGAAGGGACGTTAAGCGGATTTTTGCTCTAGTATGCAATGGAACGCAGTTTAGAGACGTTTTAGCTGAGTTGTGTTCGAATGGAATCTTTAAATAACGACAAGCGAGTGTGCTAACTGAACCTAGAATGTTTAAAGAAAGAATTTCAAAAATATACACATTCGCCACTAGGTGGCAGCGTAGTCCACAGTGGCGCATCAGGCATAACCAGAGGACGTTTTGAGAGAACAGACCCAAAACAGATATCATCGTATCAAGTCGACTCAATATTCATAACAAAAAAACAGACAAAATCTATATTTGCCATTTGGGCATTTGAATCCAGTTGAAGGTTGATCTGGGTGGCCCATGGAGTGCAGAAAATGAGCACATCTGGGAGGAATGGCAGGTAGAGAGCTCGTTGAGTGTGGTGTGACGCTAACCAAATGGCTGTTTTAAGTTTGACCAAAAAGCTATTGGATACGCTCTCCATAGCCCAGTCCAGTCTCTCTCTCATTCAGACGCTTTGGGAAGTGCTGATTTATTCCTCCGCTAAGCAGAGTTTAATGAAAAAAACTTGATTAATGGAGTTAATTGCCATCTGCAAGTGATTGTGGACATGTTGTGTGGCAGAATCCAGTATGGAGTTTGAAAGTCAATGACTTTAAAAATAAAGTGAGTAATAGCTTCATTCTGGCAATGACACGTAAGCTTCCATAAACTCACTGACTCTGATGCCACAAAATGACTCTGGGGTGAGTGACACAGATTCAAACAGGTAAACAATGCTGTCACATGAAGAGTTTTATATATGCTTTTTGTGAATGTTGTTAGCAGATTGTCATAGTATACTGAATACCAAAAAGCCTCAAAGTGCTCTTGTTTGTTCTTTTGTGGTGTGTTTGTTTTTATCCATGTCAGTCTAGCAGTGAATTATTTATCTCTGTTTCGTTTAGATACAGATCCTCGTGTGTTGGAGAAACAGGAACTGCAGCAGCCCACATATGTCGCCCTCAGCTACATTAACAGGTACAGTACTATGATATGGTATTATTTATATTTATATATATATATATATATATATTAGGGCTGTCAAATGATTAATCACGATTAATCGCATCCAAAATAAAAGTTTGTGTTATTATTCATTCATCATTAGCGAGTATTATTTTACATAATAAATGTGTGTGTACTGTGTATAATTATTTTATATATATAAATACATACACATGCTTGTATATATTTAAGAAATATTTGCATGTATATACTATATATAGATTTATATATAATTTATATTATATATTATAAATACAAATATGTTATATATAAATAACACATTTTTCTTAAATATATAAATGCACGTGTGTGTACTTATATATGCAAAATAATTTTACACAGTACAAACACATTTACTATGTAAACACAAACTTTTATTTTGGATGCGATTAATTGTGATTAATCATTTGACAGCCCTAATATATATATATATATATATATGTATAAGAGAAAGAGAGTTACACATAAATGTACATAATACATTATGCACACATAGATACATTATTTATATATTTATGTACATGTATGTAAAAGTTGTGTATTTTTATTTTGTATTTCATAGAGTTTCAAGAGTATTTTCATTTTTCACAATATTGACTCAATATTTGATAATAGGAATTTTACAATTTTATTGTAATTCTGAGGAGGCCTTTAGTCTTTTTTTTTAATAATGTCTTTTTTGGCAAATGCCAAATTTTATTTTGATTAGTTTCTGTACTTTGTGGACAACAAAGTACAGAAACTAATAAAAATAAAAAATTTGAAAAAAAAACAAACATATTTTTATAAACAAAATACAAACGTAAAGATAAAACATAGTATGAAATGGTATGCATTCAAATATTACATTTGGCTAAAACTAAAAACTGGTTGACTATGAATTTTAAATATATAAAAAAATTGTTTTGATTAATCAGCTAATTAATAGACATGGGTCAGTAATTTATGTTGCAATGGGGTTTTCAGCCTTGAAACTGTTAAGCAACCGAATAACAAAGATGATTCTCCTCATCATATATGGGAGCAGTCTAACATTTTCTTAATGGGATTCTGTATTTTCTGTCAAATGGCTGTGTGTGGTCAAGTCTCCTCTACATCCTCTAAGGTCCGTTTAAGAAGCTATTATGAACTTCAAACCAGCACCCAAATTCTCTTCATATACACTCAGTTCCACTCAACTAGTTGAATGTGGTTTGTGTAGGAATACTCAGAGCTCCAGTGTTAAAAACAGCTTTAATAGGCTGAATGGTGGTGGAAATTCTTGCGTAATGAAGGACACACTTTTGTCCTTGTATTACTGCTTTAAGTGGCTTCTACTGGTAATCTGTTAATTCCACACCAGCCTTAATAATATTTGTGTGAACATTTATGCTTTATTACATATATTTACTGACAGTTTTATAATGCAACAAAATAACTTGGCATAAACAAGGTGTTATGAGGTGGATTTTAGACCCCACTGAATCAGCTGAATTACAACATAGACTTATATGACAGATGGTTCATTTGTATTGAAGAAAGCTGTAGCAGGTTGTCCCAGTATTCTGGGTTGGGACAGGGATTGTACATGGACACAGTACATCACTCTTGTTGGAGAGAATTGTTGGCCGTTGCTCACAGAACATGCGTTCAGACACAGATAGATGGAATGCAACTGATCGAATGGAACAGAATGCAGATGTCTTAAGACATGTTTATTAAAGTTGAACCAAGACCAGTTTTAACTTGAAACAGACTCTTCCAGTCTAACAGCAAGGACGCCTGTACATTTACACTGCTGTTCAAAGGTTTCGGATTTGTACGATTTTTCAATCTTTTTGAAAGAAGACTGATGCTAACCAAGGCTGCTTTTATGTGATCTTAAAGGGTTAGTTCACCCAAAAATGAAAATTCTGTCAGTAATTACTCACCCTCATGTTGTTCCAACCCTGTAAGACTTTCGTTCATCTTCGGAACACGAATTAAGATATTTTTTATTAAATCTGAGAGCTGGATCACTCCTCCATAGGCTTCAAAGGGATTGAAACTTGTTTCCCCGAAAAGTTATTAAAGACATCGTTAAAATAGTCCAAGTGACTACAGTGGCTCAATCTTAAGTTTATCAAGCGACGAGAATACTTTTTGTGCGCAAAAAAAAACTAAAATATTGACTTTATTCAACTATCCATTTCCTTCTCGGTGGGCCTCGACTGACTTCACGTAGTAAAACTGCGTAGCGGTTCTGTGGTGGACGTCACACGCATCACACACATGACCAGCGTCGGCCAATAGGGACCCTACGTGTGACGTAGCCCTACGCTATCACACTACGTTAATGGACTAGAGGTCAACAGAGATGGAAATGAATAGTTGAAATAAAGTCATTATTTTTGTTTGTTTTCGCGCACAAAAATTCTTGTCGCTTGATAAACTTAAGATTGAGCCACTGTAGTCACTTGGACTATTTTAACAATGTCTTTAATAACTTTTCGGGGGAAACAAGTTTCAATCCCTTAGAAAGCCTATGGAGGACTGATCCAGCTCTCAGATTTAATCAAAAATATCTTAATTCATGTTCCGAAGATGAACGAAAGTATTACGGGGTTGGAACAACATGAGGGTGAGTAATTACTGACAGAATTTTCATTTTTGGGTAAACTAACCCTTTAAATACAGTAAAAACTAGGGGTGTGACAATATCTCACGATATTAAAACGATATTTCTCATCCAGGTGAAAAGCTGTCTGGTGATATCAGCATAATAAAACCACTTAAAAATCATAATATAGCATAGTGCTATTGTGAAATCACAAAGGCTGCGATTGAATTAAATAAATATGCGCTACAGGTAAAGTGATTATTTGCTTTTGATAATTTTCCTCCTTGTTTTTATATATGTATTTTAAGTCATTTTAAAATCTGTTGTTCGCTTAGATCTATTTTTATTACCACACAAAAAATGATCTGATTACTCGATTAACAAAATAATCATTAGCGACAGTCTGGCTAGATTAATTAAAACATTTCAAAATGCACCTGCATTGTTTTGCATTTTGTGACTTATGAAATAAAATATTGTGTATCGTCTCGTGAAGTGTATCGTCACACCCCTAGTAAAAACAGTAATATTATTACATTTTAAAATAAATATTTCATATTTTAATATAATTAAAATGTAATTTGTTGCCTTTGGCTTGCTCAGTTGGGGATATTCAAATTAATTATTCAATCATTAATACCATTGATCAACTCTACCAAACGTGGATGTTTTTTTCCACTAAGAAACGAACATTGTTATGTTGTTTTGATTAATACTGTGAAGCTGCTTTGATGCAATCTGTATTGTCAAAGGCGCTATATAAATATACGTAACTTGACTTAATTTATTCCTGTGTAGAGTTCATTCCAATAGAGTACATTGATCAACATTTACAAAAAAAAAATAATCAGAGAGAACTCCATTGCCCATCTTTCCACCCCTAATACTTGAGGTCTTTCCGGATTTATTTATTGATAAAATGGGATCAATGTAAGTTTATGTATTAACCTATTAATGTAAACCATATGAATTATTAATTCAATGATTTAAAACATTAGGATTACCAGTTCCTAATTGTTCCTGTTGTTAAAGTAGTTGAAAGTAGTTTTTTGTTTTTTTGTATCCTTTCAAATTTTAATATATATATATATATATATATATATATGATTTTATTTGGTTTAAATACTTTTACTTTCCATTGGTTTTGTTAAACCTGATGCATGTGTAATACAAGTGCAAATGGGCTTAATCCTCCATTTGGTAAGATACAGGGCTGGAAATATCCAACTTTTTGTAGTGAGTGAATATATATATTATTTAAAAATATATATATTTCTCTAAATAAATTATAATTGTCTTTATCAAAAAAAAAAAAAAAAAAATTATCCAGTACTCATAAACACCTAGAAAAATAATGGATATTGATTGGTCAAAAAGTGTGGGAACGTGGAAGATGGCAAATGTGCTACAGTTAGTAAGTAAGTAAGTAAAATTTATTTATACAGCGCCTTTCACAGACTAGGTCACAAAGCGCTTTACAATAGACAGAAATAGATAAGAAAAATAAAAACAGATAAAATTATCAATGAAGGACAGAGATTAATACCAAAAAGCTAACCTGAACAAATGAGTCTTCACTTGTCCCGTAAAACTGTCCACATTCTCAGCAAACCTAATACTGGTTGGCAAAGCATTCCATAGTCTGGGTGCCATAGCGGTTTGAATGGGTCGATTAATCTGTGTCTTTAACATTACACATATGGGTTAAAGGTGCATTGTGTAACATTTAGGAGGATCTGTTGACATAAATGCAATGTAATATACATAACTATGTTTTCAGTGGTGTATAAAACCCTTACTTAATGAACCGTTATGTTTTTTATTACCTTAGAATGAGCTATTTGTTTCTACATCCACCGCTGGTCCCCTTACATTGAAATGCGCCGACATGTTTCTACAGTAGCCCTAAACTGACAAACGCGCTTCGTCACTATGTTGTTCTTCGTGCAAAGAAGCTAGCTAAAGTCAGCGAATAAAACACTGACACAATGATGAACAAGTAACAATAATATTCGCAATAACATATCGCTTTACTGAATAATTAAGTAAACCTAATTTCTTAATTTATCTTAGTAAAGAAACCTCACTGCTTAACTGACTACTCTTTGCTGTCTCAGACAACGAAATCTTTCCTAACTTCGGTTGGTTGCAATTTGCATCCTCTTTATTTCATCTAATAAAGTTCACTTCTCTCTCTAGGTTTATGACAGACGCAGCACGGCGGGAGCATGAATCTCTGAAGAAGAAAGTTCAGCCAAAGCTGTCACTCTCACTGACCGGCAGCCTTTCACGCAATAGCGTAGCCACGCCCCCCCGCCACAATAGCGGTAACCTCACCCCACCCGTGACCCCGCCCATCACGCCCTCGTCTTCATTCAGGAGCAGCACCCCCACAGGTAGTCCCATCCAACACACACTCATGCTGTTTATTCTAGCTTACACACACCCACATCATCTGTAACGGCTTTTATGTGCACTGTTTGTTTTATGCTTATGTTTCCTAGAAAGATGAATTTTGGGTAATAACTGCATTAAACCTGCCATGCTTGTTTGATGTTCTCTTGTAATAGATAGTAAAATAATCACAATCTGAGTCACACACTCTTTTTTTTTTTTTTTTCGCTGCTGTTTCCCATGGCCTTCTCTAGAGCAGCGTGTGCTCTCTCTCCCACAATTAGATGTTTTGGGCAGTTTATTTGTGTGGGTTTGGAACACAAAATGAATAGTCTCCAAATTACTGGTATCATACTATTACTGTGCTTTAACCTTCTTAGACCTTCTTATGCCTTCCAGATTCTTTCTCATAAAATGCAAATGCTTTGCTGGCTGGGCACATTATTCTGATGGGGGCTGTGAGAAATATTACTGTACCAGTTTGCCTTAAAAAAAATAAATCACATGTTTACTGACACAAGGGAGGGACAACCTGTCACACGCATGAGAACACAGCGATAGCAAACCATAACCATCCAATCAATTCCTAATGGATAAAATCTTTTTTTTTTTCTTGTAGAAGCTTTTTCACTCAGATATACATCACAATAGGGAAGATGAGACAATTTCTGTTTCATGCCGACTTTAAAGCTTTTGTATTTGTGCTGTGGTGGCTGATGGGAAATGTTGTTTTCTGGTTCTGGTGGTTTAGTGGTTAAATATGTGGCCTGATCAGTTTTGAAGCATTTGCTGTTCCATAACATGATCAATTACTAAAGGATTCCTTGCTATGTGCTCTCAGGCAGCGAGTACGATGAGGAGGAAGCAGAATACGAAGAGTCCGACAGTGACGAGTCATGGACCACCGAAAGTGCCATTAGTTCTGAATCCATCCTCAGTTCCATGTGCATGAATGGCGGTGATGAGAAACCCTTCGCATGTCCCGTGCCTGGATGCAAAAAGAGATACAAGGTAAAAGGACTTCAAATAAATTGGTTCAAGTGTCTGTTCACTGTATATTTGTGAATGATCCTCAAGACTAGAGAAATCCCGATAACCGATAAAACATGCAGGACAAAAAAAAAACCTTATTGTTCAGATGATGTACTTAAAGGTTGTATCAGTGATTTCACTGAACTACTTTAGCCGTGCGTTTCCCTGAAAATAATTCGTAAACCAATCAGATTCAAGATTCAAGCATTCAATAGCCTGTAGTATAAATTATTTGAATAAATATATATATGTGTGTGTGTGTGTGTGTGTGTATGTTTATATGTATGTGTATATATATTCATATTCATAATAATGGTTGTAATACATTTATCTTCATATTCATATATATATATACAGTATATATCTGAAGAGGAATGTATTATTTTAACCAGTTTATTGAGGTTTTCATTATCTAAAAAGCAAGTTTACAGCACACACGTGTATCCATTAACAATACCAATCACCAGTGGCACAAATGTGATCAAACAGTGAATGCTGGCCTCTCATTGTTTAGCCGTCAATATCAAGAGCTGTAATATGGACAAGACTGGTAGCTTGACATACATCTTAAAGACACGCATGCAGTCCACTGCGAGGCCTGTGTTTTTTATGAGATTTTCCACTGCCATCTGGTTCTGGCTGCTGAGATAAATGATGTACAGCCTGTGAGAGGCCGAGGAAATGGATGATGACAGTCTGTTCAGATGTGGCTTTATTCAGTCTTCACCTCTGTCAAACAGCTGACGGTTTCCCTCATGATTTCACACAACACTGGATGGTTTATTTGTCTGGAATTATTAAAGGGCATTTTTAGTCACGGATCATTTAGTTTGCCATCATATTATTGATAGTTATATACAGAATTTAAAACTGTATTGTGAAACAACATTTGTCTGCTCAGTTCCAGATAGGGACTGACAGAATTGTTCTATATGGCACAGAGAGCACATCTATCTGGAACTGAGTTTGCCTTGGACCTCAAAACCATTCCATTGGCTGAAAGAACTTTTGATGGATACTCTTTTCCCTTCCTGATTAGAAATCCTACATGCTGCTAACCAATTCGCTTAAACCCTACGCTAATGTTCATTTATGTTTTTATACACTACAATTTGGCATTGGTAAGATTTTTTTCAAGTCAATACAGTAAAATACAATAAAAAACATTAATATTGTGTAATATTTTTACAATTTAGAATCACTGCCTTCTATTTTAATTAGTGCTGTCAAATCGATTAATCGCATAAAAGTTTGTATATGTGTGTGTCTGTGTGCGTGTATATATGCACACGCACACACACACACACACTCTTTTATGTTAGATGTGATTAATGGTTTTGACAGCACTAATTGTAATATATTTGAACATGTAATGTCTTCTCTTCAGTGTCACATGATCCTTCAGAAATCATTCTTATATGCTGATCTGGTGCTCAGGAAATATTTATTATTAATATTAGCAATGTTGAAAACAGTTGCTGCTTAATACTTTTGTGGAAACTGATACCTTTTTTCAGTATTCATTGACGAACAGAAAGTTTAAAAACAGCACGGTATTAGAAATCCTTTGTACCATTATTGTCTTTACTATCACTTTTCATTTTTTAGAAGTATTCATTTCTTAAATTCTTACTGACCTCAAACCTTTGCATGGCAGTGTTTATATTATAAGTATATTATAAATAATAAATATTCAGATACAGGTTTGTGGGTCAATCAAGAATGACTTCAAAATGAATCGAAACGCATCATTGAATTGTTTAATTTTCCTGTAGTCAATTATGGTGAATATCTGTTGCGGATGCTAGATGATTGTCTGTTTTGTGCTTTTCTCTTTCGCAGAATGTGAATGGTATCAAGTACCACGCCAAGAACGGCCACCGCACTCAGATCCGCGTTCGCAAGCCCTTTAAGTGCCGGTGTGGTAAGAGTTACAAAAGCTCTCAGGGGCTTCGACACCACACCATCAACTTCCACCCGCCCGTCTCTGCCGACATCATCCGCAAGATGCAGCAGTAAAGAGTGCCAACATCACACAGAACCGCTCCATATCCATCCGCACCAGCAGCCGCGGCTGTCCATTAACTGTCATCCGTCTCGTCCGCAGAGTTTTGGAGGACATCCCAAAATTATTTGTCTGGAGGACGGTTTTGTCTGTATTTTACTCTTTTAAGAGTAAGCCTCGTTTTCCCTGTTCATTCCACTCATGAGGAGGAAACTGTAATATTTTTATATTCCTCATCCTCAAGGAAGACTCCCTGAAACCCTGTATCATTCCGGACCTCCATGAGGAGGATTTGATCCAACCAATCCTTCGAAACACTACACTCTGAATTGCATGCTTTACTTTTTTGTTCATTTTGTATTATTTCTATTGGTTCTTTGTATCTTCAGTTTTGTATTTTTGCACATTCACTATTATTCTTTTTATTTTCCTTGTTTCCTTATTTTTTTTATGCAAGGTGCTTATTGTTAAAGACTGAAATGTTTGGAAAGGAGATGATCACGACTAGATTACCAGCCTGACACCGAACGGAAGACAAGGATTTGACGTCACGTCTGTGACTTTGTGAGAAACCGTAAGATAGGAAAGCCTTGAAAAGTCTGAATGTTTGTAATGTAACGATATCTACCCCTATATAAGCAACATTCATAGCTACAGATTGTGTATATATCTATATTCTATACGTGTTCATAGTCAGATCTAGATTCTATACTTTATTTCCTAAGTTTGATTTTGTATATTTTCTTCCGAACTTCAGAGATGGTTTGATGATTATGGATGCGCAGTTTTTCGGTTAATCTCAGAAAAGCACCAAATAACTCTCAGGTGACACATCACCAGCATTTCACAACCATAATCCTGCCCGACTTCTCCGATAGTATTTTAGAGTAAGCTGTTACACGCTTCCCGGGTCCGCTGTGGCCGGAGTGTTCTAGAGCGTTCTAGAACTCCACAGTGATCTTTAGGAGATCTGGTGAAGAACATAAAGCACTTTGTAGTGACCAGTTGCCAACCTGTTAAGGGCATTTTGTATTGCCAACAAGTCTGATGCTGCAGAATGTTGTCTGCAAATCAGCTGCGAAATTCAAAGGACTAATATGGCACTTTGGAGGTTTTTGCTTCTAAGGTTTTTCTTCTTTTTCTTTCTAGCTAAGGGAATTCATTCTTTTGCTATACCTCCAGTGTGCTTGTTAGTTGTGAGATTATTGAAACTGGTTGCCTTGAATTGTGGTACTCCACAGCATTCCAGTACAGTATATGTGTAGCCAAGTGATTCAGATTGGCCGTTGACCCTGATCCTGGCTCGTCTCTGGGGTTGTCCGTGTGACCTTTCATTGGGAAGATGTATAGTTACAGCCAACCCAAAGATTCTCAAACCTTGAATCGGAAAGGTACTTGATTTGATTTGCTTTTTGGACTGGTCGCTAGACCCTCCAGAGATCACAGCCAGATCAGGGCCTGCCAATCACTCATTATGACATCACTGCATGGACGTTAATGTTGTTGGAATTGCAGTGTCGGTTTAGATGCAACATTGTAACAGTATTACACTGCCAGTATAGAGGGAAGTATTTGATATATCGTGTACTTAATGTATTGTCTCAATGTGAGTGATTTAAATTATATTTTCTTAAGTTTCTGGACAACAATGTTCCTACATGTAATGAAGTCAGACACCAGTGGTTGTTTTGGAACTGGTGACATTTTCTGCAACAAAAGAAAAAGAAAAAGAAAAAAAAAGAAGCTGCTTCGTAAATGTAAACCTGGTTACATTTTAAATATTAAAATGGCCTTTGATCTGTTTAATGACTTCTCTTTGTCATTTATTCCCTCTAGGTTTTTTTTTAAATATCAGGCTTAAAATGTGGATTTAATATATATTATACACATGCACACATTACATTATGTGTGTGTGTGTGTACAGTTATGTATAAAAGTTTAAAATTATAATATATGCAATGGAGTAAAAGATAATAACTCCGTTGGTTTTGTAATACTTCAGTTATTTGTCTTAAAAATATTGTCAAAGTTCTGGTGGAACAACTTCCAAAAACTTAAGTTCCCAAGAAGTAGTTATTTAATATTGTACTATGTTCCTTTAAAACCTACCAATAACAATAATACTACTACTGTTATAAATATATTCTAATTGTTTTTTGATTAATAACACATTTATTTATTACTGATAATCCTCAAAATCAAGTTTTACAATGCAGTTTTGTAAGCCAAGGTAAATATTTTAAATAACTCCACATGACCAGAATACATATTGCTTCCGTAAATCTTTATTAGTTTAGATCAAGTTTGTAAGACACATTCACACAGTAAGAGACCAAATGTACTTAACTAAAGAAATGAAGGAAAAAAAAAAGAGGTTTGTGATTTCAGTGCAGAGGAAATGTGAGCATGCAACTCAATTAAAATAAGTGATTTAAATAGATAAAGGAAAAAAAACGCTAACTCAAATAACGTGATTATCAAGGTTTATCTTTAAAAGCTTATTCTAAAATAATTTTATAATATAGAATCATCCTCTTAGCTGGTCACATATATGTCCTGACAGAAAAAGCTGTGCTCTGCCACAGAGTAAAGTAGGTGATACCTTACACTATTGAACCTGGGGACGGTTCGTAACAGAATGCTTAATTATGACATTTGTTCTTAAAGTATTCTTCACCGCCTGCACTGCCAGCTTGATATGAGAGGCGTTAAAGTGAGCTACAATAAACAGTGCAGTCCTATAGACAAAATTAATCCCCAACTAAAATTGACACAAATAAAAGACCCTAAAACGCCACCCAGTCATTTGGAATTCATTAACAGTATCCGACCTTCACCTTGACTGTTTAAATAAAGAATCAGTTCTCTACAGATGAATGCTCGAAGCTAAACATGCTGTTTAAAGTGGCTGTTAACTGCAACGCAAATGTGAATGTGAAGTGGAGGCAAGTATCCTGTTTCCCCGACTAGAAGTTGAGCACGTTGGTGTCGAAGTGGGTGAGGACGTGCTTCTCGAAGAGCTGCTGGTCGCAGTCGAGAGGGAACTGTTCGCTGCACATGGGGCAGATCTTCCAGTGGCTCTCCACGTGCTCCTCAAACTTCGACTGGTCGTAATGAGGAGGGAAGATGACTTCACACAGCGGACAGCGCTTCTGCTCCCCACTGCAAGCGAGAGAAATTACATTAAACTGGGTGAAAAAGCAGGCTGATGAAAACACAAAACAAAAGACTTAGAACACAAATTGTGAATAAGTTGGTGCTGGACCAACAGGAGAGTAAACGGCAGTAAAACGACATCTGTGTGAAGGCGATGTGGGTGGGCCGTTGAGCTAACGCACATATTCACACCACAACCAAAGCTCAACCACATGATAGGTAACAGCCGTGAGGTTTGCGTGTGTGTTCTTACCTGGGTTCAAAGCAGAACGGTATCTGTCCATCGTTGAGGAATTCTGCAGGGTCAGTGGCTGTAGGCTGATCATTAGTTGGCTGGGGAGAGAAGAAAAACATTTCCTGTCAGCAAAAGCAGGAGCCGTAAACCACCTAAAAAACCTGTGTTAGACCTAGGAAGAGAACTGTATTCGGGACCGCGCGCTGTCCGAGAGGCAGAGTTATTAACGGCGGCTTTCTGTGTGCAAGAATACAACGTTGAGTTCTTTTCTGCGGCTTATTGTGCTTAACTCTTATTAACATTAAGCATGATGTCACACACGTGTCCAGTTGATTCTCTATCTGCGTTGTACTAAAACTTTGACTTCTTAACTATTTAGAGTAGGCCTATTTAAAATTATTCAGTTATCGCAAGCCATTATATTTGCAATATTTCAATACTTTTGATATATCGTGGAGCCCTACATATATATATATATATATATATATATCAAATAGTGCAAAGTCCTAAGATGGCATATAAATGACAGGGAAAGCTGCTGACTGATATATACTGCTTGTTAATGTGATTTTTTTATTGATGGCTTTCTGCTGTTTGTGTAAATAAAGAATAATCATAAATTACGATCAAAAATCAATTAGCAGACGTTATTACTCCACTGCCTGCGTGTGACATCATTAATGACAGTCCTATATTGTGGTATGACCATGTCACTACAGTTTTGGGAAATAGTCATGACTAGCTAGTTCATTTTTCAAACAATGCATCATACAATGTGGTTAACCAGCGAGTTGCTCACATAAATATTGAACATTTTACTCAGGATTTAAAGCTGCAGTCCGTAACTTTTGGCTAAAATAACTCAGTATAACTTGGCCGTAACTCAGTCTAAAATAGTCCAAATATAAACACTTACTATACTGTAGTGATTCAGGATAAGATTCATGATGTACTCGCTTATATACAGTACACAAAAAAGTTACGGACTGCAGCTTTAAGTAATGGAATATATACTGTGTATGCAGAAGAAAGCAAGTCATACAGGCTTGGTAATGATGACAAATTTCATTTTTGGGTGAACTATCCATTTAAAAAAAGTATGCTTTGTGTTTATGTTTAAAATGGTTTGTGAACATTTTTAATACTTTCGTATACTTCAGTCACATCAACCTTGGTGTGAATAGGCCTCAAGTCAGTTGAGATGAAAAGTGACTGTTTTACAGTAACTGACTGAAGCTCTTCCATGTTTAGTTGGGTATATCCACCATTATCCAAGCAAGGCTAATGAGCTCAATTAGTTGTGAGCATTGCACTTCCTTAATGGGTCTGCTCTGGGTTAACTAAGCCCTGCCGGATGCCAGCGCAGTGGAGAGAGAAGCGCAGATAAAAGAAAGACAGAGATTTGGGAAGAATTTAAACCCATCCGCAGTTCTGACTTGATTAAAACCTTAATCCCACCTCTATATCACTTCTAACGGCTGAACGTGGAGGAAGCCCTAATGAACTCACAGTGCTCTGCGGCTCCTCTGGTTCCTCCAGTCCATCAGGGCGACTGAGGTTACGGGCGGGTTGTATGCACACCACATTGCTGTCCCATGATGGGGGCCCAACTGGGGGCAGTCGGGGCATCTGGTCATCAGAGAACTCCCCATCGGCTCCATCTGTCAGGAAAGGAAACGTTTTAATGCCTTAATATCTAGATTTATACCTCGAGAAAACCCCCCTAGCTCAAACAAATACAGTATAAGCATGTACAGTGGCCATAAACAGTATTTAAAGCCTTAGGTCACGCATGTTTTACTGTCATTTTATTACATACAAAATTTCAAAGCAAAAAGCATTTATTTTGTGAAAAATAGGACAAAGCAATTCTAGGTGTCAGTGTCATTAAAAATTATATTTAAATCAGTGAAGTGCAATCAGCTACGGGTGAATCACAACAATACAAACTTTGATTTGAAGCAAAAAAGGTTTTGAAAATCAGACAAAATGACAAAGGTACAAGAATGTGTACTTAACGGTTTTAGTGAGGGAAAGAACTACAATCCCATGAAGCATTGCAAACAGCATAATCAAACTAAAAACGATGGAGAAATATAAAACTACTCATTTACAAATGTTGATTACATTTATAAAAACAATACATTCAAAGTTTATTGCCAAATATGTAGGGTTGGGTACCGAAACTCGGTTCCAATAGGGAACCAGTTCCGACGTAAACGGTAGTAACCAGACCGAATAAGAACGAAAATTTCGGTGCCTGACTTTTTTTTTTAACTGCCCCCTATAAAACATCTCGCAGCACAAATGATCCAAAAACATCTCCAGTTAACCAGCAGAGCATTCATTTCGTTCGTTTGTTAAATAAGAGACGATCTAGCGCTTAAATGTGTTTTTTTAAATCAAGTGACCAAAGTGCTCGCGTATGGCTCGCGCATACCGCACTGTCTTCACTCGGACGCACGCTTCAATCCGTTGCGGAGAGACTCCATTCGTTCCGGTGAAATCACAAAATATAATGCACAAAAACGTGTCCCTGCGTGCTATAGAGACGCATCTAGTGTGATCGGTTTGCGACATCACAGATGATGATAACCAGCAGCCGTTCCTCTTCGGGTAAGTCTAGCAGGCCTATTTTAATGCCAACTGCAAATCTTGCATATCAAGTAGGCTAGCAAACACCGTTGCCATTCAACAGCGAGTGTGACAACGTGTGCAAAATGTTTTAACAAAGTTCCAACACTTCTTTATACGAGGCTATACCGTGTGTGTTAAATATTTCTGCTCAGTGTCAGATATTTCTCTGCTTAAAGTAGTCATAATGGACAAAATGTTGATCTTAACTTAAGTATTTTACATCGATTATTCGATTATCGAACGGCGCAATTTTTCATTTAATCAGAAAATCTTTAAGTTAATATTCTGTCCAGTTTAGCCCTGTAAATAAAAGGGTATTATTTTTTGACAAAGTGTGTGCGGTTTCGTTTTCTTAGGCCTTGTCCACACGGACACGGGTATTTTTATAACCGTGACATTTCTTACGCGGTTCGGCCGTTCGTCCACACGGAAACGCAGTATCAGGTCACTGAAACCGAACATTTTTGAAAACCCCTGCCAGGGTGAGTATTTTCTGAAACATCGGTAGCAGTGTTGTCGTGTAGACAGTAAAACCGGAGTTTTTGCGCCTCTGATGGCTTCTAATTTGGCCAACGTGGCTTTACGGTTAGGGTTACATCGCCGCCTGCTGGTGCTGCATGCTCTTGACAGCGCTTGATAGCGTGTTTTTGCGTTTTCATGTGGACTGAGTTTTTTTTTTAAACGCAGGAAGGAAAAACTCCGGTTATAAAAATACCCGTGTCCGTGTGGACAAGGCCTTAAGTACCGGTTCAAGAACCGTTAAAGCACCGGAACCGTTTAAAAAAATACAGAGTAGGTACAGGTATCGGATAAAACCCAACCGATACCCAACCTTACAAATATGCATATATATTCAAACATTTCAGTAGTATGAGACCATAGGGAGATCGACTCGATTAGGTCATTTGCAGTGCTTCATGGGAGTGGGCGGAGCTAAAGAGCTATTTTGAAGCATGTTGATTTTTTCGACTCTCTGATTGGTGTCATTTTCTTTACAGTATCATGGGTAATGTAGTTCCAGAAGAAGCAAATACCATGGATTAACATCCTTGTAGCTCACAGTAGGTCTGTCTTTAATCAATTTTCTTATAAAGAAAATGAATAGAGATCTTCCTTCCGGAACCCAACCGTTGCACGCTATTAAACGATTAAGATTAATGTCTTAATCCAGGTGTACTCATATTAGTAAAATTTTGGTGATATATCACAATAAAAAAAAGCTCCATTGTCTAGAGTCAGCCCTTGTGCAGTGATATAAAGTTCAGCAATATTAAAGTCACTTTCAAACTAGGCAGACTTATATAGGCTTATATTGGTCAACGTTGCAAATCCGCATGACAAAATCTGCACGGGGAAATATTTTGCACTCATGCAGAACTGTATAGGTTCTTATTGAAACAGCTGGATTTTACCCGCAAACAAAAAATAAACATCTTGCAACCATGCTTACGTTCTATGGTGCGCTCTCTGATTTGTCTTCCTTCATTTATACATTTTATCCCTTATTTAAAGTGATCAAATGATGAGATAGTAACTTAAATACCCCTGGAATCAGTAGAAGAGTATGGGTTCCCAAACATCAGATCAGTGGGGCGCTGGGGCACCAGCAGAGGAGATGGATCGTCTAGAGGGTACGGCATCGGGTACTGCAAGAAAACAGACTGCACATCCAGACTGGCATCTTTCTGTTCTTCTTCCCTGCTCACACTCCTTTGCAACTCCTGAAGGGACACAAGAAACACCACAGCTGTTAAGTTTAGGTTGGCTTCAAAAACAATGACTAAAAATCAAAACAATGACTAAAAATCGATCGCTAATTACCCGATCCACACATTCCAATTGAAACTTTAATGCAAATTAAAAACTAAACTGGGTGAAATTGGCCTAAAAGTGACAAAACTAAAAGCAAAGTCTAATTTGAGGCCAGGCATGATGTATTGACAATAATTGAGAGTCAGGTCCCATTTTTCCATCCTTCTCTTCCATCTTCCCTCTATCTTTGAGTCCAGACAATACATCACTCACCACAGTGAGCAGCGGCAGTGGCGTAGAGAAACTCGCCACCCTCACACAAACAGTTTAATTAGGCCCTTCATTAAAACTCCTCTGCCTGTTCAAAGGGAGGCAGAGCTCTGCCTTTTATTGAAGTCTTCGACAGGCGCCAATTTCATTTAGTCTGAACCTCAAATTGGGCCATTTTGCTTCTCAAACGTCGAGTTTTGTGTTATACCTCGACTACGCGTCCCTCTCTGTGGTCCGGGGTAATTGAATGGAAAATAAGGACTCACTTGCACTGCTGGCCCAATTAGAGAGATATGTTAAACCCAAACCAGATCCTGAGAATAAAACAAGCAAGCAAAACAACTGCATTTTTAGATTGGCAGAGGCCTACAGAAAATGAAAACGAAAGCACGCACCCCCTCCAGTTTCTCTTTTTCTTTGGTCAACGCAAAAAGACTGTCCTTCAGCTCCCTGAGTTCTCGGCCCTTCTCTGCCACCTGGCTCTGGAATGAGAAAAGGTTATTATTTTTGAGATTCATTTGCTAAAAACCTTGACTATAGAGTAGTCCCATATTATTTGGTTAATATGTTAGAAATAATGTACAGGGGATGGGAGATGGGATTATTATTCCCCTCCAATAATAAGATATGGCCAAATTGCTGTCTCTCCCAATGTGTGATATTGGTGATGTACTGTCGTACTCTATTATGCACTGCTCTGTATGTTGTTAGGATGACAAAAACAGCACTTGTTAATGTCAAAATTGTTTGAGATAGCCAATCAAATCCCAGACAGGCTTTCACATGCAAAACATGAATTCCAGCACATCGCTTCAGTTTTTACAGTGAAAAAGTGTGAGGTAAGAAGAAGCTAAACATTTTATTTTCGACAACTGTTACAAAAGAAATGTTAAATGATCAAAATAATAAGTGATGCAACATCTTTTTTTAGTCAAATTTCGCTGTCTTGAATTGAAAATATATACTTTGTAATTCGTAATTGCAATTGGCAAGACAAGAAACAAATGGATTTGATTGCAAGTGAATGCGTGCGTATTTTAAAATAATATTATTTGCAAATATAATTTATTGCAAATTAATAAATTTTTTACTATTTAATTTTTTCTTTATTTTTTGCTTTAAAACACTTTAAATGCTTTAGTTATATTAAAAAAATGGATTACAGTATTTATTATAAATTATTTCTCCATGCAAATCATTGTGTTTTTTTTAAATTCATGTGCCCTCATAATCTTTAATCAAAAATAACTTCCCTCCCTCTTGCAGCGACATCTCTCCATCTGATGTGTGTCTCCCACAAGACATCACAGCAATAGTAAACCACAACCATCCAATGATCCTATCAATTCCCCATGGACAAAATCAAGACCCTTCCTACAGTTTTCCTTGTTCGAGAAGCTGTTTTAGCTGTGACCCTGCTCTCAATCCAAAAAATTGGTTTGGTCCCTCCCAAAGTTCAGATAGGTACGAGATCTTGAATCCAGCCAATAATTGCTGACTGTTCAATAACAAGATAATTGCATGAATGCATGATTAAATAAATAAATGAATTTGAATTATACAGTTAGTTTATTATATAAAACTATTTCTGCCTGACTGACCAAATAGAATTAAATATTCCAGAGCCATAAAATAACATTCATTCTCTAAAAATGTGAGAAATAAAAAATGATAATAAAGGAATGGTCTTGAAAATGCTTTCTGATTGCAACTGATATGCATGGAAAAAATCTCAATGATACAAGATGCCTTCTCTACTACTCGTTTACATCTGTCTTTGCATGGCTCCATGTGAGTCAACTTCGCCTGAAGTATACCACTGATCTGTACATGACCTTACTACTTAAACAGAACTGAGTCCCTCGCTCTGTCTCCTGCTGTGTAGGGAGGCAGCCAGCAGATGCATTATCCTGTCTTGATCCCAGGACTCCCAACTGTCCTTCCTCCACTGTCTCCATGTCTCGTGTAAACAGCAGTAAAAGTCAGTCTCCTCAGTGACACACTCATAAACCAGCACTGTCAGTGTATTTGTGCTAATGCAACAATACCGGGCTTGACTCAGAGCAGCCGTAAACAGTGTGGAGGAGAAACGGTACTGAGGTCGTCATGGATCTCTTATCAGAACATCTGAAGGTCTGCTTATCTGTGATCACATTTCCCCCTGATCTGAGTCATTTGGTTCTAAAACTGTACAAAAGAAGAAAAGAAAAAAAAAACAGCACAGCTTCCCTTTGTTGAGATCTTAGACTCTGAACATTGCTTTTGATGCTTCCTATAGCAGAAAGAAACTACACTGTAATATTAGGATGAGTGGAGATAAAGCCTCAACAAGAAAACAAATTAAGTATGTAAATGCTTGAATACAACTATTTTCAACTGGATTCGTAAATACCTTGCAGATGTGCAGTGCCGTGATTAATAAACTAATGAATAAATGATGTATTTATATAGCGCTTTATTATGCACTATTGTACACCCAAAGCGCTTTGTTACAATCATATCAGGGGTCTTTCCTCACCGACCACCAGCGGATAGGTGGAGAGGAGAGAGTGATAGAGACAAATCAATGGATGGAGATTGTTAGGAGGCCATGGGGCCAATGAAGGGAATTTTACCATAACACCAGGGGTCACACCGGGATTTTTAATGACCACAGAGAGTCAGAACCTTGGTTTAAAAGTCTCATCCAGAGACAGTGCTTTTTACAGTATAGTGTCCCTGTCACATTAGGTAAGCACCCACTGCTGGCCTCACTATCTCAGGCTCAAACCTGCTTAGCTTGAGTGGTCAACCAGTCTTGGGCTACAGGGTAATATGGTTTTAGATGCGCAAGTTTAAATGTGTGTTTATTTACGTCTCATGTCTTGCAAACTAGTCAGTGGAGGAATATATTTATTAAACATTTGATAAAAAGCTATTCTGACATACAGTATGTTATCTGTCTTTTTAGATGTGTCGTCAAGGCAAAAAAAAAACGGAATTGTGCTCTCGGTAGCTCCGGTGACATTATCCCATGGTTTTCTCTGGTTCTGAACGTGCATTGTTCATGCTTTTAAGTATTGAAACTCGAAAAATTTGACTATCGTGCAAAAGTTTGTGTAATCAGCAATTCAAATTAAAAGGTGAAACTAATATATTTAGTACATATAACTATATACATTTGCATGATTATACTTTTCAGAGGGCCAACATTTCTGTATTTAAAATCCTTTTTTTTTATTTTTTTTTTATGTAATATTCAAATTTTCTGAGATTTTGAATTTGGGGTTTTCATAAGCTGTAACTTTTGGACGATATTCACATTTTTCGCGTTTCACCTGTATGTTCATTAGATTGCAACATCAAAATCTGAAGATTTTCAGAATCTGAAATCGAAAAATTTGTTGAACACCGGTAAATGAGAACGCACTTTTAGACTTGATGGAATCTGGCTGAGCAGCGGCCATCTGGTTGTCATCTGTCTTTAATAACATTAAGTCTGGAAGCATGCATTTCTTAGTAGTGTAGATCAAAAATTCATCCTTCCAGACTTCAAGGTAGGGTAAGCAATTTTTTTTATAAACACCTTTTGTTATACTGGTTGAAATTCTCTTCACATCCTGATAGCAATCAATACTAGAAGTGGTCTAAATATTAAAACATGCACATATATCTCCTGTGGAAGTCTCAGGACCAAAAAAGAATTCGTCCAATCATTGCATTTGGTCCGAATACAATGATAGGATGCCCTGCCTGTCAACATATGTTTTTCCATACCTCCAAGCATCCTTGCTCATGCAGATATCACAATTCATCAGTGCGTTCCGTAAGGCTATGCAAAGTTGTTGTAGTTGTAAACAAACAGCAGCCATCTTTTACAGTTCCTCCTGAACCAAAACAACAAGCTTATGCTGCGTTCACGCCATGTCGTATCCGTAATTACAAGATGACAACCCGTTATATTCTTCCAGGAGCTGTTCACGTCTTCAGACTCAGTTTTATCCATTTCTATGTGTCAACACTATCAACGCCGAAATGAAACTGCAGCAGTCATGTGGTACAAGTCAGAGCTCTGATAGTTTAATGTACCTTATTATTGTAATGACTCAAAAGGGAGGGTGGGATCTCATGCCTTCAAAGCTAGCTTGCTATTGCTAGCCTCTCTAAAATTGCATATCCTACCTTTAATGTTATCTGTGTTTTTGCATAACATACTAGCATGTTAAGCCCAAATGTCCACTAGTATAGTATAAAATACATTTTTAGTTTAAACTCCTGACTAGTAGGTGACACTGACCTTGTAGCGATCCTCCTCAGCAGCCAGCTGCATTCGCAGGCCCTCGTTGGTTTTCATCTGCTCCCTCAGCTTCACCTCCATCTTTGTGAGTTCATCGTTTATTATGCTGCACCGCTCTCTCTCCTCCTGCAGGGGAGTACGCCAAGTACTTTAGTATATCAAACAGATCCAGTATGTCAGAGACAAAAAAGAAAAAAGAAGAACTTACACTAAGCAGCTGTTTGCATTTCCTGTATTTGTCATTTTTGTCTGGCTCCTTGCTTGCACTTTTCAGCCTGCCGTGAATGATGGCATCAAGCACAGCATCTGAAGTACCTGGGCTTCCTGTTAGCGGTCCAGAGAACACATGTCCATACAATGCATGTCCATACAATGTTCCCAGACATCCTACAAACATGGAATTTCTAGTTTGTATCGCTTAGTATGAACTTACCTGGTGCAGATGCCTCTGGACTGGCAGACAAAGGTTCAGACCCTGGACTTCTCTTCACCTGAGCAAAACACAAAGGTGTGTCTACTTTAAAAACTCACAAACCACTAAAAACTCAAAACACAAGACTCTGCAGGTGGTATAGCTATATGCAAAGGGAAGGTTTACTCACTCCTGGCTGTTCAGAGAGCTTGGCCACTTGTTTCTGGAACTTCTGGCATTCCTTATATTTGTCTTTATAGTGTTCAGCAGCCATCTGCAGCCTGAGCCGTAAATCTTCAACTTCTCTCTGCATTTCGACAGCAGCTAACCCTTCTGTCTCCTTACACTGCCGAGGGAAAGAGAGATTATTCAGTTACAACATGAAAACAAAAACAGTTCCTAACATTCTTTAGTTAGAACACAGTATGCAATCTACGGTATAGAGTAGACTTATTCCTGGAAAGCAGAGGGCTATCTTGATTGAGGCGTACTGGATTCAGGTGATTATTTAAAGTGTAATTGTGGCCTGGTCAATAGGCTTTATGCTGTACGTCAAATGAACAAACAGTAAAACAGGTCTCATTTGCATCCAATTGTCAGGAAAAAGTGTTAAAATTTTAGATATCCAAAATTACTAATTTTGACCTGTTTTACAGAATACAGAAGTTTGCTGCACATCCCAAACATGATAAAACGGTCAAACAGGTGGGCATCTCTTTACCGCCTCCTGCTGGGTTGAGTTTTTCACCTCCTCCAGCTGCTTTTCCAGGCGGCTGCACTCAGCCCGGGCCTCTGTCTGCCCCTTCTTTAATGACTCTGCCTCCAGGCGGATACGGTACAGGTCGGCCATGCTTCTGTCACGGGCATTGGAGGAGTCGCGAAGCTCAGCTTTTAGCATGTTTGCCTGTTGCTGGGTAGCCTGCAACTGCTCCTCTTTCTGCCTGAGCTGCTCCTTAAGGGCATTACTTTCCCCCTGACAAACACAAAAATAACACTTATGTGAATACAAACCTAAACAAATATGCACACATTTCCGCATATCTACTGCAAATAAAGCTAACAGCAAACAAATATAGCCATAATCTGTTTTCCAAACTGATACATTTTCTGAATGTTGGCCTTTTTACCAATTTTATTGATACATACAAGACATTATGAAAGAAAAGAGGTGGAAACAGGATCATGGAGCCAAATATGGCACAATGTGTTAACAACTAGCCCACAGCTCCGACCATAATGTTTTTAACGGATCAATATCCCTACAAAATAGAGTGCTGCAGGGATGATTATTTTTGTAGACCAACCTGGAAGTTGCTATCCCCCTGGTTCCTATGACAAAAAGCTAATAGGATTGTTGGCTTTTGGATTATTACAGAAAAAAGTCTGTGATCATCTAAAGTTTATGATTATGTTTTGTTCATAAAGATAATAATCTTCCCAAATGAACACAACTTTTATTAATTTTGAAGTCTAAATACAACTTCCAGAAGTAACTAAAGTTAGGGTATAAACGAACTACACCATGGATGCATACAACATCACCACCGCAAAGTTTCTGACAGCTCTTTCCGTTTTTATTAAAAATCTACAAGCTGGAAAGTTTGAGCTGAATAATTAGCAAGAGTGCAAGTACAAACACAATGAGACTGTAAAAATGGACTAGGGAGTAGATGAGTTTTCCTGTTCACCCATTCGTCCCATTTAGGCACTGGTTAGCAAGCACTTTTTCAAGACACGTAAAAGCTTAAAAAAATCATGAGTTGAGTACTGATGCATTTTATGTTGTAGAATAAAACATGAAAATATCTTAAGCTTGTTTAATCCAACCAAGCCATTTAACCAAAAACCCAATAACTCTGGTTGGAACCAGAAGTGGAAAGATTGTAACAAATTTCCGGGTTTTAGGATTGATTCCTGCAGCACTCTATATGAAATGTAGGTTAAGCAGAAGCTTTTTGTGTGTGTACCGAGGGTGAACTGTTGGCCAAAAGCTGGCGGTGCTGTTTTTCTTTCTCTGCCAGGCAGGATTTGACTCTAGTGAGTTCCTCCTTCAGCTGAGCAATGGTGTTCTCCTTATTCACATCCACTGATTTCAGCATCTGCAGCTCAGCACTTAGCTTAGTGTTCTCAAGCTCCCGGTTCTTCAGGTGAATCTGTGCCAAACACACACAGATACTTTATTCAAGTAGACTGTTTGACTTTCTCTTTGCACATCTGCTGTGCAATAACCTGGGCACATGGCACATAAAACTAGCAGTGTACCAAAGCCAGTCCAGATCCTGGACGAACCCCCAATTATCCACACAATCTCTACAATGAGGTGCATTTCCGGCTGGTGAGGAAGTATGTGAGCTAGACCTAATTATAATGCAGCAGTAAGAGAGCAGCAACTCTGCTCCACCCCCACTCTTCTCTGTCTGTGCCTCAGGCAGCTGCTGTGAAGTGTGTTTCCGTGGCTACAGCCCAGCGTTAACGCCCAGTTCCTGTCCCCGCCACAAGAAAGTGGGGATAGAGGGTGAGACAAAGTGAGTGATGGAGAGTGAGAATTACAAAGTGCAAGTCAGAGTAATTAGGAGAAGAATGAGGGCCCTGTATTGTACTTCTCCATGGATAAATGCATAAGCCTTTTCAAAACAACAGCTCAAAAAATCTCTGTTTGTTGGTGTAGCATGGTATAAAAATGCCAAGAAATTATACTTAGGCATGGATAGGTGTCACTTTTATTAATTAAAAGTCAAAGTATTAAACCAAACAAAAGTTTCCACATTTATTTGCATTTGAATATTCAAAAGTTAAATATTTACCACTTTTTTTTTGGCTTCTGTGTAAAGCAATGTGCAATTGTATTTTTTAACCTGAAATTGTTAAACAATAAATTGCAAGAGAATCTGGTCTATAGTTGTTTGAGACATTAATGTAGTTATATTACAGATTGCAATTTGCCTTTTATTTGAATAAATGAATTATAGCATTTATTTGAATTCATGAGCGAGAGAGAGAGAGAGCGAGAGAGAGAGAGAGAGATATGCGTGTGAATTACATATGTGTTTAGCATCTCTCTCTATTAGCAACAAAGCTGTGAGTGTATTTGCTTTAAAACCAGTGACGTCACCCTCTCGTTGCTGAGAAATATGATGTAGTGAATCAGTAGAAAAGCTATTTTATTTTTAGAAGTCGTGGGGCAGCGTTGATAAGTTTCTGTGCTCCTGATTGTTACTGTGTGTGCGCAGCGTGATCTCTGAATGACATGAGTGTGTGTGTGCTTCAACATTTTATAAAAATGACCTGTCAAGTTCCGAATCTCTGCTTATAAGAGTCAATTATGTATTATATATTTAAAATACAGAACTTGTCCTTTAAGTGATTGATGCCCATGAGTGTGTTATGTCGATGTTTCTAGTTCTAATATTCCAACCGACAGCCAGCCTAAGTTTTTGACGGACATTATAACATGCGCAAGGGGTGAACTGTTTGATTTTTTTATAAAATGTGCTGTAGATGTTCAAAATGCTTTTTGCATAGTTGTTTTATGGAATGAAGTTTAATTTGCGGCTTAAATTATATGTTACTCAGACACTGACTTGTCTGCCTTGTTAAAAAATTTACATTCAGCTGTCGCAAATTCGTTGACTTTTGAAAATCAAGGTGTGTTTTTTTTTTTTACAAGGAGTTGGTTTTATTGTCTCTTATAACACAAATGTTTTATTTAAACCCATCAAAATGCAGATCCTGTTGTAAATAATAGTGAAGTAAAGTACAAATTCCTTAAAATAATACTTTAGTGTGTTATGAAGTGCAATTACAGCACAGAAAGCATATAATAACAAGGATGTGTGTGAGGTTGTGAGCAAGTGAAATTACCTTATAGAGCTCCTTCTCATCTTTCTCATTCTTCAGCTGACACTCAAGAGCCTCTTTCTCCAGGGTTAACTTCTTCACTCGATCTTTCAGGCTGTCAAATCAGAGCCATTATCAATCATTCACTCACACAAGGAACATATCTTGGATGTGTTAAATAAACTCGTCAATGTTCTCAAATCCAGCAGTGGATCTTCTAAAGATATGAATCTAACAAATCTAATCTACAGTTATGACATCCTCTAATCTTACGATCATATGTAAAACCAGTTACATGGTTTGTTATAGGGATGTCAAACGTAGTGGTACTTCAAAACCAAAGTCGATACTAGCATAACAATACCAGTTTTTCTACAGTATGACTAGTTCCAGTAGTTGTTGCTAAAAGTTTACCGAGAACTTCACTGAGAAAAACTATACTACGATAAGGCTACATGCCTTTGTTTTTTTTTATGAAGAAATGGACCAATAGTATATTGTTAGCTGTGGTATTGAAATTGAAACTAAATTCGGTTCTCAATTCATCTTTTAGTGCTTATTCCGGTTCTGTACACACAGTTCAGTAATTTACGTGAGGAACAACCACATTCTAACACCGAATTAAAAAATGCAGGTAGACACAATGGCATTTACAAAAATTCTGCGCAGTGTGTACTGAACCAAACTGAACAACTAGTTGTTCATGATGTATTTTAATATGCATCAGAAATGTTTCTCTCTTCTTTATGTGCGGTGGAAGAAATCACATGTAAAACGGTACCAACCCTGACTCATTCATGTTGTAAGATCTTGCTAAGAAAAACAGAACAAGTCCACAATAAACCGAGATAAATCTAAATGCTTTATGCTGAAAATAAGACCATAATATATCGAGACCCGCACCAGCGATAATAATGATTTAGGGGACTCACTCCCTCATTTAAATGTGGTTGTCACTCCTGAAACTTTACAGTGTGTACGTGGTCATTGAGAATCACAAAATTGAACTGGAATTGACTGGAAATGTTGGTATCATGACAATATGATATATCTGTTAATTTAATCAAAGAGATTTTTATACACTCTTAGAAAAAAGGGTTCATTGGGGTTCTATATAGAACCATAGGGTTCTTTACTCAACTCCAAAGAACCTTTTATGCTAAAAAGGTTCTATAATGACAAGAAAGCACCCTTTTGGCACAAAGGTTCTTTATAGGCTATTATTCATTCATATATTACATTATTCTGCAACATTTTGTAGTAGTAATTCAATTATTGTTTATTAATCTGTTGTAGTTACTTAATATCACATTTTAATCATGCTGATTTTTGGAGGAGAAAAACTGAAATGGCACTCTTCGTGTGATATTGATTAACTACATAAAATGATATAAATATATACATTTTCTAACTCCCATATCTTGAATTTTGTGATCATTCACATGCATTCATAAATACATTATAGGGTCTTGATGTTTGTCAATATCAATAATATGAAATATTTAATTCGTAAAGGACAAAACAAATGATAATGAATGAACCCCTAAAAGGTTCCATATAGGTTCCATATACACCCTCGGTACACATAAAGGGTTCTTTTTATTGAACCCTTAAAAAGGGTTCTGTATAGAACCTTTTAGGGGTTCCAAATACGTAGCGCCTATAGAACCTTTTAAGGTTCTATATAGAACCTTTTCTTCTAAGAGTGTAGTTTTCTCTGATTAGCTAATCATGGCTACTTCAATATGGTTAAAAAAATGCACCAGTCTAGTTCAGTCTCCTTCTGCAGGCCTTTCTGGGTGACTCCGATCAGATCCTCCTCTAACTGCAACAGTCGTGCTGTACTCTCCTCCATTCTCCTTTTCACCTCCTCTTTCTCCTCCTGCAAGCTCTGGGCAGACAACTGCAACTCCTGTGTACACATACACACACATGAGCCATATATACTTGTTTTCTTTGCACAAGTATGTTGTCTGTCTAGCTACTGCAGAAAGGATGGGAGTTCTTGCAGAAAAACTGTTGGCCTTTGAGTTGTGTTTGTGTGTGGTCTCTGAGAATCTGCAAACGTGACTAATGGAAAAGCAGGTCTCCAAATCACACTCCACTCTCTTCTGCAGTACAGAATTTTTTGAATTATTTTAGCAGCACATAAAACAACATATAAAAGTGCGGTCATAAAATTAACAGCCAGAAATGGGTGTGCTTGTTTTCATCTTTAGACCAGCTCAGCTTCAGAGCTGATACATTTATCCTTCATGAAAATTGCCACTTAAAAGCAACAAATGGTGCTGATGATTGTCATGTCTGTAAAGATGTAAATTATTATTATTATATTTTATGTATTTTTTTATGTAAAGAGTCTGAAGAGAGACTCTCACTAGGGGGTGCTGACAGGCTGTAAACTTTATATTCTAAAACCATTTAGATGTAAACTGTATATGACATATCAAAGAAAAATTGCTGACTTTTTTTGTCATATTTGAGAGGGAAAATACTGTAAAAAAAAACAACAACAAAAAAATATATACATATATATATATATAAAAACATCCTATATTTAACCACTGCAATAAAACAGGGAAAACGCATTTATATTTCTAAAATGTTATGAGGTCAAGTCAGGACAAAAAAAGCCAGGAAAAAAACATTTTCCTCTTTTTAACTCGTGAAATTTTGTCTCTCTCTCCTGTCTCACCTGCACATCTTTCCTGAGCTGAGCGCTGATCTCTTGTTCCAGTTCATTTTCTTTCTGTAGTCTGTTCTTCTCATCAATCAGTTCATCCCTCTCTTTCTGAAATAGGTCCAGGTTTTCCAAAAGCTCCTTTTTTTCCTGTTGAATTTGTTCCATCTTTTGCTGAAAAAAGATCAAAAAGTGTCAACCCAGGCAAGTGAAAACTGATAAGAAATCTATCATTTTGAATTGAGTAGTTTGAATCACCTCCAGGTAACTGGCTTTAGTGGTGACCACAAGAATATCGGACCCTCCTTCATCCTCCACTGTCAGCAGTTCCTCCTCTGTGGGGCTGTTGGCGCGGAACTGGAATGGAGTGCTGGCCCCGCGGATCTCTCCCTTATGTGTCACATAGCAGAACTGGTAGAACTCAGCATCGTCATTTGGAACATAGTAACCTGCAAAATACCCCAGAATCAAGCAGAGATTTCAATAACGGCCCTATCGTTAAAGTAGGAATTTATTACAAAAAAACCCGTTTGTATTTCCCATAGGTGTTAAAGCAAATTACTCTAATGAACGATAGCTAAGACTAATGAACATAGCCTGAAGTCCATCCTTTACATCAAAACTTTACAGTTCCACAGCAGTTTTATGATAGACTTATATCCATTCTGTTTAATGGTATTTTTTTCTCAATTGCCGTAAGGAATCCGGACTCATGCCACAAAAAACATGTAATCCCTCACAAAGATTCCAGTATGTGACCTGAACCACTCCAGTAAAACTGGCCCATCAACACTTCAGCCTTCTAATAGGAGGCGTCAGTGTTCCCTATTTTATTGCATCCGTCACCGCATACCCTGAACGCACCTTTGTGGGGCCTTCTCTCTGACACAACATTCATTGAAGAAATCTGGTTGCATAAAACCCCATTTTTGACAATGTTATTTTACCTTGGAAGACCACAGATCTGTTGATTGCGGTTCCCTCTGTGTAGTTGTCTGGAAGAGGTGACCACAGGAAAGTGTAGTAGTCACGAGCGGTGCTCCAGCCAACCTGTCAGAAAGAAAGAGAGAGATTTTAAAAGGGTTAGTATATTGTCTTAAAACTAAATGTTGAAATACTTTTTCTTTTCCCAGCGTTATATGCTTAACACTGGCTCAGCCAATGGCAGACAGGCAGGAAACTTGTTTGAAGATTACCAAAACACTTGTGTGTGCAACTTTTCTTCCTTTCTTACAAATCAATGAGCCATCAGGGTGAAGTTGGTGAAAATGTTGAATGAGTAACTTTTAAATAGCTAAACTGATTAAGAAGAGGGTAGGGTACTGCAGGAAAACAAGGTCCTATGTGTGCATGAGAGCTTCTGTGTACAGAGCTTTTGTATGCGTATATATGTGTGTGGAAGAGAAAGAAAGCGAACGTCCCAAAATACTTCAGAAATAAAACAAGTTGTTTGACATTTTTATCCTATTGCTTGTTATATGCTTGGCCAGTGTATTTGTTTTTTTTGTGGTTCTTTTGCTGTAAGTAAGCCACTTTGAAATAACCAAAATAATTTGGCAAAGTGATGTGGAAGTGGAATTGCAAAACGTTCAAGACTTGCAACAATTCTCAGCAGTGTACTTACTGAAAAGTAGTCATCACCTCTGAACATATGTCAACCAATTAGAATCAAGCATTCACAGCACTTATTATAAGATATTATACAGATCTAAAATCTCCATTCTAGAAATTGAGAACTGTTTAGTACTTGTATAAGCTAGCAAATAAATAAACCCACTATCCACATAAACACTTAACATAAAGCACATACATATAAATAAAAGATTAAAATATAAAAGCTTCGTCAGGCTGTTGTGGTCTTGACCACTGCTTGATTCACATCATGCTGCAAAATTCTTTGGCGCAATGTGCATTTATCTCATCTCCATTAGGTCTAGTAGAAAGCCTTTGAGATGAGAGAATAAAAACATGGACTCGGCTGCGCTTTACGGGGCAAGTGAAACTCAGCCTGTCTGCCACGTGTTTCTCGCCAAACCCTCGTGAATATGTTCGGTTGAGGGAACGCGGCTACAACTCAGCCTTAACAGGAAGAAGAAAATAGGTGAAAATTTTATACATACTTCAGAATGGAAACCAAGATGTAATTATATGAATTTTATGTGTTGTTAACTGATGGTTGATGAGGGGGGAGTACAGAAAATACATCCATAATTTCAGCCCTCTGTCATAAAACTGTCAAACAAAATCAGACTCACATCGGGCTGGCTGTGTTTGTGAACATGCAAACGCACAAGCCTAGTACCTGCTATTGGCATCTACATGGGAACTCTATAATATCCTGGAAGTAACACAGAGAGAGACACACACACACACACAAAAAAAATGCAAACTCACTACAGCTCAGTCATGTTAGAAAGCTGTGTGGCTTGTTTGCTCAAACCATAGCTGACCTCTATGTCCACAAGAACATTAGTGTTGCAGAAATCCCCTGATTGTATAAGAAAGTTGCCTGAGGTGCTGGAGCTGTAAAGAGCAGGAAGCCATTAAAGGCATAGCCCATACAGAGCGTCATTACTGCCTGGACCAAACTCCACTCATTAGAGACGAGAATTAAGCCCCTGTGTGTCTCATTTAGGTCTGAGTGAGTGAGTGAACGGTAACCAAATGGAGGAAAGATGGATGAGAAAATACACAAGAAGATTTCACAATAATGATAATGCACAAATAAAAAAACACTACAAAATAATACAGTAAAAAAATACAGAGGAAAATGACTAATTAGGATGAGTACTTTAATTTCCTGGATTACTATTTCAGTTTTTTTTCAGTACTTACATTTAATAAAACATAATACAATAAATACAACATATTATTCTGTGTTTGGATACTTCACACAGACCTAAACATTTATATAATTGCATTAGATACCAAAATATCAAACAAGCCCAATTTTGAAGCAACACATTAAAAGAAATGATATACTGTTGTCACAGTATGGGGTGCCTAATGCAATAAAAAAAACTGTATATGTATTCTGCATGTAATAAATGAATAAAACTCCAGAGAGAACAACAGAACATCCCAGTGTCTGTGAGAAAGTACCTGATTCCCTGACTCAAAATGACGCACAGACTTGGCCCATGACTCTGTCTGTGCTGGCTACATGCTGCATTGGAACCAGCGGGTCTATATATCAGGATGCAGTACAGAGAACATCTACTGCGCTGACAGGATAATTATAAAGCAGTGTTCACCTTCTCCATGGTTAGTCTGATGGCATGTTCTGACAATCCAACATTACGTTCACAAGTTTTTCAACTAGACACTCTCTGCAACCATTCCAACTTCAAGAGAGCCACAGGCAGCATGCCTGCTCAAACAAGAAACAATAGGCAAAAAGGCACAGTTCAATGACACCGAGTGGATTTCTCCTTAAAAAAAATCCCTAAACGTCATCTTGTCATCACAAACAATGCTATGGCTCGGATATAACTGACTAAGAGGGGGAAGTAGTTGTCGCGTTTCATTGTTTGAATCAGAATTCACTGTATTAGGATTTTATGATTTCAAGAAATGTACCCAGACTTTTCATAAAGCTGGCATTCAGGTGAGAACAGTTATTCTCCTGAACACTAGGTGGCAATGATAGCCTTGTGACTACCTGACGCTCCAGGCAAATTACTCATGGAACGGGTCTTGCAATTTTCTGGTGTTTGGCACGGCTGCCTTTTGTCTGTCAACACAGACATAGCCATGTTAAGATTTATGATCTTTTGCCCTTCATCGCCAGAGGTTATTCTGTTTCTCTGGGTGCAGACAAACGTGAGTCAGTCAGTTCTGTTTGGAGGAACATGCCTTTCCTTCAGGGTATATGAAGACACTACTATCCAATGGCACGTCACATAAATGTCGTAAATATATATATTAGCAATTTCACATTACAATGAAGTAAGTTCCATCATAATTGAGAAAATAAGCATAGATTGCCTTTGGGAAGCAAGAACAATTATCTATAGAACCGTTTTTCTCGGTAAGGACCAACTGTCATTTCTGCATTAAATGAGGAAGTTTAGCTTTGTGAATTGCATCAGCATTTGATATATATTGTGACCTTCAAGTGGAGTCGAAAATATATTGGCTTTCAGAGGTTCAAGCATAATAAACATGACAGAAGGTTAGTGGATTTCTCTTTCAAAGCCTTTCAAACTTCCCTAAGTGTAATCTTATGTCATCACATGTGTCATAATAATAACAACGATTATGCAACTCAAAAGTATGAGCTTCCCTGGTACACTCTAAAGCCACGTTCACACAGCAGCAGAATATGGTTGTCTGTCCTGTATTTGAGTCCTTCATATGGTTACGATCACACACAGTTTAGTTATTTACAGGAGTGACAACCGAATTCTAGTTCACACCAAACTCACACTCGTACATTTTCACATCCAACGTGAGTGAAATACCAGCACTCAATTGACCCTTCGCAAAGACCCGCTCCCCTTAGTTACTGTCGCTATGTCCGACAAGCTACGCCGCTCTCACACACACACCATGTTCTCACGCAGTGAAAAATACATCGCGGAGAAGAGAGGAGTCTGACAACACGCTGACAGACAGGACAGTTACTTTTGATATTAAACATATTAAACAAAGTCTCACCTTTCAAATTTGGTCATTTTTTAAAAGAAATTTAAACAATAAATACAAAAAACAATAAAGTTTTGTGGCTCTTTAATGTGTCGTGACAGATCGCTGTAGACTAGAGCATCAGTTAAAGCTGCTCGTGATCCGATCATCTCTTCCTTCTACTTCATTTATAGCATCAAATAAACATGAATGAACATAAGAAGGAATGTTGTTTTAACCGCGGAAAGGCGTCAGTACACTCCGTTTTTCAAGTTCAAATCCTCCCATGTTAATCTAAATATCTCTCCTGACTGCTTTGTCGGACAAAATGGTGGATGGCGAAGTATGATTGGTCAGATTACCTGTCAATCAAGCTCCACGCGAAGGGTCAATTGTCTAATCATCATAGGCAAGTAGTGGCAATGCACTGGCATTAGCTTTTGGATCTCAGGAGTTTTTCCAAGGATATGTCTCCAACCGTTAAAACATTACATTTAAGTGAAAACGAATGGCAGATTAATATCCAGCATGGTGTGTGTTTTGAAATCAGTGAAAATTGCAGGTGAGTGTAGTACAGCTACTATTCAGGAAATATGCTCAAATGGAGTTAAGGTTTTTCACCTGTGAATGTCAGAGATTTGTGTTTTGTCAGTCAGCCAGAATTGATTTTTTTCCATTTTTTAAGTCCTGCCCACAACCGTATTCTAGGAAAACCCTTGCTTTGTGAACGAAACCAGACTGGACAACTATTGCTCCGCTTTCCTCCCAGATATAAAAGCTTTTGACGGTTGAACTCATGATTGGACTCTTGTTGTTTCAAAGACTTTTCAGTTTTATGGATGTAGCTATCTTTGATATTACTTTGGTCACTTTTAGAAAGTTTTTAAAACACATATAGACAGTTTTCGACACTACAGTAAGTTGCTGTGTGAACGGGACATTTAGAGTCACACCTTTGTAACAACTGACAATGTGAACATAGCATAAACCTCTCAAAACCAGATATTTGAATGTCGCCGCAAAGTCTCGTAGCTTCTTCCAGTTAAGAACCCCTTAGAGGGGAATGTATATATGGATATGTGAAAAATAATATTTAATATTGCTGTAATGTACCCCATAAGAAGGTTATCTGAAGAATTTACAGCATTAAGTGAAAGAAAATTTTATTTCCACCTGTAAAAAAAACAGACATTATAATTGAATATGCCAAAATGATTCAGAATTGAATCCAATCAAATGAAAATTGGAATCAAATCAACTGCTTGTGAATCAGAATTGAATCATATATTCATTCATTCATAAATTTCATTCATTTGAAATAAGATATACCACTTAGTGCTCAAGAATATATAGTTTTTTTTATTACTTGATCAAAATTTTAAATATCTTTGAATCATTTAAATGGCATGAACCTGACAAACTCAAAGTCAACCAGAACAAAACTGGTGATTTCAGACAACTCTTCTGTGTGATACGCATCAGATGGTCTGTGGACTTTGGAGATTTTAACCCACCTTCCAAAGATTTAAAGGGGGTACCTGTTTCTCATGGGGAGTGGGATTGTATCTTTTAATCAAGAACATTGGCCACAATGTGATAGAGCCGCTGAGAAGCAGCAGCCTTCCTGACAGCTGGCCATAAAACAGCTTCATCAGACTCGCTATATCACACGCAAAGTAAAAAGTTCTAAAACACCACTTTGATCTGGTCGGATCCGAACCAAGATACTAAACCCTGACAGTGACCACACTCAACTCCCCCTCCACTAACCTACAGCAGTCAGATGTTCTCTTTTATTTCCTCTCATCGTACAGTCCACATCCATAATGCTGTAAATACAGTTTGTTTTATGTTCACTCATCCAGCAGTAGCTGGGGAACTCCAGAAAGCAGAGACGGAGCCAAAACACCCCACTTATTCTGCCAACCCACATATTTCATTCCCATGCACACCGTCATGACCACATTCGCGTTCAACTACACTCCGGCATGACACACTGTTTTGTGCCAATATAGTGGAATTTTCAAACTACCAGTGGGTTGTAATATTTTATAGTTTTTTTTTTTTTTTCACTGCCAAGCAAACTGCCAAGATCTTTCACAAATACTCAAACCGCATTCTGTTATACAAGCGGGTAGTAAATGTTCATGCTCACTTGTTGAAAACCTTGTTAGACCGGGAAACAGTTGTGACTGAGATTTTCCTGGATATGATTCACAGTTTTTCCCGAATAACGTGAACAAGACATGTATACCTCATCGATTCAGGGAGTCGCAACACATTTTCTTCAGGTTTAAAAAGAGATTGATTTCCGAATGAGTTCTTCACAAAAACATTTGGTAACACTTTAGTGTAGGGTGACTAGGGTCCAATTCTCACTATTAACTAGATGCTTATTAGCATGCATACTTCAAGGATATTGGCTGTTTATTAGTACTTATAAAGTACGTATTAATGCCTTATTCTGCAGGACCATATTCTACATCCCCTAATCCTACCCAACACCTAAACTTTACAACTACCTTACTAACTATTAATAAGCAATAATTAGAGGAGTTTATTGAGGCAAAAGTCATAGTTAACAGTGAGAATTGGATCCTAAACTAAAGTGTGACCAAACATTTTCCTCAAAAACCATAGCAGACAAACAAATGAATGCAGGGAAAAGAGAACTGACCTGGAAATATAGCCTGCTTTATAACCGGAATCTAGTATGCATCTTTTTATGCATACTTTATATATAACATCAGTTATATGATCTAAAATGATACCTACTAAAAAAGCAGTCTTTCTGGGTCAGACTAAAGCGAAATATGGTTCTGAAAATCATTTACAGCAGGAAACATTTAAGTGACCAGCAGTAAATCCAATATTATGTTAAGCACCAGTAATGGCGGCTCCCCAAATATTACACTGCCAAATATGACGGCAGGGCCTTGTAATTTTCACACTGTGGAAACTGAAGATGGGGAAATGGAATCAAGACGTTAGAGTTGCAGGAACATCTCACATGATTCCTATAAAATGGTAGGAAACCAACTTGGCTGATTTGAACATTGTCGTGAAATAAGTGAAGGTATCTGACGTAAAACAAGCAGGGTCAGAAAGCCCAACAGGATAACATTGGGTTGACTGAAATACTTGAATTTTAATACTTCATTTTAATAACTGTTCCATTTTATAATTTTGTTGAATATAATGGGATAGTTGGATATCAAATATTATATTGTATAAGGTACAGCTTATTTCACATTTAGCATCAGTGGCCACCACAGCTTTTGCTGAAAATAAGCACCAAATTAAAGCGAAAAAGTGTGTGTGTGTGTGTGTATGAAGAAGGAGAATCTTAATTGTAAGTGGCAGTGCCTTGTTTAAAGGTGGAATGGTGATGAGATGAAACAGAAGAAGCCAAGTGAAGTTACAATCTTTTATCTATACTTCTCTTGGTAGGTACTTCATATTCAAGAATTGTACAGAACATGGCAGAAAACAAGGTAAAAACAGGTAAAATGAAAGCGAGTGTCACCTTGAATATGCCGACCCAATCCTTTGGATTTGGTTTAATGAACTGCGTGAGGGTGTAATGGCATTCTAATGCTGCATGAGGAAGGTAACTTTTCCCCACATTCTGGAAGATGACATGGGCAAAATTGGACGTTTCCATGGTGCTGCTTGCTACTGTCCCCTCCAGGAATAAAGCCATCTGTCTATCAGCAGCTGTGTCTGTGGGAAGACAGGACCCATAAGAGAAGTGAAACAGAGAAGAAACACCTAAAACATATTCTGTACCAGATTCTACAGTAATCTAGGGTTAATGTCTTTAAGTAACATTATGAATCAGTCAATGCCAGTAGCATAACTGACACCTTGGTTTCCCTTTTTCGTAATTAATTAGGCTACAATGTTGTTAAATCTTCGATAATTGCTGTACAATTAAAATGTTTAAAATCACACACAAGTAAAAAACGGTCATCCAGATATATTATTGTAAAATAAATTATCCTGATGCAGGCACACTGGGTCTGTATTGACTATACATAAGCCCACTTGTTACCAAATAAATAAAGAAACTGATACAAAATATTGTTTTGAGTTAAACTTTGTTTTACTATGTGAGGAAAAAAAGAAACATGAGGAGTTCAAGACTCATGAACACCCTTTTATGTGGGGATGTGCAATATCACAATGATAGATCATGAACGATAAAAATGTTTCCATGATCTGCTTTTGAAGAAAGATTGTAGTAACGTTTCACATCGTTTCATAGTATCAGTTGCAGTTCTAGCACCCAAGTCCCAACATACTGTGTACACTGACTGCAACATACATTTACATCACGTTTAGCAATACAGCAGTAGGTTGTGCTGTGCTGAGTGTGCTCATGTGATATTGCAGTTCCTCACCATCCCAAAAGTTTAATTCACACCTTCACAGTACTGAACTAAGTTCTTTTTTGCTTCTTATTGTGCTTAAGGGGGTCCTATATGCCCTTTACAAAGTCTTGCTTTTTGTTTTTGAGGTGAACTAGAATAATATGTTTTTATGCTTGATTGATTGTTAAAAAAAATGCATTATTTTGCACATATTTTACATTATTACAGCACCTTTCTCCCCAGTCTGGCTCGAACACACTGATTTCGATGAAGCCCCTCCATCCGAAATACGCTGTGATTTGTTATCTGGCCCAGTGGTTGTGATTGGCAGCCCTTAGCATGTGTTCAGAAAATGTACTGCCCCTCCATAACTGCCAGTTCTTCTCTAGTGTAAATATTGCAGAACGGATTTCATGCAAAGACTGTTTAATAGGGAGCCAATGCAGTTTTGACAGAACCTGGCTAATATGGTCATACTTCCTGGTTCTAGTAAGAACTCTAGCTGCTGCGTTTTGGACCAGCTGTAGTTTGTTTATTAAGCGTGCAGGGCAACCACCCATAATAGCATTACAATAATCTAGCCTTGATGTCATGAACGCATGAACTAATTGTTCTGCATTTGTCATTTGACGTAATTTAGATATATTTTTAAGATGGAAAAATGCGGTTTTACAGGTACTATACACGTGACTTTCAAATGAAAGATTGGTATCAAAGAGTACACCCAGGTTTCTAACCGACCACGAAGACTTGACAGAGCAGCCATCAAGAAGTTAGACAGTTTTCTAGGTTATTACGTGAGGAAGTATTTTGTCCAATAATTAGAACCTCTGTTTTTTCAGAATTAAGTAGTAGGAAATTACTAGTCATCCAGTTTTTTGTATCAGCTAGCCTATGCATTCCGTTTATTTTGTGAATTGGTAAGTTTCGTCAGCAGGGTTTCTGCAGGTTTCAGTTAGTCAAATTTAAGACCTTTTTAAGACATTTTAAGACCATAAAGATTGAAATTTAAGACCTACCAAATTACCAAAAAAAATATTAAAATCAAAATATATTCGGAAAAAATACTTTTATTTCAATGAATTCAGTCATTGAAAAAGCATTACTTTAATTTACAGATAAACCAATCACATTAGTAACCTTCCACACCCAACAACGTGCCAAATGCCCAAAACCTTAGGCCTAAAATGAAAATAGGTTCAAACAAACTTCACCTCAAATAGAATAGATTTCATTTCATATTTACATTACAAAACAGCATATTAATAGCCTAATAGAGATTCAACAGGCTACTCAACAGGCTACTCCAACCCATGTAACAACACATATAGCACAGAGATTACTAGAGATGAAATGGCATGAACATTTCATTTCATGATTATTATGAAATCAATTTACCAAATGTATGTCGAAACCCAGAAAATAACAAATAAAATTAGCATCAATAAGCACTTTTTGTTTACATACAACATTAAAATACCATTAAAAATTATGGCCAGATTTTAAAGGAGTGTCTTGCAACAGGTTATCTACTAACATCTACAAGTTAAAATAAAGTTTTTACAAAAATAGTTTTATAAAAAGATAAACCTCACATATTTCAGCCTTTAAATATTTTTTTTATAAAAAGAATGAGTCAAAAAAGATACATTACTGACATTTACAGTGCACATCCGCTTATCTTTCATTATTAATAGTAAAATTCGTGCAGATTTTCCCATGGCGTCTGTCGTTGCTATGCAACCATGCACTGCGCTCTCCACACCGACAAAGAAGTTTTAGTTGCTAATGGATTTCACCACCGAGAAACGCTTGCTGTCGCTCTGCTTCCAGATTTATTTACGGAGAAGAGAAAAACACCCGTAGTGTTGAGCGCGCAAACCCGGTATGTGAACGGCCTCTGGACGAGCTACCTCATATCAAGCCACGAGCTACTCGTGAGCACGCGAGCGCCGTGTTTGAACCCCTGCTCTAGAGCTCCGCTTTGTAGGCCACGACTCAATACTTTTTCGGTACTTTATAATAACTTTCTGCGGCCAGCGTTTTAGGAAATGAACGAGGGTAGAATCTTTTTTAGACCTGACTAAATGAAATGTAAGACCTCAGATGAAAACCTGGCCGTTTTTAAGACTTTTTAAGGCCTTAAATTTAAATTTCAGAATTTTAGACTTTTTAAGACCCTGCGGAAACCCTGGTCAGGGCGTGAAGAAATATAGAGCTGAGTATCGTCAGCAGCATAATAGTAAAAACTAATGCTATGCTTCCTAATGATATCTCCTAAGGATAGCATGTACAGAGTGAACAGCAACGGTCCTAGTACTGAGCCTTGTGGTACTCCATACTGAACTTGTGATCGATAAGAAATCTCTTAATTTACTTCTACAAACTGATGACGGTCAGATAAGTAGGCTATAATTTAAATCATGCTAATGCAATTCCACTAATGCCAACATAATTTTCGAGTCTATTTAAAAGAATGTTGTGGTCAATAGTATCAAATGCAGCACCAAGATCGAGTAGCACTAATAGAGAGATACAACCACGATCGGATGATAAGAGCAAATAATTTGTGACTCTAATGCATAGACTGTAAAAAATATGGACAAAGCGTCTGTGACGTCACCCATAGACTTTCTGAAGGACGGTTTTGAGGCCATTTATGGGGGGTATGGGCGGCGCCATCTTGGAAATCAATACAAATGTTCAGCAAAGGATACCGAGGTGGTATGATGTGTTGTGTCAGATCATTGCCGAGACGTCAAATTTCAGGAATTCCACTCGGTGCAGCCCGTTATCAGCGGTCAATCAAAGTAAACCACGCCCTTATTTGTCATACATTTTATATCTAAATACGATCTAAACTAACGAGTTAGAAAAAAATTCACCCCCCTCACAGTTGTCAGGCATTCGGAACCTATCGAAAAATACACACTTATTCCTAAATGACAAAAACTTTTTGCGCTTTCGTTGACCCTGAGAGAGAGCAGTTGTCCATATGAAACAGCTTTACAATCACACAGTATCGATATTTCTGCATTACAAATATTCAAATGATTACAAAAGTTTCTAAAGTTTCTAAATAGAGGAAATACATTTATTTTATCTATACATCTAGTTTGAGTAAACATTGACGTCTACGGTAGCAATCAAAACAGACACAGACCGTAACGTTTTTGTGTTCAGAACTTACTAAATGTACACAATGAGCGAGTGCACCATGAATGCGGATTGCAGCCGCTGCGGAATAGCCCAATGCCTGCTTGACCTGTTTGACACGTCATGGACATAAACAGAGAGAAGTAGCTCAGGCAACAATGTTCTTCAGCAAGACGAATTGCAGTTTTGTTTATTAACTGCTAGAGTACTGATTTATCCAGTAATGAAACAAGTGAAGTATTTATGAATCAATCATTCAAACCGATTTAAAAAAATAATCATATTCTACCCCTTCTGAGAGGGTATTCTCCACTGTTGGAGATACAATAAGCTAGCAGAGGTCCAAAATTATTCTAGAGAAAGCTGAATTTTTTCTTCAAAAAACAAACAAAAAAAAAATGCAAAAATTGCTTAATAATATGTTGAATTTGTTTACATTACCAGTCTGTTAAACTCATTTGACAAGTACTATAAGAAATAAACAAAAAGGATTGTGGATTTTTCCCTTACTAATACTATTCTTTATTGAATGGGAACCGTAACCGAAACCAGAATCATTCGGCGGAACCGGAACCAGAAAATTTCTTACGGTTCCCAACCCTACTAATGACAAAGATTAATTAATGATATTAAGAAGATGATCTATGACCTCTGAAAGCATCTCTTTCAATAACTTGTCGTCAATTTAGATTTAACGAGTTTGGAAAATTGTTCCTCTCCTATAGCAATGAATGAATCAAATTTTTCCTCAAGGAGACTACAATGCACTGCCTGATGCGATACTGTAGTAGACGGTTGCATAGTTATAATTTCCTCCCTGAAATTATGAATCTTGTAAGTAAAGAAGTGCATAAAGTCATTACTGCTGTGCTGCTTGGAAAAGTCTGGGATTTAAGCTTTATTTTTAGTTAATTTAGCCTAATTTAGTTAGTTTATAATTTAACTAGTTTGTTTATAATTTATTGTTTATAATTTAGTTAATTTTAGTTAAATAAATACCAAGGGTTTTGTTTATTTTCTTCTAATAGGGTTGAAAAATAAGCAGATCTAGCAGCTTATTAAGGCCTCTCTGTAAGCAATCGTGCTCTCTTTCCATGAAATGCGAAAAAACTCTTGTTTTTTTCCAGTTGCGCTCCATTTTTCTGGCTGCTCTCTTAAAGGATTACTTCACTTTTAAAAAAACTTTTGCTGATAATTTACTCACCCCCATGTCATCCAAGATGTCCATGTCTTTCTTTCTTCAGTTGAAAAGAAATTAAGGTTTTTGATGAAAACATTACAGGATTTTTCTCCATATAATGGACTACAAAGGACCCCACACAGTCCAAATGACAGTTTCAGTGCAGCTTTAAATGACAATACCAGACGATGAATAAGGGTCTTATCTAGCGAAACGATTGGTCATTTCAAAAATAAATAAAAATGTTTAAGTTTTATAAGCACAAATGCTCGCCTTGCTCTGTGATGCGCATTCGCAACGTCACGTAATACGCAATTACGTTGAAAAGGTCACGCTTCTGTCCTGACGAAAATTCTCTTTTAGCCTTTTTAATATTAAAACACCCAGGATATGCACACGAAATAGGCATTTTAAACGATAAACTGACACAAACACATTTGAATATGTGTATATGGTCCTCCTTCCTCACAATTGTAAACATTGACTCGATACTTCCGCGTACGTCGAGCATGACCTATTGAATGTAATTGCGAATTACGTGAGTCACGAATGCGCATCACAGAACAGAGCAAGGCGAGCATTTGTGCTTATAAAACTTTATTTATTTTTGAAATGACCGATCGTTTCGCTAGATAAGACCCTTATTCATCGTCTGGTATTGTTTAAAGCCCTTTGAAGCTGCACTGAAACTGTTATTTGGACTTTGAACCGTGTGGGGTCCTATGAAGTCCATTATATGGAGAAAAATACTGTAATGTTTTCATCAAAAACCTTAATTTCTTTTCGACTGAAGAAAGAAAGACATGGACATCTTGGAAGACACGGGGTGAGTAAATTATCAGCAAATGTTATTTTTAAAGTGAACTAATCCTTTAAAGGGGTCATGACATGAGAAGCCAAATTTGCCTTGATCTTTTGGGAGATCTATGTACTATTAAAACTTCCTGCAAGTTTCATAGCTTAAGACGTCCTCCCCAGTATAAACTAAGCATTTATTTAATCAAGCTCTAAATACAGCTCGTTGTGGATCCATGGTACGAAGTGACGTCACCGTACGAAGTATGTTACTGAAAGAACGAACAGAGAGAGAGAGAGAGAGCATCGGCCGCGTGCACGCCTTCAAACTGTCTTGCTCTCTCTCTCTCCCTCCCTCGCGCATATGAATCAAAATCAATTGAGAATTGACACGATGGTAAAAGATCGGAAGACCGAAGTTTCACGTGGTGGAGCATTGTGTAGCCTACATGTGATACAAAATGATTAACGTTAATAATTTATGCATTTGCAGCACTGACGTTAGCCAATCTTAACAGTGGGCGTTAACACTGAACTCTTAAAGGGGAAACACCTCCAAAACAGACTGTTTGAATCAGAGGTTGAGAAATAGGGTGGGAAAGTTCATAAATCACTACATTTTTAAAGTTTTTTTGTACAAAAAACTATAGTAATACTATAATTGCACCTAAGGGAACATAATAAAACAAAACAAAAAACCATGTCATGACCCCTTTAAGGGCCTGAGTGTGCCCGTTGTACCACGGCGTTGGACTATTTTCTTTAATCTTCTTTACGGATGTTCTCATACGGTTTGATTCATTTCAGAATCATTCCACTGTGATCGATTGCTCCTGTCTGCCTCGCTGCCTGCTGTGTGTGAGTGTGTTTGCTCCGGGGCTGTAAGCTCCATCTAAAGCCTCGTATTTCTCTCTGTTTTGAACCATACATTTACGATCATTTCTAGTGTTTATACTACTAATACAGTTTACCTAACATTGCTAGCTTCCGTTATTGTTAACACAACACGCTTGTATCTCGTTAGCCTGTTAACGCGCCGCCCGTGCGCTCAGTTATTTATTTATTTATTTTTCTCGTGCGCGCCCGCGCCTCTGAGTTCATAAAAAGCCTAGGTGAGTAAGAATCAGTCAACAAACACGGTGAGTAATGTCTTGTCCTGTTATTGTCACCTGCACCTCATGCCACATGTTTACCATAGCCTTCCCCGTCGGCAATATAGGGTTTATATGTGATAAATGCAAGGAGACAGTCAGGCTGACGGAGAAGATTTCAGAATTAGAGACACGCATCCAAACTTTAATCGAGGATAGTAAGTGTGCTCGAGCCTTAGATACTACTTTGGATGTGCCTAGCATAGTGAACCATTTACATGATTCGGTTCCGGCTGAGTTATTGCCTGTGCAGCCAGGCAGATGGGTAACTGTGAGAGATCGCTCTAGTCGCGGATCAAAAAACCACTCTTCTGTTCCGATCACCATAACAAATCGATTTGCCCCACTCAGTGAAACACCCACTGAGAATTATGTTGATTGTGCCCTGGTAATTGGCGATTCTATTACACGGAACGTGAAAATAGAGACACCAGCCACCATAGTCACATGTTTGCCGGGAGCCAGAGCGCCTGACATCAAAGCAAATTTAAAAGTGCTGGCTAATGCTAATCGTAAATTCTCTAAGATTGTTATTCACGTCGGCACAAATGATGTTCGACTTCGCCAGTCGGAGATCACCAAAATTAATATTAAAGAGGTGTTTGAACTCGCAAGTACGATGTCAGGCACTGTAATTTGCTCTGGCCCCCTTCCTGTTCGAAGGAGTGATGAGATAGTTAGTAGATTGTGTTCACTCAATGGCTGGTTGTCTAATTGGTGTCCGCAAAATAATATAGAATTCATAGACAATTGGAAAAGTTTTTGGGGCAAACCTGGCCTGTTGAAAAGAGATGGTATTCATCCCTCCTGGGATGGTGCTGCTCTTCTCTCTAGTAATTTGGCTCATAGTCTTAGAGATAAAACATGACAACCTGGGGCTCAGGTCAGTAAGCAGACAGACTGGCTAAACCGACCGTCTGCTAGCGGCCTCGCGTCACCAAGGTCAGATAAATCCCATCACATAGAGGCTCTTTCACCTACATATCATCATATAGAGACTGTGTCTGTTCCCCGAATTTGGAAATCCAAAAAACTGCCAAACCTTTCTAAGGTTAAAAGTTTAATTGATGTTCAACAAATAAAAAACAGATATAGCCTACCTAATACAGATGAGCAAACGATAAAGCTTGGGTTGTTGAATATTCGATCCCTTAATTCAAAAGCGCTCATAGTTAATGATAAGATTACAGACTATAACCTAGATGTGCTGTGTTTGACAGAAACCTGGCTAAAACCAAACGATTACATTACTTTAAATGAGTCCACTCCGCAAGATTACTGTTATAAACATGAGCCTCGTCTGAAAGGCAAAGGGGGAGGTGTTGCTGTAATTTATAGTAATATTTTCAAAACCACTAAGAAATCTAGTTTTAAATATACTTCTTTTGAAGTGTTGGTGCTTAATGTAAAAATATATAGTGTAAACAATAAATCACGTTTGAGAATTCTGCTGGCTACTGTATACAGGCCACCAGGGCACCATAAAGATTTTATCAAAGAATTTGCTGACTTTCTATCAGAATTAATATTGGCTGCCGATAAAGTCCTAATTGTTGGTGATTTTAATATACATGTAGGCCTAGATAATGAAAAAGATGCATTGGGATTGGCATTTAAAGACATTATAAACTCAATTGGAGTGAGACAACACGTGTCAGAACCTACTCATTGTCGTAACCATACTCTAGATCTAATATTATCTCATGGAATAGATGTTGATGCCGTTGAAATTCTGCAGCAGAGCGACGACATCTCAGATCATTATCTAGTCTCGTGTAAATTACATTTAGCCAAGGCTGCAAAGCCGACTCCGTGTTATAAATATGTTAGACCTAGGCTATCACTTCTGCCACTAAAGATGGCTTTATTAATAATCTTCCTAATCAGTTTCATCATCTCAGCATCCCGGATAGCTTAGAAGAACTTGATATTGCAACAGAAACGTTTAAATCCCTCTTTTCCAGCACTTTAGACATAGTTGCTCCGTTGCGCTTAAAGAAGATTAAAGAAAATAGTCCAACGCCGTGGTACAACGAGCACACCCGGACCCTTAAGAGAGCAGCCAGAAAAATGGAGCGAAACTGGAAGAAAACAAAACTAGAGGTATTTCGGATTTCATGGAAGGAGAGCTCGATTGCTTACAGAGAGGCATTAAAAGATGCTAGAACGGATTATTTTTCAACCCTATTAGAAGAAAATAAACATAATCCTAGGTATTTATTTGAACAAGTGGCTAAACTAACGAAAAAGAAAGCTTCAAGCCCAGAAGTTTCCAAGAAACACAGCAGTAATGACTTTATGAACTTCTTCACTTATAAGATCTAGCTATAATATCAGGGACAAAATTATAACTATGCAACCGTCTACTACAGTAGCGCATCAGGGAGTGCATTGTAGTCTCCGTGAGGAACATTTTGATTAATTTGTTGCTATAGGAGAGGAAGAATTTAGCAAACTTGTTAATTCATCTAAATCGACAACTTGTATGCTAGACCCTATACCGACTAAGCTACTGAAAGAGATGCTTCCAGAGGTCATAGATCCTCTTCTAAATATCATTAATTCATCTTTGTCTCTAGGATACGTACCAAAAACCTTTAAGTTGGCTATGATTAAACCGCTTGTTAAAAAACCGCAACTTGATCCTACAGAATTAGTCAATTACAGGCCAATCTCGAATCTGCCTTTTCTGTCAAAGATACTAGAAAAAGCAGTATCATCACAACTGTGTTCCTTTTTAGAAAGAAATAATATCTGCGAGGATTTTCAGTCCGGATTTAGACCATACCATAGTACTGAGACTGCTCTCATTAAAGTCACAAATGATTTGCTCTTATCATCCGATCGTGGTTGTATCTCTCTATTAGTGTTACTTGATCTTAGTGCTGCATTTGATACTATCGACCACAACATTCGTTTAAATAGGCTAGACTAGAAAACTATGTTGGCATTAGTGGAATTGCACTAGCATGGTTTAAATCATACTTATCTGACCGTTTTCAGTTTGTAGCAGTAAATGAAGAGATGTCTTATGGCGCTTTTCCACTACACAGTACCAGCTCGCCTCAGCTCGGCTCGACTCGACTCGACTCGACTCGCCTTTGTTTGGTTTTCCACTGTGTAAAAGTTGTACCTGTACCTGCTTTCGGGTACTTTTTTTCGTACCACCTCCGGCGAGGTTCTAAGCGAGCTGAGGCGATACTAAAATGTGACGTGTAAACACAGCAGACTGCTGATTGGTCAGAGAGAATCATCACTATTCACTGCGTCATCATTGCACGCGCCAGACGGAGTATCCTGAATAACCCCGCTATTTTTAAATAGTTTGGCCAGATTGCGTGAGATCCCCATTACTACTATTTTTATGGCAACTCGGAAGAATACGCCGTGGTCAAACGAGGAGTGTGTGTCGCGGTTGTGTCGCGACTCGCGGCTCGCGCAGAAGATTACTTCACGGCAGTTTCCTGCAGCGTCGCTATGACGACCAGGTACTATTCTGGAGGTACTATCTGCAATGGAAAACGGAGCGAAAAGCGAGCCGAGTCGAGGCGAGGCGAGTCGAGCCGAGCCGAGTTGAGCTGGTACTGGTAATGGAAAAGCGCCATTATCGATCACAAGTTCAGTATGGCGTACCACAAGGCTCAGTACTTGGACCGCTGCTGTTCACTCTGTACATGCTACCATTAGGATATATCATTAGGAAATATGGAATTAGCTTTCACTGTTATGCTGATGATACTCAGCTGTATATTTCTTCAAAACCTAACGAAACTTACCAATTCTCAAAATTAACGGAATGCATAGCTGATATAAAAAATTGGATGACCAGTAATTTCCTATTACTAAATTCTGAAAAAACAGAGATTCTAATCATTGGACAAAAAACTGCCACACGTAATAACCCAGAATACTGTCTAACAATCGATGGCTGGTCTGTTAAGTCTTCGTCGTCAGTTAGGAACCTGGGTGTGCTCTTTGATACCAATCTTTCATTTGAAAGTCACGTGTCTAGTATCTGTAAAACCGCATTTTTCCATCTTAAAAATATATCTAAATTACGTCATATGCTCTCACTGACAAATGCGGAACAATTAGTTCATGCATTCATGACATCAAGGTTAGATTATTGCAATGCTCTACTGGGTGGTTGCCCTGCACGCTTAATAAACAAACTACAGCTAGTTCAAAACGCAGCCGCTAGAGTTCTTACCAGAACCAGGAAGTATGACCATATTAGCCCGGTTCTGTCAACACTGCATTGGCTGCCTATTAAACATCGTATACATTTTAAAATATTGCTGATTACTTACAAAGCACTAAATGGTTTAGCTCCCCAGTACTTGAGCGAGCTCTTAACACATTATAGTCCTTCACGTCTATTGCGATCTCAAAATTCTGGCCAGTTAATAATACCTAGAATATCAAAATCGACTGCTGGCGGTAGATCCTTTTCCTATTTAGCACCAAAACTTTGGAACAATCTTCCTAACACAGTCCGGGAAGCAGATACAGTCTGTCAGTTTAATTCTAGACTAAAAACACATCTCTTTGGCTTAGCATACACATAACACATTATAGATTTCTATAATTCAATGTTAGGCTGCATAGTTTAGATCAGCCGGAACCGGGAACACTTCCCATAATTCCTGATGTACTTTGTACATCATAAGAAGGATGGCGTCTACGCTAATATTAGTCTCTCTGCTTATCCCGAGGTTTACCACGAACCACCGGATCCAGGCCATATCCAGATCTGAGGAAGGACCATCACATGGACACGATGACAATGCATCCCTGATGAGCCAGGCCCATCAACACTGTGAAGGCCCATGGACACCTCAACACACTCATCTCCTCACCGGCCGGATGACCCAACCCAACCAGATGAACTGGATAAATATCGTGAAAGTTCTGATCACATCTGACTCCTGACATTATGCTGCCTAACTCATAATCATACACTGTTCGTTCGTTGGCCAAAGGAGGACTGGCCCCCTGACTGAGCCTGGGTTCTCCCTAGTGGTGCAACGGATCATCATTGATCCGTGATCCGTTCGGATCAGTATCTTCGGTTCGGCACACACGTGATCCGCGGATTGATTTATGAAAAAAAAAAAAGTTGTGCGCATGTTCAGTCCACACACAGCGTGATCATGACGAGCGGAGGAACGGAGGAGCTTGAATTTTTTGAGTTTTACATTAAGTTTTTCCGTTTGAGCCGTCAATCCGATTGGGTCCATGTAAACGCAGCTAATGACAGGAGTGAAAACGAAGGCTGCTCAACAACTGCTTATCACCGCGGCATTTAAGCAGCCCCTTGTTGCACAATCAGACCGGGCTAAAGCCATCACAAACGCTACCGGTGTGTTTATTATAAGTTGTTTTTCATTAATTATGTTAAAAAGAAGATAGCATGCCCTGTGCACTTTAAGTTGATTTTATATATTTTAATCTAAAAGTGTTAATAAACAAAAAGACAAAACTATTTGTCTTGTCTTTTATTTTTATTTTTTGCTGATCCGAAAAATGATCCGATCCGTGACTCTGATCCGAGAAACGATCCGATCCGTGACTTTTTTGATCCGTTGCACCCCTAGTTCTCCCAAGGTTTTTTTCTCCATTCTGTCACCTGATGGGAGTTTTGGTTCCTTGCCACTGTTGCCTTTTTCGCCTCTCTTCGCCTTTATCGCCATTGGCTTTTGGCTTGCTTAGTTGGGGACATTTAACATTTAATTTTGAATTTAACAATACTATTACAACATTGTTTTCCTGTTATCTCTGTAAAGCTGCTTTGAAACAATTTGTATTGTAAAAAGCGCTATACAAATAAAGGTGACTTGACTTGACTTGACTTTAAGCGCAAAGGAGCAACTGTCTCTAAAGAGCTGGGAAAGAGAGAGTCAAAATATCTGTCGCAATATGGAGTTCTTCTAAGCCAGTGGTTCTCAACCGGTGGAGCGCGCCCCCCCGGGGGGGCGCCGACACTCTCCCGGGGGGGCGCGAGTAGGCTACAGGATGGGAGGGGGAAAAAAACTGGGAAAAAAAGTTTTTTTTTTTTTTTATCACTAAACTAGTCATAAAAGTTAAAGTTTTGTATATACGTTACTCCTGAATAAAAATTAAAATGTGTTTGGACTGATTAAAAAAAAAAGTTATTAACAAATTTGATTGGTTTGTCGATAGTGAGCGCAAATGCAGGTGATAAGCGGTTTTATTAAGCGAGTCATTGAGTCGTTCATTCAAACGATTCGTTCAACCGGCCGATTCATCAAGAATGAGACAGATGTTTGTGAATGGGTAATTGAATCTTTGACTCAACCGATTCGTTCAAAACACTGAATCATTCAAAACACGATTGAGTGTTGCTGTGAGATGCGCTATGCTGTGATCTTTGTTTGGATTCATCGGATCTATTTTCTGCTAAAATATACCAAAACAGTCATTATTTCGTCTAAAATGTAAGTGACTTAATATTATTAACTTGCTTGTTGAACTGTCATATGAAATCAGTGTCACATTTTCAATCGTGAGGTGATGGTAAATTAAGTGATGGTCAATTGTCAGCTCTCTTGGTCGTCAGGTCGTGTGATGTATGTTCCTGACGTGTATTCATTTAACTGCAAAATGTAACTGTAATTGTGTGTGCTGCGCTCATAGACTTTAGAAAACGGCGCTCATTTGTTTGATTTCTCCTCGAGAAGCTGCACAAGCCTCAAAAGTTTAAGGTCCTTCCACCCTGACTGAGTCCGAAACTGTCGTATTCGTTTTTTCATATTCGTCATTTGGTGGCTCTCAATTGTCAAAACTCCTCAAAATATATGCTACGGATGCCAAAAATGCAGAAAATCGAACCATCCGCATTTATTTTTATGACGGACGCAGGGCTCGACATCAAGGCTTGCCTGGGACAAGTGGATTTTTTTGTAGGACAAGTGGAAGAGAAAATTTAAATTTAAGAGAAAAGTTACATTTCAAACAAAATAAAATGCCATGTTACTTCACGTTATGTGCCACTCATTACGTCTATTTTACAGATATAATTTGACCGATTTGAAACTAACACATTTTTCGCGCTGCCTGTGAATGTCATGAATGTGACTCACAGAAAGACACGCGCCCGTATAATGCGCATGCACAGACCGCGCGCCAGAATACAGTTCTCTTTCGCGCTTGAACTAACAATTATGCCAAAATGTTGTTTGTCGAGTATCTTAATAACATAAGAGCAGTCTGTTATGAGGGACATAAAGAGTTGTGACACGTGTGAGATCTGCGCCTCTCCAGTGCGGGGGCACTGGGGCCCCAACTGCAATGAACCAGCTTTGGGGGGGCCCAGCTTGCAAAAGGTTGAGAACCCCTGTTCTAAGCTATCTGGGATGCTGAGATGAAACTGATCAGGATTCAGGAAGATTATTAATAAAGCGATCTTTAGTGGCAGAAGTGATAGGTCTAACATATTTGTAACACGGAGTCGACTTTGCAGTCTTAGCTAAATGAAGTTTAGCTTTAGCTAAGGTGAAACAACAAAAGTGAGAGCTTACAAAAGCAACAGAAAACAAGCTGTTCTCCATAAAATGTGAAGCACACAGATACACGTTGGGATTTGAATGTTCAGGAACACTGTTTAAAATAAATTAACCACTCTAAGTTTGTCAGCCTTAGGAAGGTCAAACAAATGAGTTTTGGAAAAAACAGCATCTCTTTGACATACACAACAACACTGTCTTCTCTCATGCAGCTCAACCAGGCCTGGTCCCTTTTTTGCATATTCTGTGGGCATGGATTATTTAAATGAGTAACGTTATGACTTCATAAGATCCGATAAAATCCTGTTGTAGTCCAAACAAGCCGTTCGTTGTAGTTCTTGAAAAGGGGATTCTGTTAAATAAAATATCTCCCTTTGGAAAGGACTTTGAGCTTTGTAACCTTGCATATCTTTTTTTAATGCTCAAACAGCAACATTACACACTAACTAAAGTTGAAAAAGTGGAAAGCATAATAGGACCCCTTTAAACTGTTGTGGGGCATCAAATACGCTGACTTTGAGTGAAAATATATCTGTGCTAAACTTATACTTAACCTCTAACTCAAACACTGGAAAGGGAAATCTAACAATTATCGAGCCAGCATGAAAATGTTCTCACATGCGAGTGATTTACTAGCATTGAAAAGGGTTGCTTATCAATACTCAAACAGTTTCATCACATTCTAAAAATGTGTGTCTTTGGAGGGTGGCTCAAAGAGCAAAATTTTGATTGGATATCTACAATTGCAAGAGATTATTCCAAATCAAGAAATAGGCAAAACATCGGATAGACGCCAAATACAAAATTAACAGTTCACACCTTTGCATCTGAGATCAAACAAGTAATTTATATGTAATTGATGCTTGCTGTGTCTTAAATAAATTAAGTAGGCTTAATAATAGGCTCCCTAACACACAATTATCATAAATTATATACAGTATTTAAAACCTATAAAACTCAGCAAGGCCTGCTCGGACTTGATTAACCTTATATGAGAATAGGAAGGAACATCATGATGCAAGCTGACATTAATATTGCTAGATTTTTACTTTAATAAATATATCTTGTTGTCAAGCAACCAGTAGTATAAACATGGTTGTAAAATCTTTGAAAAGGTTTTTTGAAGGGATTTTTTTTTTTTTAAAGTGCCCCTTTGATAGAAGTATCTATCAAAGACTAGGAAATGTACCATTTGTTTAAGGTTTGACCTAAATGCTCACTATTGTCTCACGCTCATATGCAGATGATGACTCAGTAAGGAATGAACAAAGTTTTCTGATTGTCAAAGGGGGTTTTTGTGAAGTCAACACTAGCCACACTGATAAGACAGAGCCATTTGTTTTGTAATCATGGTGATTCCTAAATAATATTTCTGTGGCAGAGAACAAAGTTGTGTGTGGTTTACCTGACTAGTTTGTAGGCATTCGGGGAAAACTAATTGTAAACGTGATGTACATAAAAACCTTATTTTCATATACCTCATTAAACTGTTTCATATATTTTTTTTTCTTATTTAAGAAAGAAACAACGTCATCGTATGATAAGACAGCTGTAAGTGCACGGTGCACCAACAGAGCATGGTTTTGCTGACGCTACAGAGACTCGGTCAAGCCTTCAATACAGCTGAGCTCTACAACAAAAAAAAAATTATCGGTTATTTTTTTCACACGACATATTTCAGCATGCGACCGAGCGAAACCTTCCGACAACGGCACATCAAAATAATACCTCCTCCTTTCTCAAATAAAAAATATGATTACCTTCATCCGAGTAGTGACGTCACCCTTGACGTGTTTACTAACTTGAACTGTGAAACGCTTCACGTTTTCATGTTTACACACAATCATTTAACGTTAGCCCCGTGAGTGATAACAAAACTAACTTACATTTATTGCGGCAATTTAATTATAACTTCCGTGAAACTAATTTGCATGGCAATCCAAAGGTCGTCACAACACAGATTATTGCCACAACACAAACAAAAGTATGACATCAGATAATATAGCAACCAATTAATTAGTTATACGTTTAAATGACTGTAAAAAAAACGATGTAACGTTAACTTACCTCTAAACTACCGTTTTTTCAGACATTAATGTGTTTCTATTAGGCCGAAATTACTAGCACGGACACTTGCACCTTAACGTTAATTTTAATGTTTATCATGTTGTAACGAGAAAAAAATAGTTAGTTTAATAAACGATATTCCGCACAGAATATATATTCTATGTATATGTATACCAAATATAGTTTATACATCAAGTTTCTATATTAGCTAAGCTAGTGTTAGCAATGTAAGTTAGCTTGCTAGCAGGTTTTAGCCGTCTGGCTAAACAATAACAAACCACAATGTCAAGACAATTACAGCTCATTCGCTTTTGCCATTTAATCAATCTTCAATCATCCCCAAACCAACATCTTTTTTGCTCTTTATTTCTCTATAAAACTAGACCAGTTAATATCTTAAGTCGAGTAAAAGTGTGAGGCCGATAGTTAAGGAATAACCCGTATCATGGTCCCGACCAACTGTTTTTCACCAAAACACAGCTCAAAATTATATAACAAGTTAGTCAAATAAAATCATAGTACATAGGGAATACTTATACTCATACATACATATAATAGAAGTAAATAAAAAGACGGTACCATACCTCATTCTAATGCTGAAGTATCACAAAAAAGCCCAGCGCTGTGTTTGACGCACTTTCCAGTCTCAGCGCAAGTACATCCCCTGTGTGACCGTGTCAGTGGTTTCCCGGAACAACACAATAACAACATATCTTCGACCATCACCAGGCTATGACTAACGTATGAAACTACCATTAGGAAAAAATTAGTTATGTTTATTGTGTAAGTGAAAATAAAGCATTTAGTTGCGCGTGCTTCAGTTATTTTACGATAACCCACTGACTTAAACTGTACAAATGTTTCATGTTTTCATATTTCTTTATTTGTACAAATAACAAAACCAACAAAACTATAATTATTGAGGTTATTTAGTTATAACTTCCGTGAGGCTAATTTGTCACTAATAAATTAACATTGGTACATAGCAATAGAAACGTGACTAACGATATTAGGCCTAAATTTACATGACTGTCAACATACGATGTACTCAAACTCTAAGTTACATGTTTATATTTCATTATTTATCATGTAACCTTAACATATTCAGTGTGATATTCTCGCGTTGTTTTATAGATAAATTAAATTCCGTACGAGTTAAATGTCCAAAGAGTAACGTTAGTGGAACAATAAGATATGTTTGCATAATACAATTTTAAAAAAAAAACGGAAAAGCGGTAAAAATCTTTTTATTAAATACAAATAATAATAGTTTGTTGAGATAAATTCAATAACAGACTAAATAAAGGCAGTTACAAGTTATTTATTTATGTTCTAAATATCTATTATGAGATTTTGAGGATGTCCCGCCTTCCCCTGAATGCCATTGGATGAAGAGATCCGAGCTGAATAAAACGTATGGAGGCACATGTGTCAATCATCGATTATCCAATCGCGTCACTTGAAGTCGAAGGTCAAGAGCGAAGCAGGTAGCATGGCCGCTCTGTTAAGGGGTTCGAGTTGTCTAATAGGAAAGTGTCATAACCATGTCAGCGCCGTGCAGGGTAATGTGTTTGCAGTGTTATCCTAAAATTGTATGTTTTTTTGTTGCTACTGTGGATTTTCATGCATATTTTCCGTGCAGCAACATCTGATTATAATGCAATGCACTGGGAGCGCTCGATAGCTGTTAGGCTAAAGTCACAGGCGTGTGTAACGTTATGTCACTGAAACACAAGAAGATAATTTTACTAAATGTCACCAGAATATGCCGCCATTGAACTAAATTATGGACAGTTCTTAAATTGTTGCATTTGCTAACAAGTCTTTTCCGATAAATGTGGGAGTGAGATGTAATATGTCATTAATAAATCAAGTTCATCTAAACAGATTAAAAATTGTAAAGGGACAAACCATACTTGACATTCAAGTAATATAAAAGCATTTGATTGAGTTTTTTTAATGTAACTTAGCTCTTGTGATCTGTTTTAATTAATACTTTTTTTATTTCTGTTTTATATATTAAACAGGAAATGTTTAATATAAAATCTTAAACATTTTGGCATGTCAGCCTCTTGATCAACACAAACAGACTTTGCCCATCTTATTTTTATTATTTTAATCTGCTACAGTCAAATGTTAAATGCTAAAATATCCCATGAGATATTCTAAATTTGACACTAAATAGATAATTCATGTCTTCTCTTAGTCTCCATCAGGTCCATGGCGTCTAAAACCCAGGTGGGCTTCATTGGCCTGGGGAACATGGGAAACCCAATGGCAAAGAACCTCATAAAACATGGATATCCAGTGATAGCCTCAGATGTATTTCCAGAGTCCTGCAAAGAGCTACAGGAGCTTGGAGCTCAGGTCAGGATAACGGACATAAAACGTAACTTGGTCACATCTGACTTGTGTTAAACACCATGATGTACTTGCTTTCTATGATTGATTACATCTTAGTCGTTCCTTTGGATGAGCCTCTCTGACTGGTCATGTTCTGTTCTCAGATCCTGGATAACCCTGCGGATGTGGCGGACAAGGCAGATCGTATCATCACAATGCTTCCCTCCAGCCCCAATGTTGTAGATGTGTATACAGGCGCTAATGGTATTCTGAAGTAAGAACATCCTTTCTGTACAGGCTAAGTAATCAACGTTTGAACATCAGTTTAATTAGAAAACGAACATAATTCCTGAGTTTAAGAAAAGTCAAAAGTCATAATTTACTCTCCCTCAAGCCATCCTAGGTGTATATGACGACTTTGACAGCCAAACACAATAGGAGTTCTGGTAAATAATATCCTGGTTCTTACCAGCTTTGTGATGGCATTGAAATAAATCTAAAGTCTAAAAGTTCTACCGTTCATCATAAAGTAATCCAGATGATACGAATCTAGTTGGTTGCCTTTTGTTTACAAGTTTTAAACTGGTTTCATAGGGCCCTTTAATATCCAGATTAAATGTAATTTTAGCTGAATTGATTGTGGTGAGAAATTATTTATTTATTTATTTATTTATTTTTTTTTATCATTTAAAGAAATGACACAAGTACTCTGTACCGGACAGGTCTTGTATTTCTAAAATCTTTATTCAACAGGAAAGTGAAGAAGGGATCCCTACTCATTGATTCCAGCACTATTGATCCAGCTGTCTCCAAGGAGATGTCAGTTGCTGCAGAGAAAGTTGGAGCTGTTTTTATGGATGCCCCAGTGTCTGGAGGTGAGATGACAAAAACTCTCACTTCCTTTCCAACATCAAACGAAAGGCAGCCGTAGATGCAGTAACTCGCGTTGTATGCGGTAACCTTGATCTGAACCCTGCCTGCACACAAACCACATTTGTAAGTGTAGACAATGTTGTTAAGGTTTCATAAATCACACACCCATAGTCACAGTTACAAAACTACTAATTCCCAAAGATTGCATTTATATTTAAATATATTTAGAATTTCTGCTAACAGGGACATTGAAAGTGAAAACCTTTCAGGACACCCAAGTTTTAATCTTGTCCTCTGTTTCAGTGTGTGGTGGGTGATTTGCAGGTTTGTTGATAGGTAAGAGTTTTATCACCTGCCTCATCTTGTCCATTTTCTTAATCCAGCCATTGGTGTGGACTCCTTGAGTTACAGACTAAATCAAAAGTCAGCATCTGGGAATTGATCTTATGACCTCAACTTATGGTGGAGAGATGGAGACAAGTGCTGAAAATCAGTGACTAATGCGGTTATCGCTCATGTAACCCTTATTTTAGAAACGTGTGTGTGTGTGTATATATATATGGATAAAATGATAGTGAATATAGGAAACTTTTCTGATTTGTTTGGATTTGTCCATGCTTGTATTTCTGACCTGGCATGGGGAGAATAGACTCCAGTTGTGTCCCAAAATTACATATTATACACTATGCACTTTTACTATGCACTGTATTGATTTAGTTTTTATGAGGTTATTTTGTCCTCAAGTCTGGGAGCCCCTCCCCTTTTGCTACACAAGGAAATCTATGACAGAGTTCAACGTTCCACACTTCGTTTTGTGCTCAAAATCATCTGGGTATTTGAATTTTTGTTAATTTTCAGTGTGAACACCCTACTCTGTTTGGACACACCGTCTGAATCTCTGCAGATCTACATTCTTCAATATTCAATATAAGATCATTTTGACTTAAATAATGTGCCAATTTGCCAAACAAAGGTTTTGTCCTATGTCGTTACCAAGACAGGTAGACTGCGTTTCATAAAGATAGGTCTTGACTAATAAGGGCAGCAGTGAGGTTTGCGAACTGAGGAAAGTGAAATGAACTGGACAGAGAATGATTCAAGCCTTAGTTTTATTTCTGTCCACTTTGTAGCCTCATAAGGCCAACTTTCTTTGAGCATCCTAGTCTAGTTGCTTAACTGAGATTTATGCCTTTGCTTTCTTTCCTACTGCACTGAATTGAAGATATCCACTTTTACACTCAACATGGTTGGGGCAGTTTTAAGCTTAACGGCATTTGGAAAGAACAGTTTCTCCAGTCATTCCTGAACTAGTGTTGCTTTTTAAGTTTGGTTATATTCGTTGATTTGATTTATGCAAAAGTTTTCCCTTTATCTTTCCTTCACAATCTTTGAATGTTGTGAAGTTATTCTGTTGCTATCTTTGTATTGTTGGTGTGAGATTGAGGCGGTCATTGGCACTAGCAGTGATTGATATCACAACTGTTGACTTTCAACAGGGCAAAGCTTGAACATCCTCTATTTCTGTACATTTTTAGACTTCAGACAGATTTATATGAACCGAATGCTTCGACATCAGTAGGACTATTTACATTCACACTCCGCTTAACCACGAATCCTTGTTTTAACACCTGCTTTTAAAATTGTCAATAATTACTCACCCTCGTGTCGTTCCAAACCATTATATGATGAACAGAATAAATTAAGCCTTTTATTCAGATATAAACATTTATCAGCGAACATAAACAGAAGCTCAACCGAACCTGCTTGACGTGTTAGAACAAACCTCTTGTTTAAGCTCAAACGTGCTGCGTAAGACGAGAACAAACCTCACTGGTTCTTGCACGTCAAGCGAACATGCTTGAGCTTCCATTTACCACAACTGATGTGTGAGTTAAGTTTACATGTGAATAAAAGCCTAAATGAAATCTGTTCTTCATATAAAACGACGTTTCTTCAGAAAATTCTGACTAAACCGATCTCTATGAACTTTTTGAAGAGTCAAAAGTGGTAGTTGCGTAGCTGTCAATGGAGGGACCGAAAGCTCCGATTTCATCAAAAACATCTTCATTTGAGTTCTGAAGATGAACAAAAGTCTTGCGTGTTTGGAAAGACATGAGGCAGAGTAATTAATGACAGAAATGTATTTTTGGGTGAACTATCCCCTTAGCTCCAGGTAAGGAATCGTTTCACACTTTTAATTCAGAAACTGGGTTAACACCGTGTTTTACCTCAGGAGGATTAGCAGTGCTTTTGCTGTGTTAACCCCGCATTGCGTTGCCAAGCTTGTACAGTGTGAAATGAAGCCGTGTTAGAATGTTATGACTAGATGCTTAGCAACCAATCACATACCTCATATTCACATGCTTTGAACAGTCACAGAAACCTTATGCGTTGTATAATAGTGATAATTTATGTTGGGAATACCAGCTGGAGATAGTTACCTTTCTACACTGTATTTGGGAATGTAGTCTGGTCAAACCATTTTGGATACAAGTTATGGATGTTATAAGTTGCTGGTATGGGTCAAATATCTTAAACCCCTAAATTATGCTTATTAGGTGACAAGTCCCAAATACCAAATGTTTCAAAAGGTGTATTTTCTGTTATTATGGTATGCATCACAGTGGCCAGCAGGATTGTTCTAAGACCGTGTAAGACCATGAGAGCCCCAGAATTAAACGAGTTATCCAGTGTAATGGTGGAAATTGCGTCGTATGAATCTATGATTAGCAGAGTTAAGTGTTAGAGAGGAGGGGGTGTCTCCTTGGGATGAGCTTTGGTCACATATTACAGTTAAAGATCAAAATGAATGGGTTTGTATAAAAAAATAAATGTATTTTTTATTTTATTTTATTGTTAATATGTGCCTATTAGGGGTGTAGCGGTACACAGTCATGGTTCGGTACGTACCTCGGTTTTCGGGTCATGGTTCGATACAAGTTTGGTACAACGGGGGAAAAAAGTAAATCCCCAACACTTTTTTTTTTTTATTTTTTTTATTTTTTTATTTTGAACAGACAGTAGTGCAAATTACGGTTTGTGCCACCTAGCAGCATTTAGTCAGTTGGTAGTTGGTACAGTTCGGTCTCCTTTAGTGTATTAAGCATGAAGCATAAACAGAATGCACTCTTGCATAGGTCTTACATTTTTTGTAGGGCTGATAAAACAAATTAAAAAAAAGGTATTTGGACCCAATCAGCTACAAAACCGAAAATCATATCTTGTGTTATTTAAAGTACAAAATAAGTAGAATAATGAAAAATAAAACTTGTGCAGTGAAAGTTCATTAACATGCGGTGACAATGGCTGATGCACAAGTTCAATGTTATGCTTTTTCAAGAAATTGCTGGAAAGATGAGTGAGAATGTGTCTACTTGTCCACCTTTTCATGCGGAGACAGCGAATGAAGTGGTACCTGAGGCTTCCCATTTTCTGTATTTCATCACTGGACTGTAGTCGAGAGACTTCCACGACACAAATCGCCACAATTCCATGATTTTGTTTCCGTGATGTGAATGTAGTATATAATTTAACAGCGGTAATGATGGCTACATTCGTAGTGTCTCAAAAGTTACAAATAAAGCCACAATAAGCTCATGGAGTGACCTTGTCAATCATCTTAATGGATGACGCAGACGAAACGCTGACCAATAAGAGTACAGTTGTACTCGCATATGACTTGCATAAACACATTTTGGTACACTTTGAAAGGAAATGCAACATTGTAACAAATTAAGTCCCTGTTTTGGAACAAAAACTATCAATCTTTGAAACTGTAAATGGTCTGTTTTTAGTTGTGTACAGTACACTCACAATAAAAACAAAACCTTGTGCTTTTGTGAAATAAAGAAAACAATCAGAGGGACTTCCATAAATTTGATGCAGTGGTTTGCAACCTTTTTGACTAAGACCAAACCCCCCCCCCCCCCCCCCCCCATTCAGAGTCCCAAATACTTTCCCAGTTCTTCGTTAGTTTTTTTCTTTTCTGTTTCTTTTTTGGATAAAGCATCTAAGGATTTTATTCTTATTCATTTTTTTTCCATTTTTTTAACCCCAAGAAGTATTGTACATGGCTTTAACAAAAACAAATATTTATAAAATGTATAAAAATAGGATCTTAGTGGAAAGTGGCTAGAGTTAATTCTGTTACCTTGATCATTCAGTGTTGAAGAATGGGGGTGTGAATAACTATTTGACATGACTACAAACCCGAAAGCTTGTGAGGTGAGCATAGCCCGAAAGACTTGGTTCGGTTTTGAAGAAACCTTTAAGAAATGTTTAAGGCTCAGAGAGCCTATATAAACACATATATTCTTTAAATAGGGTAATATAAATTCATATGCACTTTAAATAGCAAACAGATTTGGCTGTATAGTGTGATGTACTGTACACATACTTTTCTCAGTGTTCAATTCTGTGTGCCTCTTATAAACTTGACTGAGGTGTGAAAACTGCATGTGTAGTCGCGTTGCAAGAAATGTTTAACTCCGTCAACAGCTAGTTTGTGCTTTATGACGATCCTCCTTTTTAATCAGGAAGTTGTTCCCTCTGGTCTTTGGGCACATAAAAACAATGTGCTTCTAGTTTGCTTTCCTTAAATTGTTGCCTCTCCCAATTCATATGCGTCAGTTGGGTTTGGCTAACATACCGTTGGGCCCGCTCTTGGTTTGTGAAACAGTCATAAGAAATCCACAGACCTGCTCATTCTCTTTACTTAGACCCTCCAGACATTATTCTCAGCTCCATGTTAGCGCCTGTGAAGGAGGCTTAATGAAACGTGAGCCACAACAAACTGTCCCTGACGTCATGCATGTCTGTGTTCACAGCAGATGGCGAAGTGCTTGTGTATTTATAGAACTTTCCTCTCTAAGAGTAATTATGGCACTTCGATGGTGTTACATTTTAAAGACCCATACTCAAACTTTTAGGCTTAAACCGGGTTACTAGTGGGATGTGAAAACAATCACATTAAGACTATAGTCACCAATTAATTTAGTCACTTGTTCATGCAGGTGATTTACTCATTCTCTGATCATTCACTGACACTTTTACGTGAATCTCCACATCCATTGTATTTGTTACAATGCTCTTCTGTGTAACTTGTATGTCAGTTTAAAAGGTTTGTTCACCCAAATTATGGCTTCATTTACTCTCCCTCATGTTCCAAACTTGTACAGACTTTTTCTTTCAGAACATAAGGAGCTGTTTTGAGGAATGTTTCAGCTGTTTTTGAGCTTACAATGAAAGTCACTGGCGTCTATCGTCTAGTATTTAAGTTCCAAAAAGTACATTTAATCCATACGACGTCTTCTGGAGTGACTAAGAATTACTTTGTCTGATGAACTAATCCAAATGTAATAGTTAATTAGCTAAAAAAAATCTAAACCACAAAGACAATCCCATCAAAACAAGACACAAACCTCAAATGTCAGCTAACATTAAACCTCATTGGTTCTTGAATGTCACATGACCAAGTATGACGTTAAGTTTGTTTTAGAGTGAATAAAGGCTTAATTCTGTTCATACAAATCTGAACATCTTGGACAAAAACAGCTCTAACTTTCTTCAAAATACCTTATTTTGTATTCTGCAAAAGAAAGTCAGTCATACTGGTTTGGAACAATATGAGGGTGAGTAAATGACAATTTTAATTTGTGTGAACTATCCCTTTGATGCAAGTAATTTAGCTCCCGGGGGAGTTAATGGAAATAAGTAGCTGTGTTTATTGCAGCCCTGAGAGGACTACAGACACTCGATTTTTATTCTCGTTTTCAGGGTACTTACATTTTAATTATGTATTGGTATACAAAGACAGTTTAAACAAATTTGGGAACGTTTTTTAGAAAAAACCTGCCTAGCACCAGACTACAATTCCTGTTTGAGCTGTTTTAAAGCAACTTGCACTGACATATCTTAAAGGGGACATATTATGCAAAATTCACTTTTACGTTGTGTTTGAACATAAATGTGTGTCGGCAGTGTGTGTACACAACCACCCTAAAATGATAAAAATCCACCCACTCTTTTTTTATTTTTTTTATCCCCATAAATCATAAGCATTGTCTCAGAACAAGCCGTTTGCAGTTTCTATGCAATGATGTCACAAATGCTTAGGCCCCGCCCACGGCTGCTGACGGACTCTGCCCTATTAGCATAAACCCGCTCTCAGTGGCCTGTACACAGTCCGCCATGTTTATATACTCGCCAGAGCATTTAACAGCAGCGTTCAAGTAAGAAATGTTTTCTTATTAAAGCTACTAAAGTTATGCGATCAAGATCAGTGAGTGATTTTCTGTTTTCTTTTGTTATTTGATTCATTTTAACAGCATATATAGCTGTAGGTACTGTATATTACGCTGCTTTCACTTTAATACAGATCTAGTATACACATGCGATTTCTTTTGAATACTAGTGTTCACAGAAAGAACTGACTGTGTTTGTGAACTTTTGTGAACTGTATTTGACAGTTTAAGCACAATAAGTTGTGAAAGAGAACTTGATTTAATATTCATGGGATGTACCGTCTGACAGCCAGCTCTCTGTGCGCTTGCTTCGGATGTGTGCACTCAGAAAACATACAGGTGAAACTCGAAAAATTAGAATATCGTGCAAAAGTTCATGTATTTCAGTAATTCAAATTAAAAGGTGAAACTAATATATTTAGCGTATATACGCATGATTATACTTTTCAAAGGGCCAACATTTCTGTATTTAAAATCCTTTTTTTTTTTTTTTTGATTTCATGTAATATTCAAATTGTCTGATTTTGAATTTGGGGTTTTCATAAGTTGTAAGTCATAATCATCAAATTTATATCTTTTGCAGGATATTCGAATTTTTCGAGTTTCACCTGTACATTAGAAGTGTAGACTGATTTTAAAACGCATGCAGATAATACACTTTCATGATGATGAAGAACTGCAATGCCACGTGAGCGTGTTTTGTTAGTTTCTGGCAGAGTATCTGAGGCAGGCTGTAAAGGCTTTCCCTCTTCTGGAAAGCTGGGTGGGGAGCACACTGTAAAAATGAATTTTGATGATTTGTTTTCACAACTTTTTATATTTTGTCAAATCAACTTAGATAATTAATGTAGTTCAGATAGCATAATATTTTGAGTTTCTATTTATTAAACCAATCTCCTTTGTTGTATTAACTCAACATTTTTAATTCAATGAACTCAAAATTTTAAGGCAACCAGGTAACTTACTTTTTTAAGTTAATCCAACTATTTTTTTTACAGTGCAGCAGCTCATTTGCATTTAAAGATACATGCATGAAAGCAGCATGTTTTTTTTTTTTTTACTCAAAAATGGCCATTTACAACATGGTTTAATAAATGATCTGTGGGGTATTTTGAGCTGAAACTTTAGACACATTATGGGGACACCTGAGCCTTGTATCACATCTTGTAAATAGGGTCATAATAGGTCCCCTAAAATATCAGTGCCATTGTTTTTTCTTAAGATACACACCAGTAATGTTTTTTTTTCTTTTTTTTTTCTAAGGTACATTTATCAAATCTACTTAAATACCCTAATTGAATTAAGGCTTAATCCTGGCTTTATCTGTCTGCGAAACCAGGTATATAATAATATGAATGATTTGCGTTGTTTTCTTTATTTTTCTCAGGTGTTGGTGCTGCTAATTCAGGTAATCTCACCTTTATGGTTGGTGGGCCAGAGGAGGAGTTCAATGCAACCAAGGAGCTTCTGACCTGTATGGGCGCTAATGTGGTCTACTGCGGCCAAGTTGGCACTGGACAGGTACAAACAGGATGTGATTAAGAATATTGTGGCATTTTTTTGAAAAGTGCTGATTTATGCTGACCAGGGGTTCATAATCGAGCTTCTTGTTTGTAGGCAGCTAAAATCTGCAACAATATGCTGCTGGCCATTGGGATGATTGGAACAGCAGAGACCATGAACTTGGGAATCAGGTGTAGTTTACAGTTGAATTACTTGATTCAGTGAATGACTTCAATAATACAGTAATGTAATAATAATACATTAATCTTGATGCTGTTAATCCTTGCTACGGATTGAATTTTTTTTTTTAATTTTTAGCCTCTTTTTATTTTATTTATTGGAGATTACTTTGTTCAATCACAGATTAGGGCTTGATCCGAAGCTTCTTGCAAAGATCTTGAACATGAGCTCTGGCCGCTGCTGGTCAAGTGACACATACAACCCTGTCCCGGGAGTGATGGAGGGAGTGCCCTCAGCAAACAACTACCAGGGTGGCTTTGGAACTACACTAATGGCCAAGGTTTGCTTGCATATAAAAATATATTTATTCACTTTTTGTGATAATTGTAGAGGTGGTGCTGTTTGTGTACTGTGTATTGGTTTCACAGTTAAAACTAAGGAAATTTGCAACTTTTTAAATTCATCTGGTTTACATTATCACTGCTATATTCATACACATTCATGCTGTTGTATCATGTTTCCCAATGTTGTTGAACATTGTGTAGTCTGCTTAGCCAGACCCTCAGACTGACGGCAGAAAGTCTGGACTCCATCGCAGCTTTCATTGGCCAAGCACCGCCCAGATACCGTCTAACTGACATGTAAAGCAACCAATCACAGTTCGTTTTGTTCAGCTTCATGTTTAGGGGCAAGAAAATATAAGACCGGTGTCCGTACAATAACAGACCAGCATGTTAAACTCCTATGTCTATGCCATAAAATTCACATACTTTTGAAAATCCAGCATAGTTGATCCTGATAAGTGCTCATTGTCACGGTTGTAAACACAACTGATTTCTTCTTCCATGAGGGGGTTTGGCATCACAACGGCTTTGTTTCCAGGTGCACGGTTAAAGAATGCGACATGTCTCACAGAAATCCTGTAGAATTCAGATGACTTTCAAACTCCTGAAGTGTTTCATATTTTGTGTACCATATTTATCAGATGTCTACATCTGAGGCTAAGACTAAAGCCTGGAACACACCAAGCCGACGAACTAGCGCTGATGAAAGCCGATTGTGTTGTCGCCTCGCTTGGGGGTAAAAAGCTGCACTTGAACACACAGAGAGAACTGCTGCTGACTGTTAGCTAGAATGCGTGTTCCGAGACTGCGTGTAAATGAGACGCCTGTCTATTTCTGCAGATATATTCGTAATTTAAAAAGGGAAACCGATGCTACAGGTGGCAGATACACATACCGTAAACAAAGCAGTGCGTACGTGCTAAACACCTTTCTTTATTCCACTCCGCTCATGTTAATATTGAAATATTCGCCAAGGAACACTCGGTTAAGATGATGTAACATTAGAACAGCCTTCTATCTGTACCGTTTTGACTTCTTTGCTCGCTGTTTTGCAATTATTATCGTGCACTGACTTGAGAGTTCCCTCTTTCACCGACGGCCCGACGCCGATTATACATGTCGAATCGGCTGAAAAAAAGCTGACGAGGACCAATTTCAGCCGAATTTCACTTGGTGTGTTCAAGGCTTAAAGGCCCTGATATACTTAATCGTTTCGACTTTTTCGACAGATTTTGTTCAAAATTACGTCACATCAGTTCATTGTTTAAAGTTCGTTTTGGGAGTTCGAAACAGCTTGCCAAACCGAACTTTCTGGAAAATTTCTCTCCAACTGCTAAACACCTTTGTACTACCATTGGTCCATGGCGATTACGTAATAGGTTGGTGTGTGCGGAGGTTCCGCCGCCTTTCACGTGGAAATCTTTTCTGGTTCATTTGGCCTGTTCAGTCGGTCGAGATCAGACGTCCGTGAACGCACTGCAGAGCTGCTTTACAATAGAAAATGAAGTTGTACTTTTAATGAAACGAGACACTGGCTTCGTTTTTAAAGCAACACCAAGGAACTTTTTCAACCTTCATAATATATTTCCAAGACCCTTGTGATGGTACATCAACTTACAATAGGTTAAATGACATGTCTGCCATAGCCTGACGTGGTCTGTATCGCTTTTACTGGCACTATGTAACTTTGGGTTTCGGGCAGTAACCAGAGCACACAAAGAACTACAAAATTCGACTGCTTTACGTCAAGCGTTACAATAGTCATTATTTTGTTTTTCTTCGTTTCTGATGTCGCAATACATCATACTTTCATGAAATCATGTAACATACTCTACCTTGTCTGTGGACATCGTTCATTCCAAAGCTGGTGCTGGATAAACAACGAGCGTGCGTGCGACAGTAGGCTGTGGTAGGCTCAATGATTTACGACAGCGGTAATGGACAATTCCGCTTCCAACCAGTAGGGCGACCGCAGAGGAAAAGTTCCTTGGTGTTGCTTTAATGTTTAATACAGTAAAGCTGCTTTATTTTAAGCTATATCTATTGAATAAAGTGATAAATAAATAAACGTGGTGTAACTTTACTGGAGTGCTGTAGAGTTCGTTCAAACATATACACGATGCTATGATTAGATGCTTTTCTTATGCTTTATTAAAATGTTTGCGGTCTTAATTTTGTCGTGTGTTTGTTATTGAGAGGAAAGCGCGCAGCACACATATTCATCTAAACACCGCTCCCAACAGAGTGGGCGGCATCAGATGTTCGATTACACTGAGTATGTCGTTGGCCACGTGTTTCGAACTTCGTTTCACTTCGAGTAAAATTAGGCCTTAAGTACTTTTTTTTTTAAAGGGGGCACGTTAAACTTAGTCGACTTTTTAAAATTGTGTCAATCCCGTATTCTGCTCAAACTGGATTTTTTTTTTTTTTTAAATGCAAGACTGCATCTTATCTGGAATCCAATTGAGGCCACCTACTTGCTAGTTCATTTTTAAAATGTGTAGTTATGCATATCCTTAATTGACTTTTACTGACATTTATCCTCAGGATCTGGGACTTGCTCAGAATACAGCAACCAACACAAAGACCCCAGTGCCGTTGGGCTCTCTGGCCCATCAGATTTACCGTATGATGTGCGCACGCGGTTACGCCAGCAAAGACTTCTCATCTGTCTTCCAGTTCCTTCGAGAAGAGGAAGGCCAGTAGATGGCAACAATCTATGCCCCTTCCACAGCCTTACCCAGCACTACCTGCCTTGCACATGACCTGACTTGCAAAACTTTGACCCAACTATGTGATTTCCTTGGCATGCATGTGCTGGGAGCCATGAATGATTGAGTGAATGAATTAATGAATATATATGTAGATTGTAAAGACTGTGTGTTTGAGGCTGTAAGTTCCCGATGAAATTGTTACTCGTGTGGGCCCACATGTACAATTAGTAATCCACCAATCAATTGATGAGATGCTGTGAATTGAAGTTTTGTTTGACTTTTTCTTACCTATGCGGCTGTTATGTAGGTTAACGAAAGATTAAAAATGTCATTTCATTCTCAAAAACTCAGATCAGCCATTACACTCCTTAAAGCTTTCTGATAGCAAACAGTTTTGCATATGTAAAATTTTAGTTATGTTCTTAATGTGTCTTGAGTTATATTTGGGGTTGGCTACTGTTGGTTATTGTAAGTGGTGTTGGATCTACATCGTATTCATGTAAATTTAAAACGCCTGAAAATTAAAGCAGGAAATATCTGTTGATTTGACGTTAAGACTGTGGCGTGTTGATACATGAATACACATCATATACCACCAATGTTTCATTTGTACATAAACTCCAAAGGTTTTAAAAACCTGGAAGCTGAAGTGGCATTGCCAAGGAACTAAACCAGGTTTACAATTAATGAATGTAGCTAACCAGTTGAAAGTGATTCAACACAGCACATATTTGATCTGGTCTCCTCCTCTCCTCAAGGTCGCGTGCAGTGGAATGTCTTTTGATGCTTTATGAAGCCTCACCTTGAATTCTATGGCACGTAACATGCACATTGCACAATAAAGATGAGTCATCAATACTAGGGATCTTTTGCACATGAAGGAAATTGTAATATTTTTGTTGGACTTGAGGGGAAAGTTCACTCAAAAATAAAAATTATATTATTTTCTCACTCTCATGTTTGTTCCAAACCTGTGGGTTGTTTTTTCTTTCTTGTGGAACACAAAAGAAGATAGGTTGCAGCTGTTTTTGTCTGTACAATGAATGTTGATGGGGTCTAAAACAATATTAGACCCCAATGACTTAATTCAGTGGACAAAAAAAAAAAATAATTCTCTTTTGTGTTTCAAAGACAAAATGGCTTACGGTTTGTGTATTTCAAGGTTTGGAACCCAGTAAAAATATAACTATTATAAATAATGTGTAATATCTGTTTCTGTGCCCTGGCTGGCTTCGGTCACAGCTCCATGAAGCTAATGATACAGTGGAGACATGACCTTTCACTCTCACTTTCTTTCTTACTTGCTCACTTGTTTTTCTTTGCTCCTATTTCTCCCTTCGCCCTCAGAACTTTGCTTTGCCGCCTCATATTCTCTCATTGTCTTTTGCTGCTTTTCACACTCACTTGCTCTCCCAGTTTCCAAAATGCAGTCAGCGGTATGTTTCTGATCTAAGCCACAGAGAGGACATAATGCCAGAGGTCACATGATCACAGGACAACCCCATAAAAAGTCCATTAAGCATGGAGGCCTAAGTGCTGTGTTGTTATCTAGTTGGCAGGTCTTACAAACAGAGGACCATGGGGTAGTTAGACTTCAGACAGCCCCAAACCCGGTATCCCATTCCGGTTTGAACCATTTAACGCACGACATTCTCTGGTCATTGAAACACCTGAAGAAAAAAAAAATCTCTGACTTTTCTTAGAGGTAAATATTTTCTAAAATGAAACATTTATCTTCTAACTGTTGTTCCTTGTGCGCTTTTTATTCGAATAAGTAGCCTATCCCTCTAGTTTTCTCTTCTGTCGCCGGGCGGCAGCAGCCACGTCAGATTTGTATTATTTTTGGCAAATGTGATTGTGAACAATCATCCAAACTGCTTAAGGCCACGTGGTGAATAACACGCATTCAGGCGACAAATTCTGCGTCGATTATTACATCTCAATTCCTATTTCGTTATTTATTTATTTATTTATTCATTGGTAGCCTATATCCTTTAAAGGTGTAGGCCTATTGATTGCATAAAACATGTTTCTAAAAATATCCAACAGGTGTAAACTCTTATAAGAGATGACTCTTAACGATGCTTTTTTTTTTTTCGTTAAGTGAGTGCATTCATTATGTAGTCTGAATTGTAATTGTACCTTTACACGAAAACATTTGTTTTCAGGAAGTTCACTTAGGTAGCCTAATACTTTAAAATATGCTTTCTGAAATGACCAATTGCAATACATATAGGCTATTAGACATCCTTCAAAAGCTGTCACGCTCCGTGTTGAATGAAATTGTCTGATTTAGTTTTCTTTTTCATGTGGCAGAAATTAGTACAGTATGTTTAATGTATTTTATTTAGGCTAATTGTGTGGACCTTGACACGAGCTCCAGGTGTGGTCGAAATAGGATATATGGATTTTGAGTAGGTCCTGGCTATCTGTAATGTGAAGTTGTTAGGCTACTTGAAGAAAGGCCTCACTATCTTTATTTCCAGAACAGACATTCATAATTCTGAAAACAGAAACACAATATATAGCTATACATTTAGCTGAGAAGACCTGTGTGTTTACATTTACTAGATGACTCGTTGATTTATATTTAGCTGCCTTTATATTTAGCCCATGTTCAAAACAAGCTTATTTTATTATTTATTTTCACATGGCTATTGTTTTGTTCCATCAAAAATCATTTTGCATGTAGGCTACTTTTAATATTACCTTGGGATAAAAAAAAAAAAACATAACCTACTGTAGGCCTACAGTTTGACGTATCCTAACGTTTTATTTAGGATAATTAATCATATTTACGCCTGTACACTATATCATTTAATTGTATAGTCTGGAACTTAAAAGAGTAGGCCTAAATATTAAAATATGTAGTCAACTGTTTTCGCAGCTATGTCGTGCTATAACACACGTGTAACACACACACACACAAATAAAACTTTCAGAGAAAGAGAATTATGCATGTGAAGGATGTTTGGACTTTGAATCATGATGTGCCAATAAAACAATTTCTTCGAGCCTATTTCATTAAAACATTAACTAATGTTATACGATATTTGCTTAGGGACAACACACAAAATACATTATTAAAATATAGCTACATTTTCTTTTTTTATTCGTTGAGGTAACGTTTTATTATTGCGTAATTACGGTGGTTGACGATATTTTATCAGAACTGGGAGCAATAATTCCTCATTACTCACAGAATAAACTGAACATCCGGTTTATGCTTGCATCTAAGTTGTGACGTTTATGAAAATATTACATTTATGTAAATATAATTTAATTCCAATGCACCAATAACGTCAGAAAAAGATGTCCCTAATATTAAATCCGTTAAGATAATTAGGCTAATAATCTATTACCTATATTAATAGGCTTGCTCTGCATGTGTTTTATATGTATCTGGCTATAAGTAGGCTAGCTATTCAACGAAACCAATGCCGTTATTTCAATTTTTTTTCGTTTTTGCATTTCCAGTGGCTACCTCAAATTTTTAAAGATTACGCGAACTGTCAAACCGCGTTGAACGAAAATTTGATTGGAAAGTGATTTTTAAAAATGATTATTAATTAAATAAGCTACCTGTTCGCAATATCAGTGTGTGTCTGAAATGTGTATACAGGTAACATTACCAGGTGAGATTTTAAGCCACGGTTAGTGCATAAAATAAAGACTGAAGGCTTCGTGCCTTTCAAATATTTACTTTAATATAGCCTACAGCAGCCCAGACTCTGCCTTTATTGTTTTTTTATGAATGTTTGCAGAAGATGAATAAAAGTAGGCTACCTCGTTTAGAACCTGAAATTAAGATTTTGTAAATGTGTCTTAAATAGACTATAGTTCACTCAGTTCCAGTTCTTTGCATGTTTTTGAAAAGGAAATCCAAGCCTCGTTATATCTTTGGTTGAAATAGTTTGAAGACTTATTCAGTCTATTCCAATTACCCAGACACATAGGCTAATTAGAATGTTCTGCGATCCACATAGTGATTTAAATTATCCCAAATCTTATTGTCTTCAGCATCTCACAAATACCAGTGCATTTTTAATAATCATCTTAAGACCATAATATGCTCTGTGATTGTGTAGCCTAAAAAATAGCATGTAAGAATTTAAATTATCCCAATTTTCTTCATCTGTATCTCACTAATACCAGTAGAACATGTTTTTTTTAAATAAACATCATCTTAAATCCTTAATATGCATTGTGTAGTCTAAAATAGAATGCATGCATTAGTCCTCGTCAGGCCTTTGCTGACTGTGCTAGGACGAACAAACAAGACAATTGTGGTTTTTAGATGTAAAATCTTGATGGAAAAAATGTGTTGGTTTTTTTGTGTGTTTTATTAAGTTGATGAATAATGTAGCCCATTACCGGTTGTCTCAAACTTCGAAGTAAAGCTGTGCATTGAATCTTCTGGGTTTATTCTGTGCAGCAACAATTCTCACATCCGCTTGTTTACATGATGACTTTGTCTTTACACCGTTCAGCTATTGTGAGAGGGTCGGACAACGCTGAACGCTAATAGCTCAAGAAACCTTAAAAAGATCAAATAGGGACTTGGCGCCTAACATGCCAGTGTTTCCACGCCACCAGCGAGCTTATTTCCTGTGTAGCCTACTTTACTTTGCTGTAGCGAGCGTATACAAACGGATGCCCCTCGGTAACTAAAAATGACCTGCTTTTTTTATTTATTTATTTTATCCTTCATCTGTGCATCTAATAAACAGCTATGCTGAATGCATAATAGTAATTGTAAATGTACCTATATTGTTAAAATAAATCACCCTATCTAACGTAATTGTAGCCTTTTATTCCTGAGGCTGATATATTATTCATGAAAGTGACAGTTTGTGAGCTATTGTAAGGGACTCGCTGTTTCTCAGATTAGGTGGAAAATATAGGCTATTTGTTACCTAACTATTTTAAAGGATCGTTCCAAAATCAAGGGGGTTTATTAGGCTAATTCAACCGCAACAAGAAACTTACACATTTCTGTTCAAATGTATCATGTTTAAAATTCAAATGTTAGACTCACTGGGTTCGCATATGCTACTCACATGCTACTCACACCGTGTGCTAATTTAAGAAGAAAACTGGTTTGAAAATATATTGAAATAAATGAAATAAGACTAATAATGAATCCTATGGGATTTTTATATCGTTTTTTATTGAGGTAACAATATATAATATAACAGTAATTATAATAATAATAGTCTCCTACTATGATAACAACATACACTGTAAAAATAGTCTGAAGATTTATAACTTTTTTAATAAATTATACAACTCACATTTTTAAAGTCAGTTTAATTTAAGTGAAAATGACTTAAACACCTAATTTGATTGTGCTTACAAATTTAAGGCATCAAAAAAATAGTGTAATAATATATAGCCTATATATTTTACAGCGTTATTATGAATAAGTTATAACAACATAATTATGTTTTTACATTGCTTTTACTAAATGTTTAACTTTTTTATGTTATAGAAGATTCAACTCATTTTAAGTCCGTTTAATATAATTTAAGTTGAAATGACAAACATCCAAGTTGATTGTAGGCTACTTACTTAAAAATAACTTTCTTTTTCTTTCTTTTTCTTTCTTTTTCTTTTTTACAGTGAATAACAATAATATAATACGAAGACTGAATCTTGCCTCTCTTTACTCTAGCTTCTCGATATTTAATTCCAGCAGTGCCAGACCTCTGTGCCAACAAATAAGCAGAACTGTAATGGAAACATTGATCAAGAGACGCTATGCTGAATCTGTGGCATCATAACACAAGCACTGTAATACCTGTGCGCTCCTGTTTACAATTTACCCGGAGATGGTCGTTTCCTGCCAGACGGTCTAGCCTTCAGTGACAACAAGGGCCCTGGCTAGACTGCAACTTTCAACTTGACCTTGGCCTCCAGCCGTGTGTAACTCATGTAAACGAGGCTTTCCAAATTGTGGGCTGGATTTCTAGTCGTATAGAGTAATAAACTGGTGGTCATTTTCATAAAGTGTGATTTGTTATTTGACAATTTCATGGGCTCGAAATAGTCGATGGCATTACATAGATAGTTCCCTGTAGCGGTGCAAAAAAGAAAGAAAGAAAATAGCCACTTTAAGACTTTTTTCTGTTCCTTGTTTAATTTGCGTGATCGATATTTTTGGAAGACAAAAAAAATTAGACTGTAGTGATTGCTCTAAAATAATGACAATAATAATAATAGACTAATAAACCAAAACAGTTGCAGGCATGTTAGGCTACAAGACGCACCAACTAAAAAACGTTACGCTATCCGCGTTATCTTTTTAATTACTGTTAACGGTATTTTAATAGTAGCCCATATGAAAATATGATATTTACGAATTGCAATAATCTTACTGTTAAAATAGTTATAGGCTATATGAAGGTGCGTAAAATGTAGTGCCATTGCGCAATGGAATGCCACTTGGTTTCCTCTTTAGGATAAAGCTTATCATCAGAATCTTTATAGGTATTTTTGATCAAATCCCTCTACTTTGTTTCAGTTCAGTGCAGTATGTTTGTCTTGCCAGATCGGCGTTATCTCCAGTTTAGACGTTTATCAGCCTCTTTGCATGTCACGTGCCTCCGCTCGTCCAATAATAGTTGGATCTTGACGCACACGGGACTCATGGGTATCTGTTACTCCACTGATCCACTGCTTCTCTTTCAGTCTTGGGGAATTCTAAAAGAGCTGCTAGGCTCCATGTAGGGCGTGCTATGACAGCGTCTTTACTCCTCCATTCCCGCTGGATTGACCCGGTGATGTTTCTATATGACAACGGCTTGGATGATATGAGCAAAAACATGGAAGGATTTGTGGGAGGCAATTTTTCTGCAAATCAGTGCAGGAATCTTATTGCCCACCCGTCTTCTTTGGCCCCGAGCACATACTCGTCGAGTGAGGTGCCAGGGTCGGGCATGGGAGAACCTGTCAAACAATGCAGTCCGTGTTCGGCCGTGCAGAATTCTCCCAGTGCGTCTTTGCCCTATGGATATTTTGGCGGCAGCTACTACCCGTGTAGGATGCCCAAGTCCTGTCCGCAGCCCACCTCTTATGGGGAAAAATACATGGACACGTCTGTTTCTGGAGAGGAGTTCCCTTCTCGTGCTAAGGAATTTGCCTTCTACCAGGGTTACTCGTCTGGCCCTTACCAGCCTGTACCGAGTTATCTCGACGTGCCAGTCGTACCTGCGCTGAGCGGCCCTGCGGAACCGAGACACGAGTCTCTTCTGCCCGTTGAAACCTACCAGCCCTGGGCTATCACGAACGGGTGGAGTAGTCCGGTGTACTGCCCGAAAGACCAAACACAGTCAACAACCTTATGGAAATCGTCTATCCAAGGTAAAAATGCTGCACTTCTGCTTTATCATGAGAGGGGGACAAAAGTTGCTGCCTTAATGTTTTTAAGTAGCAATCAACTTGGATGTTTAACTTAATCACATTAAACTGAATCTCGTATAACATAAAAAAAGTTTAAATTTGCTTAACTTATTTTGACGAGTTAAAGCAATGTAAAAATATATGTTCTCATAACTTGATCATATTTTGTACAGTGTAAAATTGAGCTTTAACAGTGAACTTGACCTACACTGTTAAAAATGCTGGATTGTTTCAACCCATGTTTGGGTCAAATATGGACAAACCCAATCATTGGGTTTAATTTTTTATTTATTAAAAATGTTAAACCAACGGTTAGGTTTGTCCATATTTGTAGGAATAGATTCAATTAAAACAGGAGCTTAGAAATTCTTCATCTAAAGAGTAGAAATGGTATTCAATTTGTATAGGTTATTCTCATCACTTTTCATGATTGCAAATAGTTTTTTTTATTTTTTATTTAGGCTATGTTTTTATTTGTGCATGTTTTACTTGAGGCATTTTTTGGTTGCACTGCCTTGGAGACACATAACAATGTTTTATTATTATTATTATTATATGATGTATTATTTGACACGTATACTCATTTTTGGTTTTGATCTGATTCTGACCCCTAGATACTGTGTCAGGTACCGATGGAGCGTCAGTGCGTCGAGGGAGAAAGAAGCGGGTTCCCTACACCAAGGTTCAATTGAAGGAACTAGAACGAGAATATGCCACAAATAAGTTCATCACTAAGGACAAACGAAGAAGGATATCTGCTCACACAAACCTGACCGAGCGACAAGTGACCATCTGGTTTCAAAACAGGCGGGTTAAAGAAAAGAAAGTGGTCAACAAATACAAGGCCATCAGTTAAGCTTTGAAAAAAAAATGTAAAACTGAAATACCAAAGGGGTATAAATGGAAGGACCTTCACCATTATTTATTCTGAAATCCATTCCATCATCTGTTCCACGTCACGAGATTATGCGGAGATGCGCATTGCCAATACACTGACATTGTTTAAGCGAAGATACTGCTCAAGAACAATATACCCATATTCACCACTTGCTTTTTTATTCTCTTTAATCTATGTCTTTGACAGAAGCACGTGGGAGGATTGTAAATTCAACTCGACACAGTGAAAGAAAATCAGTGAAGTAAACAGACAAAACCATGGCAATTCGTGTATTTTTTTATTTTTATTTTTACACATCACGTTTCCATAAAAAACAACTGAACCTTTCAGACTATGGATATGCATGCTACGCTAACTGTACACTAAATTTACCCCATAAGACTGTTTCGAGGTTTTCCTTTTCTTTTTTACCCCATGCGCACATTTGTAAATAAAAAGTCGCTTTTATGCACCTGCGAAATATACAAATTCGCATGTGTTAGGCCTATTGCAGACACTGTGCAAATAAAACTCCCCATTTTAAGTGATGTATTTCAATATTTGTATCTTAATAATTATTCCGAATGTCTTTTGAACTTTTTTGCCAAAATGTTTAACATAAACATAATAACATGCAACCTATATCAATAAGCCTATAGGCTATTTATTTTGAATGTAGGTTAGCTATTTATATAGGCCTAGTTCATTATATTTCCAGAAAGTAATGAGCAAAATAGAAGAATCGGTTGCTAATACGAATGAGTGAATAATGGCTGTGATATTGTTGTCTTTCCCCAAATTCCTGAGAAGTGTTTTTTTCTTTTTAGAATAATTGTTCAGCAGTAACCCTTTTCCATGCGCGTAACAGTGCTGCCATCTAGTGGCACACATATGCATTTGCCTTGACTTCCTGCAATTGGGTCATTACTCCAACATTATGAAGCTATTCGAGATCTGAAATCTATGAATAATTGGTTTATGTGTTTGAGTTAATAGTTAGCAAAGCACCAAACGGTTATAATAATTTTTTTCCCGTATTTTCAGTCATCTGATTCTACACACTTAAGAAAAGATTCTACAGAATTCTATGGATTCTGTCAGGCGCTTCATATAGGCTATAACCTTTTAGTGGTTCCCATCATGGTATATTTTAGTGGATTTAGTTTTAATTATTTTTTAATTATTATTATTACATTTTATGAATTAAACAGCTCGTAAAAAAAAAGATTTTTATAACTAGAAAAAAAATCTAAATAACCCGTTAACATGCACGTATCATGCAATAATTTAAGACATTTCTCTTTATACATAGAACCTTTATGGCATTATACTTGGCATGAAGCGCTCTTTAAAATTTAGTCAAAACCCGGGTTCTACAGAAAAACTATGAACATTTTTTGTTAAAGACTTGAAGATCAGTGACTCTGATTCCAAAAACAGGTAAAGTAGGGGTAATATCACAGTATGTTTGTGTCGGTGTTTTGTGTGTGTGTGTTTTTCTTATACCATGCAAATTAAGCTACTTTAATCTGAATAACATTGTCAAAAATAAAAATCTGAAGGAGAAAGAAGTGAGTGAAAGGCAGACGACAGAGTATGCCTGTATTGGTTTAGCATTTAGCTGTAAGCCTTTTTTTACACAATGCTCAATTTAGCCAAATACAGCTAAAAAAATTAAATAAAATAAAAAAACACTCCCAATTTAGCCTTTGGAGTCGCTCTGAGGTAGAGGCGCATTGTTTTCCACAACAAAATTACAAAATAAGGTTTTAACAGGCTACTAGAATTCCAATTAACAAATATTTATACATAGGCCTACAATGTAGGCATAATTTTAAAACAAACCAAATAAAGAACAAACAAATAAATAGATACGTGAATAATAAGTACAAACAAAAACTACCGTTGAAATCAGCTTCCATAAATGAGAGAAAACCAAATGACACCTAAAATAAATAACATAAAATGCAAAATAAATAAACGTATAATGTATTTCCAAACAAATTTGTGAACTGAATACAATTATTAGTGACATAACATTTTCCGTTTCAGATTTATTAAATATTTGACAGTCTTTTCAAATAATCCTTAACTTCAAATAACTATTAGACATATTATTACTTGCCCAACAAATGCATTTTCAAATACAAACTCTCGGTGTACATGGCAATTGCTCAAGTTAAATGCAAACCAAAGCCACCAATACATCAATAAGAATAAAATACACAAACCAGAAATTAAATGCAATTAATAAATAATCTAGTTTACTTTTGTGTACTTGGATTTTTATCTTTGCATTTTCAAAATTAATTAGGCTAAGTCACATCGTGTAACAATGTTTCACCGCCAACGTTTTTTTTTTTTCTGGAAAACGGTAGCAGCAGTTCATTTCTGCACAACTTTTACAAATATTATTATTTAAAGAATCGGAAATAGTTTTACTTCTCATCAACTTATTTCTGCTTGTTACAGAGCTGATACAACTGTATTTAAAATAAGCTGATATATGTAGCCGTTAATATGTTTAATTGACAATTGATCATTGATTCTATTCTATCCTATTCTATTCTATTCTATTCTATAAATGTAAAAAATAACAACACCTCTAGATTTAGATTCGTTATGCAATTTGTCGTTATGGTAATTCGTAGCCTATATCACTGTATGAAGGCTTCTGAATAGTCACAAATAAATGATCAGAGTCTATTTGTGGGGTCTGAAGGCAGCCTATGAGCAGCGGTCTGGAAAAACGTCTGAGCAGACGGAAAATGTGGAGAGAGGTAGGCCTACATATGGACGGGATTTACAATTTACGTTTCAGTGTATCAAAGGACATTTCAATATGGACTGTGCTGCCACCCAAAGGCACTAAAAGAAATGCAATTTTTAGTAAACCAGTAGTTCTCCAAATTGGGGATGGTCTATGTAAATTGAATTCAGATGCTGTTGCGTATTTCTGAGTTTTAACATTGCTAAATATTAGATATTATAAACTTCAGCTTATCGAAATAAAATGGCTGGTGTTTATATAGCCTACTTTTAGATATGAAGGCTATATTAGTTTTACAAATAGCCTATAGGATAATGTATGATTATGCCAGAACCCACACGTTAAGACGTGAAACCAACATGCATACTTTACTGAAATAACAAGCAACAACGACAACAAAACTCTTCCATTTCTCATAAAAAAACATTTCAACATTAGGCGCTTGTCTAATTTCTGCAGGCCTATATAGGCTAGAAATAGCCTAAATATAATGTATTAATTAATTATTCTGAAAAACACCTCATATACGTCTGACTTATATAAGCAAGACTTTGGTGCACACAAAATTATAAATCGTAATTCAGCTTTGAAAGTTTCATAATTTGAATAATTTTTTAACTAAAATTATGACGACGACCAAAGCGTTTACTAAACTAAAATATTTTATAAAATATGTTTTACTTAACTATAAATTCCGATATTCATACTGATACTAACATTAATTTATGAAACGTCCCTAAATTTACATTTAAATCCCTAATTTAAATTGAGATAGGTTTCAATAACATCAATTAGACAAAAGTGCGCTATTTTAATACTTTTTTAAGGCGTAGGCTATTATCGCATTTTCCTCCCAGTGAAGAGCGCATTAAAGCCGTTCATATCAACATATTTTTCAGCCACATTTTTATTTCACTTGTTTGGTTTCAGGTCTGCACTTCTGATAAATTTGTTCCCCTGTAAAACTGTTTTGTTTTCCCAGGTCAGCGTGACATCAACGTCGACACTCACCAAACTTTACCGAGCAAGTGCAAGGCAAAGGTTGGGTTTAGGTTCACTCGTTACCAACCTTCTTCAGCCAATGTGTCGGGAATCAGAAAACAAAAGGGGGAGAATTGGGGGGGAATTTTTTTTTCTATAGCCTATTTTTAATAATTCACACAAAATCGTAAGTGGTTAAACGTGTAAAAACGTATGAAGACATAGGACATTTCAGAGCCTACGTTTTCAAGCCTTTATCTTACGTCATTCCTATGTAAATATTAAAAGTGGGCCCTCAACTGCACTGCGACAAAACATGCAGGGAAAAGACAATCCAACCCGGTAAATGCACCAAAGCGGAAGGACAAACCGACAGTAAAATCACATTTTCACATCCAAATGACACTGTCGTTTCTTTTTTTAATCTTAATCACAAATTTTGCAAGATTGTATTCGTCGAATGAATTCTTTTTTAAATATAGGATACAAACAAGATTTTAAAGTATTTTGTTAGGCCTAATGGTATATGTTTATATCTAGGCTATACGGAATGATATAAATTTAAAGTGCCATTTCTGTTTATAATCTTCGCATTTTTAAATTATCTAGACGTCATTAAACATAAGAACATAATTGAATTATTCCAATTTAAAGACCTTTGTGTAGCCAAATCTAAATGTCTTTAAACGCATTGAATTGAAATTAGTGTTGTGAAATCCAGCTGCATTTGCCAAATAGGATTTTGCGCAAGCTTTACCGCGCTTTTACACGACAATTGAACGATTTGCAATTTCAGAGACTTGGGTTTTTAAAAAGAATCCAAAAACCACAACTTTTCAAAGCGGATTGAGTCGAACACAGAACAAATTTAAGTTGTCCTGAGTAGAAGTGATGACAAATTGGCTTGGACTGTACCAATTACTGTGCCTCTCAAGAAAGAAGTGCTAACTTGATCCAGTGCGAAAAGTTAAGTTTATCGGTAATTTGCCTAATTCCTTCCCTAATTCGGGTGAGTCAAAAACAATGCTGAAGAAAATGCCAAAGCTCCGTGCAATACAATTAAGCCTATACTCGTGGAAACCCTCAAACCTCATCCGGGGAGCTGTTTGGGCTATTTGTAAACTACCACTTATGTGGAAGTGACCATCACCCTTGAGGTCTTGCTTACACACTCTAAAATAAGCCAAAACACAATGTAAAGATTCAATTGTTTATTTGTGGAGTCATATGGAGCCAGGCGTTGACCTGGTCAGTAACTCTACACTGAACGACATCTATTTTAACTCTATAAATAGCTAGATTATAATTAGGCTATACCGAAACATGCATGATCACCTTCTATGAACACGTGCATTTGATCTTGTGGATTTAAAGCTAAAAACAGGACTCTCACCCGATACAACGCACGGGGCCGTTGTCTCCCTTTAATATACTGTTACCCGTGACTTCAGGTCTCATTGAAGTTCACGAATTCCAAGTAGGTGGCGTCTCATGATCACTCTCCGACGGCCATGGCTTGTCTGAGCTGACAATGGCTGGAGGAAGATACCAAAAGCACCATAAAACCACGTCTGTCTTGGACTGGTTTTAGTTTTTGTTGCCTCCCAGCACAAGCTTAGGGCCTACTCATTAAAAGCTATACCAACGAAATCAGCGTTGACAATAAGGAAAATGCAAACCATTCTTATCTCACAAAGGGCGCATTTTCGCTGTTGAACACATGCAATCGCTTTACAGGTTTCTCTTTTTATTTTATTTGTTCATAAATGTATGTATTTTGAGATTCTAGTATATCGTTCATGGTTTCATCCAAAGTAATTCTAAGGGGGCCATAAGCTAAAACTTAATGGGCCTCAACTGTGGTTTCAATCCGCTTCACTGCATGACTCTAGTGCCCAACCCGGGCAAATTCTGCCTTTGTCTTGCTTTACACAGGCTATAGGCTACCTTAAAGTTTTTTTTGGGAAGCGTAAAACGCTTTATGAATTATGCACAGGATAACGCAAATGTACCCTTATTGTAAATTGTGTTCTTGAATAATGTAGGTAGGCCTATATGAAAAAAAAAAAACTATTAAATAAAGAAGCACATAAAAAAACAAACATATAGCTAATTTATATATGGTTTGAACCAAATGGCGCTCAAAACAAGTCTTGCACATGTACATGAACAAGAAAATGGCTCCTATTCATAGTTAATTAAATAGCCGGATTCTGCAGTCAAATTATTTTAAATATATTATTATAAATAATTATTAAAAATATTATTAAAACTAAGTTAATTGCAATTTTATGTAGCACTCTTAAAAATAAAGGTATCTTAAAAATTAGGTTATTTATTGGCATTGATTGTTCCATGAAGAACCTTAAACGTAATCTTTCCATTCCACAAAAGGTTCTTTATAGTGGAAAATAGCTCTTTGTATTTTTAGAATGTTCTTCACCCTAAAAAAAAAAACGTTTTTTCTTGTTTTTTTTTAAAGACCTGTTCACTGAAAAGTTATTTGGGGAACCAAAAATTGTTATTTTATTGAATCTCTGCTAAAACCCTTTTTGGAACCTATACTATACTAAATAATAATACTAGCTCATCATCATGCTCATCCAAAAGTACCTTTTGTAAAAATATAAATAAATGATATTGCTTCAACATCATCTAAATATCCAAAACCTCAGAAGGGCTTCAAATGAGTAAAAGCGTAATGTATTCTTGCGCCAATTGGTCGAAGGATATTTAATGTTCTGAACTGACTATTGTGAAATAAATGCAAATATATGAAACACATAGCGTAATTCTGTTTCAATTCCCTCACACAACCATACCATTATGTTCGATTCAGTTTATTAATTAACAAGGACCTCACTTGCGAATTCAAATTGTACACATAGCTGCGAAAGATCCTTTTTGTTCCTTCCTGGCATCTTTCTTTTTAAGAGCCTATACAGCGACAGAGAGAGTTACAGCGAAATATGATGTCTGAGACTTAATAGAACAAATCCATAAACATGAGAAGCGGCGGTGATGTTTAGTAAGGCGCGTTGGCTGTGGTTAAGCATGCGGATGGGTTTCTCCAGCAATCCAAAGTGTCAACATAACCAACTGTGCTCCACTTCATGCACACGTTCATCAATGAAAGAATCGCTCACTCCACGACTTGAACATCTGCACATGTTGGCATACAATATTCTAAGAGGTACATGTCAATTTCTGCCCTTGGTCACATGACTGGCGCTCTCTGGAATGGATGGAGATGGATCTCCACGTCAGCTCACGTCTCAAAAATTTCTGCTCGGCGGATCTGCTTCAAAGCCAGTGAAGCTGAAGCACTTCTGCACGACGATGCGAGGCAGTACTATGGTTGTGGCGTGCCCAACCAAGTGTCATGATGGATTTTGATGAGCGGGTACCCGTTGGGTCTAACATGTATTTGCCCGGCTGTACTTATTACGTGTCTGGGACGGAATTTTCCAGCCTTCCTCCTTTTCTGCCCCAGACCCCGTCTTCATGCCCCATGACATACTCATACTCCACGTCCAGTTTGCCACAAGTTCAGAGCGTTAGAGAAGTGTCTTTCAGGGACTATGCCATTGACACGTCCAGTAAGTGGCACTCCAGGGGCAATCTGCCACATTGCTACGCGACCGAGGACATGGTGCACAGGGACTGCCTGTCCAATCCTGGAACTCTGGGGGACATGCTATCGAAAAATAACTCGGTTCTTTACCACTCCAACACGAGCCATTCAGCCAACGTGTATCATGGCAGCGTAGGGAGGAACGGAGTGCTTCCCCAAGCGTTTGACCAGTTTTTCGAGACAGCGTACGGGAACGTGGAAAACCAGCCGAGCGAGCACCCGGTGGACAGAGCGACCGGGAAGGCGCCTCCTCCGCCCACGGAGTCAGTCAGCGACAGTTGCCGGGGAACAGAGGAGGCAGAGCGGTGTGAAGAAACCAGCAGCCCGGAGCCATCTTCCGGTAACAACGAAGAGAAATTCAGCGGCAGTACGTATTCAAGCAGTTGCGCGAGAAAGTTTCTGATGTAACGTGCTGTTGTTAAAGGTTTTATATGCTGTTTTATAAGCATATAAGGTTTACAGAGGGCCCTGTATATTTACCCTAACAAAACTTTGTTATAAACGCGAGATCACGTGCTCGAAATTGAAATTGGCCGTGAATGATAGGCCATTTCCCTTCGAGTCTTCGAAAACATGCTTTCAAGACTTCATTACGGTCAGGCTATTTGTTAATGCAGCGTTATTTAAGAGAGCATAGATATCCTGTGCTTATTTATCGCCTGTGACTGCACGTTTTAAGTCAGGGAATTTAAAGAGCATTTTGGTTTGGTATTGTTCTGACTTGAGTTCCTGTTAAATACTAAAAGGCTAATCTTATTCCTTATGGGGTTATTATTTTATTTGTTTTAACTTTTGTGGTGAATGAAAAGAAGGTGTAATGTTAAGCCTCCATTATAATCAAAGGAGCCTACACGAGTGTGTATAGTTGTAGAACTCGATATTTCATTAAAATAGCAATTTAAGGGCTGAATGTGGACTATAATGTGTTATTACTGATTTGTCGTTTAATTATTACAGTCAGATTTAGATAACCGCAACAGTTTTGTGTATAATTTTGGGAAAACGGCAATTGGTTGTAGCCTACTAACTAAGCTATTCAGTTGTCTCTTCTGTAAGCATTTATTTAAATTGTATATTATTTCTATGCAATTATTTAAATTTAAAGGTCAAAGGCATTGACTGTCTTTCTTCTTTATATTTCAGATGGACAGAAGACACGGAAAAAAAGGTGTCCTTACACGAAATATCAGATCCGAGAGCTGGAGAGAGAATTTTTCTTCAGTGTTTACATCAACAAAGAAAAAAGGCTACAGCTTTCCAGAATGCTCAACCTCACCGACCGTCAGGTCAAAATATGGTTTCAAAACAGAAGAATGAAAGAGAAAAAACTAAACAGAGACCGTTTGCAGTATTACACCACGAACCCTTTGCTTTAGACCGAAATCATTTAAGGCGAGATGGTTGATTTCAAGTTCGTGGATGAACATTCCGGCTCCCAGAGGAGATGCGACCTTTATTCCTCTGACAGACTTTTTCATCCATAAACATACATTTATACTCTCTGTAATCTTTACCGTTTGAGTTTAAAACTATTATTATGATGTTTAACTTTATTCAGTTAAGTGACTATTCAGTTTACAGGGATTTTGTTTTTGATATTAGCCTATTATTATTATTATTATTATTATTATTATTATTATTATCTGACCAAGATCTGTAGTTTTATATATGTGTCATATAGCAGTAAGTATGCTTGAAATCTGTTTAGATGGAAAAAATGTTTGGGAGGGCGAAATATAAATACTAGTGGACATTAAGGTGTTTTCAATCTGTTAAATAGGTAACACTTTACAATAAGGTCTTATTTGTTAGCATTACTTAATGCATTAACTAACACGAATTAACGATGAACAAGACATTTGTTACAGTATTTATTAATCTTGGTTAATTATGAAAAATACAGTCGTTCCTTGTTTGTTCATGTTAGTTCACAGTGCATTAAGCATTTTTTTAAATAATGAATTAGTAAATGCTGATATGAACATTAACAAAGATTAATAAATGCTGTAGAAGTGCACATTCTTAGTTCATGTTAACTAGTGAAACCTTATTATAAAGTGTTGCCGTTAAATACTGTTCCTTGTGTTTTATAGGTCTACATTATTAGACAAAACATTTTATCATTGAATGACGCATATTTCATGAGCTTATTGTGATCTAAATGCATCATGCGCGCTATATTCTCTTATACTTGAATTGTGTGAACTTAACTCCAGTAAAATCGGGTCACTTAACAATACTTGTGTCCCAAAAAAAGAGCAAAATTCTTATTTATTTTCCAACACACATTGGTCATTAAGGCAAAAGCAATAACTGAACCAGCACGGACGCTGCTTGAGTCCCTCTGAAAACCCGAACCTCAATTGTATTTTAATTCTGTTTTCTCCACCTTTTTCTTTAAAACGTGTGAAAAATCAATGTTGCCAAACCCCATTCATGTTCACAAGAATCTCTCATGTTTATGACGTCTCTTCAGTGTTATATAAATCAGTCTCTTGAAATATCTCGTGTTTTCTCTCTTCTTCCTGGAGCAGTATCAAATGTTTGATGGATCTTGCGTTATATTGCTTCCACGCGTTTTCTTTGATTCAAGGATCAAGTGTTTGCCGTTATTAATGCCTCTAGTATCCATTACGGAACTGCCCAAAAAACATGGCTGTGTATGTTTCCATGAATCAAATGGCCTTTCAACAAATTGTTCTATGTCGAACATCCAGATAAGTAGGCCTATTCGTATTATGTTGCTGTTTTGAAAGCTAACATCTAGACAAACCTTCTTGAGAATCAAACTCTAAGGAAAGTTAGGCTATTTTGTCTTGAGCATGAAAAAAAAAAACAATGAAAAGTCTCGTTACTTCATAATTTTACAGTTTCCCTGTATCAATATATCGCTGATCCAGTGCGAGAGGGTTACAAATCTGATATGGCTTATGCCACTCGGAAGTCTAATAAACCAGGGCGAGCCTGGGCGACCATAAGATAATAAGGACTGTTTTACGCGATGACCCTGACGGTTTGCGCATCCTTTGAGGCTCGATGGAATTTCGCTCTAATTACGGCACATCCCCCCGTTGCTGCAGCAACTCGGCCATAAAACCAGTCTTAGTCTGGAGCATTTGTAGAATTGGAGCGAGGTGCCATAAACCGTCTGAGAACCAAGGTTATTAACTGTGACTAAGAGCTAGAAAACAACGGCTGGAACCATTGAAAGCTTGTGTTCACGGACTTTTCCGCCATCATTTGTCTCTGTGTCCCATCATGGCACCACGACTGGATTGTTCACTATTTCGCAGCGCCGACGATTCACTTCATGTACACTGGGTGGCGCACTTTAGATCAATGTCATTGCCGGGTAGCCTATCTAAAATCCCTGCTGAAACATGTTTACTTTGTGTGCGGGCAAAGGACAACATCTTCGTGACTATACAAGGCACTGTTTCAGGTAAATACAGCCAAGCTACAATTTAGCTACCTTATTTTGTCAGCATTGCATTTATTGATTATTACTTTTCAGATAACAATCACACAATAATGTTCCAAACGTAGTTAAGTAAGTTGAATGATTAAAAAAACATTAATTAAAAAAAAAAGGTTGTAAATAGTTATATTAGTGCAAAAGTGTTTGTTTGTTCCTGATAGTTAGCCTATTAGAGCTTTTTTTTTTCAAAGTTAATTTTAAGAAATTGTAGACCTGTTTTGATTCTTGATGGCCTAACCTTGACTAGTTATTTTTATTCCAAAATGTTTCCTAAGCAATATAAAAAGACCTATTTTGCAGATTATTTTTGACGTGTTAAATAAAAAATAACATGCTCTTTATTATCTCTTTATTCGTCTTTATTGGCTAATTAATGTACAATTCAATTGACTTTTAAAACAATGCCCGTTCATTTCCTGATGCAGAAAGTAGCCTAGCCTAAATAAATATAATGTAATAAATGTAATCTAAATCAATGTATCCTATTCAAATCATTCAAATTAATCTCTCAACGTAGTCGAAAAGATTAACTTTCAAATAGGCTAATAGGCTAATTATTTGATTTTTCGGTGACATTTTCACTCGTTAAGATTCAAAACGTGATTATTGGAGCAGGGACACCTTTACTATCAAGAAAATTTGTTAGTTTAATTAGTTTATTTTATTTACATTGGTGTCCCTTTTTTTCAATGGTTCTTTCGACCCGAGTCCTCCAATTGTTATAATTAACTAGTCACTTTTTAAACGCGCATGTTAATGGTCATCTTGTTAGAAATACGTTCATTTCAGCTATAAGACGATTAATCCTATAGACATATAAATTGGTAGCCTATATTAGTGGATCTCTGTGGAAATATCAGAGTATCCTTTTTTTAAAACCGTTGGAAAGAAAAGTTCAAAAATAAAGTAGGCCTAACTACATTTTTCAGCCACAGACCGAAAAAAAGAAATAGCCTAACCCAAATCTGAGAAGAATTTTTTTTAAATTATATTTCCTGCAATTAAATGCAAATCAAATTACATAGCCTACAACTTCGGACATCATACACACTGACTGCTTTTCAGATGGAAATATCCCCTGAACGTCAAAAATATAGGCAAAGATGAATCACATTCAACAATTGCGTTAAAATTGCTATCGGTAATTGAAATGCCATGGGTTTGTGGTTAGATGTGTCTCTATATTTATGGTTATTACAGCTTTTAAATTATTTGACTCATAACAGTATTGTAATTATAAAGCTTGCCTATATGTAGCCTAGCTTTAAGATTATCACATGCTAAATGTTTATAATATTCTATGGAAATCCACATCCGCCACATTGAGTGTTTCTGAAAGCCGCCTCTCGTTTTGAACTTGAGTGTAAATAAATTGTTTTGACCCACCGCGTGCATTAAAACCAGAAGAGCAGTCTGTAACTCACTGTTTATGTGCTTAAAGGGTTGTTGGGGCAATTATAGTGTATCATAAAGGTTTACAATTTTAGCACTTGATCTTCTTTTCGATACCTTGTTGCTTTTTGGTTTTATACGTGCATGGCTCACAAGGCTCAGCGGCAATGTCAGTGTTAACGAAGTCAGTGGTCGTAAACATAATGCTGTTCAAGTTAAATTCTGTTTTTATTCGCTTAAACTTTCCGAAAAACGAGTGATCAGGTTAATGTAGATTTGACTTTTAAAAAAATCTAGTAGCTTGAAAAAGATATGGGACACAAGGGTTACGTGCGCACAGAGGGAGGAGTCATCGGTGCTCGTTGCGATTTAATTGGCTGTTAGCTCACACCGAGTTGTATAGTTATCAGTAATTATATTCAGCATGTTTTGCACAAGAAATGTCATCCAGAAAGGGCAATCTTCTTCCACCGTCAAATTATACCACAAAGATGTCATGCTCCGATAGTCCATCTGGAAACTCGTTTCTGGTAGACTCCTTGATCCACGGAAGGGCCGAGGGAAGTGGACACTACTACCAAAACAGCGGAGTCTACTTGCAGCCGACCTCAGAGTATTCTTATGGACTGTCGAACTGTGGCTATTTTTCTGGACTCAAACGGAACGAGGGCAATTCGCAAAATGTAGTACCTGCTACATGTGGGCCATATCAAGGCATGGAAACATGGCTGGAGACGTCGAGGTCCTGTCGCATTGAACAGCCTAACAACCAAATTACCCCGCGCTCGTTCTCGCCCACCATAAAAGAGGAAAACTCTTACTGCTTATACGAGTCTGAGAAGTGTCCAAAAGACACCGTTACAGAGGATATATCGTACTCGCGGCTGACACCGAACTCATGTCCATCTAGCAACAATAACGGCTGTGTTCCGGTGCCCGGTTACTTCCGTCTATCTCAGACGTGCAGCACATCTAAAGGTTTTCCAGACAACCAGTCTATATCGACTCATCTTGCTGCTGCTGCTCAACGCTCGAGCCGATTTGACAGCTCTCTTTCAGCCATAGCAGCAGAAGCGAGCCGGGAAGAGAGCGAAGAACCCCCCGCATGCGCACCATGTGCCCCGGGAAGAAACAAGGAGCTAAGGGGGTCCACTGGCACCGCTTCATCTCCCGAGCCACCGGACAGCCCGGAGAAGGCGGTCACTGTTACTAAAGGTTAGTTTTATTGCCCAGTCTTAAAGTCCAAAGGATTTTGGACGTCCTTTGGGCGCGTATGGAAACATTAACGCCTTTGCGCGCGATACATATGTGGATTTGTTTTTTGTAGATTCCATAAACAGTAATCATTTTATTTTAAACACCCCATAAGGCAAGTTTAGTAAGCATAAACATGTACGAGATTCTTCTCATTTAGAAATACATTTCTGAGGAGGTGCAGCACGCCTAAACCAATTGAGCTTAAATCCTTGTGTCTGTCTGTAATCCTTTACACATAACACAGGATTCCTTCGAGACAAATGCAATGTACTTAGATTTGTTTCCTAGTTTTTAAAACACTCGTTTGTAATAGCATACAGACCATTTAAAACATATTTCTCAAAATATATAATTTAATAAAAGCGCACATTTTATTAATATGTTCAAACACACATTCACATTGCAATTCCTTTGTGTCAAACGCAAAACCGTGCTTCAGTTTCCTAAATGTATCTAAAAATTTTAAACGATCACATTAAACGTTAAAAAAGCAAATAGGGCCTATTGCTCACGAGTCAGGACCCATGGACAATTCATATTTTCAGTATGTATTTAGCAAGCCTGTTTTTCATTTTGCTGTTTGTGACAACTTGAGATCTGGTGAGATCACCTAATGTGGGTTATTAAAAAAAAAATTATAGATGCATATGTGGCGAGCTTGTTTAGTTACACTGCCCGTGAACACAAAAAGAAAAGTAAATATATATATAAATATAGCCCACTTCTAATCTTTTCACAAGAGACGACCGATAAATCGTCGTCATCAGTGCCTTTATAAGGCAAATGTTCTAACAAACAAAAACGAAATATTGATTTAAAAAAATCGAATTTAACTTTCAGATAATAGTAAAAAAACTGAATGAATAAATCTTACGCCAATATTATTAATATGGCTACACGCAATAATCTCACAAGGGTCATAATTTACATTAAAACATTCATGAACGTATTTACGCAAGTAGGCTATACTGCTGGACAGAATGTATACTTGATGTGTAATTATTTTATGGATTTGTATTACTTTAGTCGGTGATACAGTGTCTTTGTTACACTGTAATTATACATTTAAGTTCTGAGTAGTAATGTTAAGTACATGTGCACTGTAAAATTTAATGTAAAAAGTTATGACAACAATTTTTTTTCATCAAATTAAGCAAATTTTCAACTCATTTTTAAAGTCAGTTTAATGTAATTTAAGTTGAAACGACTTAAACATCCAAGTTGATTGTACTTAAAAATTGTATGCAGCAACGTTTGTTACAGTGTTGTACAGGGTTAGGGTTAGTTGCATGTAATTATGCATGATTTATAGTTATTGCTATAGTAACTACATGTAACATGTAACAATGACACTGTAAAATAAAGTGTCACCCTTTAGTCATTTAATTGATAGGCTGTAATAATAAGGCGTATTGAGCCAATTATAAAATGTTGTGAAATGGGGGCTAATACTGAACTAATATTTTCCTCACATTTCCAGCAGGAGATTCCAAAAGTGAGAGTACAGCTAACTGGCTGACTGCGAAGAGTGGCCGCAAGAAGCGATGCCCCTACACCAAACACCAGACTCTAGAGCTGGAGAAAGAGTTCCTCTTCAACATGTACTTGACACGAGAGCGTCGCCTCGAGATCAGCCGCAGTGTTCACCTCACGGACAGACAAGTCAAAATATGGTTTCAGAACCGACGGATGAAGCTGAAGAAAATGAGTCGAGAAAACAGAATCCGAGAGTTGTCGACCAACTTCAGTTTTACATGAAGCCTCTTCGCTTTATAGATCTCTGGCGCCCTCCTCCATCAGCTGCAGTGGTAGCCATACAACAAACCGTCTCCGTAGGTGTGTGAGTGTGTGTGTGTGTGTGCATATATGACTTGGTGCAAGATACTATTGATAACTTATTGTGTGTCGTATACTGTTGACGTTTTTATCTGTTTATGTATAATTTTATTTGACATCCCAGTCGTCATAACATGTCATGGTTATTTATAAACTGTCAAGACTTCACTGTAAAAGCAAGAGAGGAAAATATCTATGCTCAAGGTGTTCATTGTACATAGCATTCAGACTATATTGTACATTTATTGTATATAATTGCGATATTTGCATGTTGTAATAATAATAAGTATTATGGAACCATTTTAAATAATAACGTTTCTTCTTAAGTACGACCTTGTCATGTAACCTATTTGCTGTTCTAGGCATAAGTCCAGTTCTAGAAACTTGTATAGTTATAAAACATGACGGGACTTCCTATATTGTTTTAACAGGATTGAAAGGTACAATCTTTTTGAAAACACAGGCTGGACTCAGATGTAAATTAATAATTCATACGTGGCAGAAAATAAATAAAGGCATGTACGTAAACCTAATAGCCTACTTTTAAACGATTATTTGGAAAAACTCCTGATTTTCTGGTATTTGTAATGGAGTAGTGATGACTGTAATTTTACTGACTGTAAAATTAAATGATTTATATTATTTCCTCTACACAGTACTGGTCCCGTGAAGAGTCACACAAAAATTATTATTCCAATCATTCCTATTCCTGTGACAAATCTATTCCTGTCGACATTCAGATTATTTAATCTAATTTAAGTACAAGGGAATATTCCATGAAAAGTCACCATTTTTTTAAGCATTGGTAGGATCACAGCAGTGTGGGCAACCACCCCCCACCCCACATTTTATTGCTTGTGCAACACACAATGTCGATCAAATAAATAGATAACAATACAGCGTTGCCTTCTTATCTCCTCAAGCAAGAAACAAAGACAACTGCTAAGTGATTTAGGTAGTTTCATGTTGCTGGGCTCTATTTTACATCCCCACAACACGAAACTGTCTTAATTGCCTCGCAGTGAGATTCAGCACAACAACAAGACAAATATGTTGCGGCGAAGTCTGAGAAGAGTTTGATTAGAACTAGGCGTCTGGCTAAAACAAAAACACCAGCATGCAATTCTCACCAACATTTGATATATTAACGACGTTATTTGAATGCGTGAACTGTACTGTTGAACTGAATCTTTAGATCAGTTTAAATAGTAAATGGTGGAGTGCAGGTGTAGATAGCAAGGCCTCGGTTACGATCAATGCACTTTGGCCAAAGCCGCGTGCGCATCGGAGACTGAGAGCACGCCCACATTGCCGGATGCGTCTGCTGGGCCGGAGGAAAAAAACACAAAGGCTTTATTGGCCATATTCAGGCCAGACAGCCAAGTTACAACCCGAAGAAAAACAGAGTAATAGCCCCTGTTATAAACAGAGTCTGTTGAAGTGCCCAGAGATCCACTCTTCCGAGGACAAGATCACAGCAATGCTCATTGACCAGAGGGAGAGAATTTACTTCTGGTCGCCAATGGCTTCTATTGTCAATGTTTTCAAGGATAAGGCTAAAAAATTGTTTACTGTTATCAGCGTTAAATTAAACTATGTCCCATTAGAACAACACTGTATATAGTCACAGTTTACGTTAATAACAACGTTTTTGGTTTTCAAACAACACGCAGGCTATTGTTTATATTCGGATTGATTATAACATGCTGTCCAACGATGCTACGTTTATGCTCAAATTTAACCACTGCAAATATACGAATAAATTTGCAATTTTACAATACAAGTCACTATTTCACTGAATATAGCCAAAAATGTGCTGCCTTAAATTAGCCTATACAAGCAACTTGGATGTTTAAATAATTTCAACTTAAATTACACTAAACTGACTTTAAAAATTGAGTTGATTCCTTTATAACCTATTAAAAAAGTAGAAAATTGCTAAGCTTATTTTGAGTAGTTAAAGCAATGTAAAAACATATGTTGTCATAACTTATTAATCATAATTTTTATTTAAAAAAACTTGATATTGTATAACAAATATTTTCAGCTATATATTTGATCTTAATAACGAATACAAGAACTTGTGTGATTGTTCCATAATATTGTGATAGATGATAAATAAAATCATGATTGAATCTGTTTTTGCAGGGCTGACCAATACCATGTATTCATTTATTTATTTGCACCGTTTTAATCTCTACATTTTAATATTTCACAGCTGTTGTAAGATTTTATTTTGATGCGTAAAGCTTAATTTTAAACATAAAACAAATAGCCTATTTTGTAGAAGTAGCATCTGGTCACGTTTTTGTAGCCCTATTGTTTTTTGTTTTTTTCTCAGTTAAATTTAATTCACAATCGGTCGTTCGCGTTCAGATGTACTTTAACTTGTGTGCACATCACAGTGTGCCTTGCTGAGGAGAAGACTGAAGGTTTGCGCGCGCGTTACTGAATGACTGGTCACTTAGCAGGTCATATCTCAACCATCCAAGTGGCACTTATTGCCATATAAAGTACACATACGGCTCACGTAAAGATCATTTTTATGTCTGAACTACTTTATGTCTTCTTGTGCTCGACTAGGCATTGCGGAATACGTGTATTCGCCATAGATTTGTCTGCAGAATTTGTGAAAAATAAACATGTTCTGTTTAAAGCAAGGTTGACGTTGAACTGGACGTCAGTGATTAAGCGATACAATGATATGACAATGTATTAACGCGTTTAGGGATTTATTTTTATTATTGCAAACAGTAGGCCCACTCCATTAAAATTTGGAAAGGCTACGAACTTCTACAACGACGCGTCTCAAATAACCATTTTTGTTACGCTCGGTTATTAGACGCTGAAGTTTAACAACATGAATAAAAGCAAATCCACCTTCATAAAAGCATATGGCTATACCATTAAAAATATGACTTGTAAAATGGAGGCCATTTAACCGTGCGTACTGGCTAGGCTTTCCCCTTTATCTCCCACAGTCACGTGTCTAGCACATCCAATCCAATCTCTGCAGTGATTCAACTTATCAGAGGTCTGTAGTTCACCGCGAAGTCAAGTAGTTAGTTACTTGATTTCAACGGATTCTGCTTTTGTGGCAGTTTCATTGTGGGTGTATCCGTCCGGCCGGTCTCTCTTTGCTTGTTTTTTGTTATGTCGACATTGGGGACACTGAGTTACTACGCTGACTCACACATTCCACACGAGAATGACGATCATTTGGCACCGAGGTTCTCATCTGGACCCTTGGTCCAGCAGCAGGCTCGCGAACTGACGCTACTTGAATATGGCGAACAGGAGCCGTACACTTTCCAGGCCAAATCGTCAATTTTCGGTGCGTCGTGGGGTCCCGTGCCAGTGCAGCCCCCAGGCGCATCTATCGCCTACCACCCGTACATTCATCACCCATGTTCAACAGGAGAACCCGATGGAGCATCCGTGCGATCCTGGGCGCTAGAACCGCTTTCTGCCCTTCCTTTCACGGGATTATCCACAGATACCCACCATGATATAAAACTAGAACCACTGGTTGGGAGTGGTGAGTGCACCACGCATACACTGCTTGTGGCCGAGACTGACAACAATACGAGCCAAGCAGAGAGGAAGGTACCTGACGATGCGGTTTCCAACGGATCACAGGATGACAAAACTCCAGCAGAGAAGAAGCTAGATATAGACCCAAGTAAGTGCAACTATCAGAATGTTGTTTGATATGAACAGGCTTCATTTTTGGCTACTCAAACAGATAAATCCAAAAGGAGTCGATTTGAAATGTAATGAGAGAAGAGAAATATTGTAGATTGTAGGCTAGTTATGTATTCATTTATCCAGCATTTTCCAGTAGATAGGCCTACAGCTAATGGTTTCTTTTTTCTTTTTGTTCTGTGGGTGGCAATAATCTGCATTTGCATTTGACAGCATATATGCCTGTTTCAATGGAAAGTGTAATTAAAAAACACATATTTGCTTTAATATAGACCACTGCATGTCATATTTTAACACGATTAAGTGCTGCCCTAAATTTAGAGTGTGGTTTTAGACACAATACATTGGATTAAAATGCATAATTATTGCATGCAATCTGGATTTTTCTTCTTCTAACAGACAGTAAGGCCCTAGTTTACCCTTCATTCAAGGATGCCAAAAACTGTCAGTAGGAAGAAAATTATAGCTTGCACATAAAATTTTCGATCATATAAACTATACCCGCAGGTCGGAAACATTTAATCCATGATATTGCTTTCCAATTTCTTAGCATATAAAAAATTCTAGTTAAGTAGCCTTTATTTTAGACTCTTCTTTCTTCTCGCGCGCTGGTCATAAAATGGCCGCAGTATTTTTCAAGTGGCAACATGACTAGCTCTCTCTCTCCGACCCTTCTTGCAGATAACCCTGCGTCCAACTGGCTGTACGCGAAGTCCACTAGGAAAAAGCGCTGTCCATACACTAAGCATCAAACTCTCGAGCTGGAGAAAGAATTTCTGTTTAATATGTACCTCTCACGCGACCGTAGATATGAAGTGGCAAGACTCCTAAATCTCACCGAGAGACAAGTCAAAATTTGGTTCCAAAACCGTAGGATGAAGATGAAGAAATGCAATAAAGATCGTCCAAAAGACATTTAAAAAATGGAAAGCTGTAAATGCGCACTGCAGATGTGAATTAGCCTGTCTTTTCCCTCATGCACAACCACAGTAGATTATTATTGATAGCCAACATTTTGTAATGTTAGATTGCACAAACCTTTGACCTGAGCTTGTATATATGATTGTGTATTTGTATAGCCTATACAGCTTGTTGGTGATAGTTATCTTATTTGTTCTGCTTGTTGTAAGTTTAGCATTTCGCATTGTGTAGCTACATTTTGAATATGTATTTTTTTTTTAAAGAGTAGCCTATACCAGTTCATGATTTCAGGGAAATAGTTTCTGCGATATGAAATGCTGATGATATGCATGACTATTTTTTTTATTCAAAAATAAATTGTAGCGTAATGTATTAATGTTTAATGTGACTACCTAGATGTATTTGAACTACCTATGTATTATGATGAATTAATTTATGTTGTGTTGTTCGTCTTTGTAATATTTCAGTGAATTTTGTAACATTTACGTGCTTGTAATGTTATGTGCAAATTGCATACGCCAATACCTCAAAGTGTTAGTTCTTTTCGAATTAAATGTGTACATAATAAATACATTTCTGATAAATAGTATATTTCTTAGTAAGACTCTCTAGAAGGTCTATTCGAAAAGAATAATTTTTTCTTGGGTTTCATTTTCATTGGTTACAATAATTGCTAAAGAAGTGGAAATCTGCATCGATAGTGCAATAGGCTAAGATATGCCTAACTAATAATTGCAGTCAAGTGTTTGTGTGCTATACAGCACATAAAGTTCCAGAATCATCAAAGACTCAACATTAATAAATCGTCCCTGAACGAGGTTGACAATGACTGCAATCCCGTGCTATTTTTACTCAAAAATATTTTACCGCCCTCCAAACACTTCTAATGCGCGCGTTCATTCTACCGTTATCCTGCAACCCACTGTTTAGTGTCCTGTTAACGACCAGGATGCCGTTTATCCGAATAAATAAAGCTTAGTTTGATGCTCGTAGACAGGCCTGCTCATTCTATTTGTGCCTCACCCCTGCAAGCGATATTAGTGGCCGTGCGGCAATAAACCACAATCACAGTCTTAACTGTTTATGGGGTGCAAAGCGATTGAGGGCGGAACTACGACTTTTTGTAGGCGTGTCAATGCAATTGCATGGGATATATTTAATAAAATTTTAAATGTACATTTTTTACTCATTTAAAAATTTATTTATTTATTTTTTATTACTTTTTAATTGTATTCTTATTAATATTGCGCAATTATTATCATTATTATTATTTGTATTAAATAAACACAAAATACAGTAAAACTGAAAGCAAATATATATATATATATATATATATATATATATATATATATATATATATATATATATATATATAGGCCTAGGCTATACCTTGCTTGCTGATCTTCAAAGGCTCTAACCCAGGCAGCATCGTAAAATGGGGCTCCGCCACACTGTCTGTTTTTTCTCTGCTAATTACTTTATTACTCCTCAGCAACAATTAAAACGTTGCAGAATTGATCACCCATTTGTTGCGGAAACAAAACTATTGACGCATTGTACCTTTTCTTGCTGTGTCCAGTAACTTCGCTATTTTGCATTTTGGTAATTTAAACGTAAGCACACTTCTTCTTTTTTTCAAACTTGATTTATTTAATTTGTTTACTTTTCATGAACTCTTGCTCTGTTTTTGAATCCTTAAAGATGAATCATAAAGGTGCACTCGTTTTTGCTAAATGCTATGACTATAGGAATTCTAAATATTTCCGTTTTGCTCCCTTATTTACACCTGATCCATCAGTGAATCAGCTCATTAATAAAGTGCTTCATGATCTGTATGTGGTGTGTCTGATGAGTGAGACACCTAAATTGGGCAGTGCTGTGGGGCCTCCTTGATCAGAATTGGGGAAACATTATATTGTAGCCTATTTTAACTAACACACTGGCCAAATGAGCCCCCACTACCATTAAATGAGCCCCTACCGTTAGTGTCCAGCAGGTGGCGACAGCGGTTTGTTTCAAAATACCAAGTGACAAAACGGATTCTGCATTATACAGCAACCTAACTTCACAAGGGCCGGCCACGAACAAGACCCATTTATTGATGCAAATATTTCAACAACTGTCCATTCAGGTTCAAAACCACTGTGGGCAAAGTCAGATTGAATTCTCGTTTAATTTAGTTTTTTATCTTGAGCCTAAATGCAAGACTTTCAAGTTAAACTGATATTGATAATATTGCAAATGCTTCATTAAGAACCCATGTGCATCTAATTGTATGCTGTTACCTTTTGATTTACATAACGTTTTTTTTTTTTTACATCAACCATTAAACTTTATCACGGATTGATGTTTGGAATATTATTTAAATTCTCTTGAATGCTGACCCCTATAATGTTACAAGTGTATACCTATAGGCCTACATGACCTCCCACCATGTTTCCCTCTGTTTCACACATAAATCTGGATTTTTTTTTTATTGCTATCTATGGTTCCATGAAAAACCTTCCACCATCCATGGAACCTTTCCACTGGACAAAAGGTTCTTTACACTATTAAAAATAAAGGCTTCAACAGAAAGTTTTCACAGTGATGCCATAGAAAAACTATTTTGGGTTCCCCAACAAACCTTTCAAGGAACAGTTTTTAAAAAAAAACATTAGTAACAGAACCTGCAGAACCTTTTTCCACTATAAAAAAAACCCTTATATGTCCAGTGGAAAGGTTCAATGGATGTTACAGGTTCTTCATGGAACCAGATGCCAATTTATAAGAGGGTAATGGAAAAAGTTAGAAAAAACGGGTATTTTAAGAACTTTTAATTGAAAGGTTCCATAGAGAACCCAATATGAGTCAATATGGGACAACAGCCTGCAATTCAAACCATCACCTAATTTTATTAAGTTTACAAATTTACTATGGTATTAGGTCCCAAAGTGCTAAACTTTGTACTGGATGTTGTATCCAAATGGATTTGTAACCAGATGGAATTTGAGAAAGTGCTAGATTGTGTTGGAGTGTACTAAGCAAGGATACACTTTGCAGCTTTGACCTTTGTACCTATTATTAGTTGTGTACATAATCATGCACAACACAAGGTGGGCTTGCTGATGGACTGCTTTGAGAGGAGGTGGAGTGTCAGGTTGGGGTTAAAGCAGTTAAAGGGATCACCCAAAAATTTAAATAATCATTACTCACCCTCATGTCATTTCAAACCTGACTTTCTTTCAGAAGAGCATTTGGTTGCACTTTGTTTTACAGTATGTGTACTTACAGTGTACTTGCCTAAAAAGTATTGGTAACATATAGGTAACATGGGTTAAGGTTAGGTTTAGGTATAGGTTCAGTGTTTGTTATTATTACCAAGTTATTGCAATTACTATAAGTACATATAGTATGTACGGGAAAAAGTGCTACAGAACATTTAAGTTCAAACAACACTCGAACCATTAATGTTAATTGTATGATCTAAGGACTCATATTTTTGGGCAAACAACCCCTTAAGTTTAAGAGAAGGAGAGCAAGTGCACCAGGTAGACAGAGCTGCTAAAACTTCAAAACGTGACATGTTTATTTCATACATGTAAGAATAAATTAATATTTCACTGGAAATCTGTTGGCTACACAACCTGCATGAGAATTATATTGAAACTGTTAAGATTACATGACAGGAGCAGATTTCAGTGCACTTGCAAATTTCAGTGTATCATTTAAAAAGTAATTGATGGTTTAATTTTAACATTTACTATGCTTGCATTTTGCACCTTACAGTCTTATGAGTGGTCTGAGGCCCCTTGTTAATCCAGGGGCGTTTCTATGTGGTAGTATAGGCTAAATAGACGACGCATTTAGCCTACAACGCATTTGGGAAAGAGGCCGAAGTGATAAGTACTTACGAACTTCGATCCCACTTAGCCCAGTGTTTCAGGAAACCAGACAGTTGTTTAGTCATTTTCCTCTTTCACAAAAAAAAAAAAAAAAAGAGAGTAAATCCATTTACATATCACGTTGCTTGCGGTCTATAGTTAGCCTATGTCACATCTATCGGAACTTAAGCAATATGTGATAATGAAGATATTGTGTTGCTGTGTGCTGGATTTCAAGGTGATGCACCAAGCCTACAACACACGCAATTTGGATCATCTTAACTAACGTCATACGGTATTTTACGATAATGTAACGCCGGTTTCCCGAACCAGAAGATAAATCGCTACAGTTAGGCCTACTCATTAAAACTTAAGTGCATCGTTGCGAAAACCAGTTCAGGAAATAAGGCTGGAACTTTCGTCAATGCGTTAAAGAAATAATATAATCAACACGAAAGTACCGCGAATATCGAAACATAAAAATGGTTATCTTCTCAATATTTTTTTATTGTCTGCCTTTGGTTTTCAAAAATATTCATACTCAGACAGCCTCATAGTGATGAATTATAGATAAAGTCATGTCATATAACTGCAACATTATGTATCATTATAAAGGACATGGGGACAGAAGTAGGCCTAGTCTATTAACTCGTCTATGACATTCATTACGTTACAGTGAAACCCAGCTTTACGCGTTTACAGAATATGGCGGTTAGCAGAAATAGGGCAATGTTGAGCCTCCGCTGATCCTATATAGCCTAGGCCTACATGCTATTGTTTATATGAAAACTGATAGCCTAATAATCTAACAATAAACCATTTTTAAAATTGATGCTGCACTTAACATTTACTTCTGATTGTTTTAGCCAAACAATATGCGACTAAAACAACGAAGGCTAATCATGAATCGTAAAATATAATTGGCCTACAATAGCCTATAACAAATGTGCCATTATTATCTATTTCATGCCTCCCTACGAGTCCTGAAGATATTATTTTCCAAAACATTTATAATAATCGCTTGTTGTTGCTATCCAATGCTAATCCAATACCGTGCATATAAGAAGGCATTTTCGTTTCCTGATGCAAGAAAGAGACATGACGTCTCCCCAAGGATCAGACACGATTAGCCAGTGATATGGTCAACGTTATTCTAGCTGTTGGTCTATTGGATCACATTACTCTAATAATTTACAATCAACAAACCCACAGCTTTACAGGCAGGTAAAATAGGTGTCATACACAAGTAAATCGCTATAGAGACCCGTTTCATGAGATCGGGTAGTAAATCGATATGCATTTGGTCTCCTAATTTTTGTTCGTAAATAGGCTATTGATGAAAATAAGCCCCCAAGATATAGCCTACACGTCTAATAATTTGCAAATTCGATTTGATTTATTTTAGAATCAAGAAGTTCTAACAAAATTGTTACATTTTTTGTTAACGCCGCAAGTCAAATATTCATGGTGCACGAGCTCTCACAACGTCATATCCTAAATAAAACTGCATGATTCTCTTGTCGGGCAGGGGTATATAGTGCATATGCCCGGAAATGACATAGGCCTACACCTCTAGCACAACAATAGGAGCTTGGAGCTCGTTTACGACCCAATGTGTGTGGGTAGAGGGTCATCCATCAAACGCCACTGTTGCCAGAGCTACTGCCTTCGCAGACATCATAAACACCCCATATACGCCTCACTCGCACTCATTTACAAAGCTCACTGAGAAAAATACAGACGTATCAAACCCTGCTTTTACAGAAGCGTAAAGATTTGGAAATGTGGTTGGACCGAAGCAGCAGAGATAAAGTCCATTCAGCTGACCATATCTCATTCACATGGCCTACTGTCATAATTATATTCAGAAATAGGCCTATATTATAATGCAGTTTTATTTACCTTAACCCCATTCATTATTCAGATATATGTGTTATTAAATAGGCCTCCGAATCTACATAAATCACCATAAAGAGTTATGGTGATTTGTGAAGCGGATTATAACGATATAAACTCAAAAAGAAAATATTTAATTGCATGTACACAAAAAAAAAAATCTGAGAAATACGATCAGTAACAAACTTATTAGCCTATACTTTTTTACCAATGAAAAAAATTAAAATCATTTTATATTATTTGGAAGAAAAAAAAGGTTTTACAATCTAAACACATGAATTATATACATCGCATTTCAATATGTAACCATTTTAATGGTTAGTACATATCGGAATGGGTAAAGATAGCCTATTTTATTCACTGAATCTATTAATGCATTTGCTTTGAATGTAACACATTGAACGCTTAATTTGTTTGCTGATCCAACGAGCCAAGTTTTCACTCTTAACTTGTGTTTTATGACCGTCAGCATTCATTATTTAGTCTAACAGACGGTCAGCGAGGCTGTCCATCGTGCCAGACGCATCCAAAAAGACTGGTGCTGGAACAGCACGTGGACGAAAATCATGCAAACTGCCAAATAATCTAACAATTATTTAATATCTCACTTAAAATGATAACACCAATTTTAATAAATAAGCTGGTTTGTCCTTAGAAACACCGGCTTTAAAACGCAACAAACAGAATTGTTTCTTATTAATATTTTATTTGCCAGTCATGAACGTGAATTAAAATGTCGAAATGTTATCTTTTAATTACACACACTGAAGCATTTTTAAAGGCTACATTCATTTGAATTAAGGTAGCTGACATAGTCAACAACATTATCTCGACATTGAGAATTTTACTCAATACAATAAACAAAGATTGTGTAGGAAAGAGTCTGATAAAATATTGGAATTAAATTCGAATTTGACAAATATTAAAACGCCTTTCCGATAATAAGCACATCAATTCAAATACATTTAGTATTAATTTACATGCATTAATACATTTGCAAATACATATGAAATTTACAGTTCGATTGCCAATTTACAAAAGCAAAAATATGCTTCATTTAAAGCACTGCAATTTAATTTGATATACTCACATATCCATTTTGTCAGACCTATCTAATTAGAATAAACACAATGCATTGTAAATATGATTTAATATTTCAACAGATAAATTAACATATAATTAATATTACATTTAACAGTATCAATAAAGATACATCCCTGATAGATCTCGATGTTCAGCTCGTGGGAAACGATGAAGATTTTTCGTTCGTGTTGGAAAAGTGTAGGAAGGAGTAGGTATTTTTTGAAGAATGCCGACACCCACGTTCTTCTACACACAATAGCTCCTGTGTAGCTGCAAAAAACACACGTTTTTTCTCTTAAAATCAATATGTAATCCTATTCATTCCCAACTCTTCGATAAAGGCTGGCTTTCCAGAAACGAAAATCTAAAAACAAACGATTTTAGGTCCGAAATAACGCTAATCCATTCGAAGCACATCCGGTATGAAATTATGATCAAGGCCAATCCTTTAATCGGAAAATATCACTTTAGTCATTTTAATTTATAAAATGGAGAAAGTCTCAACCGTTAGTACTACGTTGTTCTCTTCTTCCTGGCCACATATGATCTAAGGGAGTGTTAGATGGTTTAAATGTGTTCTTAGGGCACTAAGCTGTCAGACCTTTTGGCGTGTAAGATTGATAGCGTGCAGGCTTCCAGGGCTCTTTGTTTGGAATATAAGCAATAAAGTGCTCGAGGCCTACACCTACTTAGCTAAAGACTTCTAAGGGCAACATAGAAGGGACATTCTTGAACGAAAAAAAACCTAGTGGATTTACACTTTTATTTTACATGAATAATAACTTCGGTGTGTAGCTATGTGTTTCCTGTTAGACGATTTAGCACCATTTAAACAAATTACGGAGATCAATTCAGATAAAATGCATAGTGTGTTATTATTTACATACTACAACCAACCCGATTACGTGAGAACAGGCTGCTACAACAATTAGGCCTATTCTTTTTCAACTGAATGTAGCCTACTATCAGACATTTCAGAAATTATGTATTGAATATCAAAGGTGTTAGATGCCCTACTAGTAGAAGAATGTAATAAAAAAAAATCGGAATTTATGTAGTTTTATAAGTTCAGTTATTTAAAAATAACTAGGCTACAATGTCTCAAACTAAAACAACACTAATGCAAGCTTAATGCGTCAGTGCGCGTGTAAACACGCGGGCACGTCAGGGCTTTCAAAGAATTTCCCTGCGCGCGCGGTGTACGCGCGTTCTCTCTCGCGCGCGCGTTTGCTCGTGCATTCACAAACGAGAGCGCGCATTCTCTAAGAAAGTAGTAAAAACCCAGACTCAGGATTAATGGGTTTCCTCGATCGTGGCTATTGGTGTGTTTTATGTGTTCAGTTGCTGCTGAGGGATCTTCAGCCGAGGGCCGGTCAAAAATAAGGGAAAAACAGCAGACTGTCACTCTGTTTCAGGTACTGGCTATACTTATCGTCTACGGAGCAGTGGGCAAACTGACCATAAATACGTAAATAAACTAGCCCGTCCCAGAGAGTGAGGCGTTCCTCTCGGACTTTTTTCGATCAATCACACAGACAGTGGCTTCTTTTGATTAAACCCCAAATTGTCATTGGACAGAGGTAATCATGTGACAAGCAATACGGTCCAATTTCAACCTTGTCTCCATGAAAGCAATAGTTTAATGGCACCGCGGTCCCCATACGGCCGTAATCAGCTAAATAGTTTTTTTTTTAACCCGGCACGATATTTCATTATATCTTCCTTGGGTCACAAATTTGTGAGCGGTGAATTTGCAAGACTTGGAGGAGATGAATTACGAATTCGAGCGAGAGACGGGTTTTATCAATAGTCAGCCGTCGCTCGCTGAGTGCCTGACATCTTTTCCCCCTGTCGGTGATGCATTTCAAAGTTCATCAATCAAGAGCTCGACGCTTTCACACTCGACACTGATTCCTCCTCCTTTTGAGCAGACCATTCCAAGCCTGAACCCCGGCAGCCACCCTCGCCACAGCCGGCCCAAGCAGAACCCTAATGGCTCATGCCCGCTGCCTGCCGCATCCTTACCCCCAGAGTACCCTTGGATGAAGGAGAAAAAGGCATCCAAGAAAAACCAGACAACTTCGACAGCCACAACCACCGACCCTGGTCCACTATACTTCTCCCCTCAAGGTATTTGGATTTAATGCAATTTTATCGCGTTACAGTTCATTGCAAACGAAATGCAATTGTTTTTATTATCAGTATTATTATTTTTAGTTGCCGTGTTGCGCAAGGCCATGCTGGTGAAGGTGCATGATCGTTTGTTATCCTCATGGGTCATGTGAACTGAATGCCTAAAGTTAATACCTAAAAGTTTTTTTTATTCTTTTTTGGATGCGGAGAATCTGTTCTGGACAACTCCTAAACTGTGTGTTTGCTACTTGTAGTGCAGGGCATGAATTTTAATATTTGACAGTAATGAAGAATGATAGATTGCCATTACTCAACTCGGCAGCTGGCGTGTTCATTAATCTTCACTCGGACCTCTCCTTACTCACACCAGACACATCAGTATATTCTGGCATAGGGGATGAGGACACAAATTATTCAAGTGCCGTGGCTCCATTCCCACAAACAATTTATGTTCCCTGAGAAACGCAATATATTTGACAAGTTTGTGGGGTCAGCTTTAAGCCCTACAGCTCCGTTGTAAAAAAGCAAGAGTTGTAATTAGTGGCGTATCAATAATGTTTAATGCTATAATCCCTTCATAGGCTCGCCCGAGATTTCTGATGGTGGCAGTGGGGCAACTCGCCGACTCAGAACGGCGTACACCAACACTCAGCTGCTGGAGCTAGAGAAGGAGTTCCACTTCAACAAGTATCTCTGCCGACCAAGGCGCGTGGAAATCGCCGCTCTGCTGGATCTCACCGAGCGGCAAGTCAAAGTTTGGTTTCAAAACCGGAGAATGAAACACAAACGGCAAACGCAGTGTAAAGAAAACCACAACGGCGATGGAAAACCACCGAGTTTGGAGGAGGCAGGGGGACGGGGTGATGGGAAATCTTTCTTCGAACAAGTGGCAAACAATGTATCAGGGGCGCTTTTGGAAAGAGAGGGTTATCCGTTTCAGCAGAATACCTTAACTTCACAACAGTCACAGAATGGACACAATAGTGATTCCCAAAGCGCAACTGTCTCTCCTTTAGGTAGCAATGACAAACATCTGAAACATTTTCCCAACCCGTCACCCACTGTTCCTATCTGCGGCTCAACAATGGCCCCGGATTGTGCATCTGCTCAGGACAATGGCAGTCCCTCGGCCCTGGACGTCTCTTTACAGGACTTCAACGTTTTCTCCAACGATTCATGCTTACACCTCTCAGATGCCGTGTCTCCAAGTTTGTCAGAATCTGTAGACAGCCCCATTGGTTTATCAACGGAGGCCTTTGATTTCTTCTCTGAGACGCTTACAACAATCGACCTGCAACACTTGAGCTACTAACTCTAACTGAAGTTTCATTATAGGGACGTCAATATTTTCTCACATTGATGGTCTGTGTATTTAATTGTGACTTTAAATATAGGCCTAGACCATTAATCAATGAGGTAAGTTTTTCAATAATCGAGTGATAATTTTTGTGTACAGAGAAAATATGGCAGGAAAAAAGTGATATTTTTCACGTTTTATTTTTGTATCGCAAAGCGCCATATTTTCATAGAATAAATTTGTATTTGTTATTGAAAATAACAGCGGTGTTATTTATTTCTTCACTATTCCGATTAAGAAATAACAGGTTTGTTATTAAACATGAAGTAAGTTTCAAAGTATACCTATTTTATTACAATTAATTTTGCTGATGTATTATGATAAAGTTTTGTGTAAGCTATTTACCTGTTGAAGATTAATTAATTTTATCATAATTTTTCGAGGAACAAATTTAGATATGTATAAGGATGACAAATGTAGGCTAAGTTTAGAACCGCTAATCAAAACTATAATATATGTAATCTTGGAAACTATTAGTGAGCTAAATTAATACGCAGTTAATTGCGTGCAATATGTATTTTTTAATTAATCTTTGCTAATTTCCCAGTTGCGTTGTTGGCGTTAAATTTAGATTTTTAACTGTATAAAGTAACCCAGTGGGAAGTTTTAGATGCAATCAAATTTGTAGACGAAAACAGAATACACACAGAAATAGACTGATGTTTTTGATGCTGCGTACACAAATAAGCCATTTACTGTATCTGACGACACAGGGAATCTCCTGGCCAAGAGCTATAACGTTTTGGAGTTCAGCAATTACATTTTATTGCCTATTAAACTTTCGACAGGGGGTTGGTGTTGAGGCAGCACTCTGCGTAATTCAATCCGCCGCTGAGAATTAGAACGGATTTCAACACTCAAACCACATTTAAAAAAAAAATGTATTTATCTTATATAATTTATAATAATTATTAATTTGTATACATTGTATATGGGATGCGATTAATGTAGGCTAACTGAGTCCCAAATCAGAACAATGCAGCTAGAGTTATACAATAAAATAAAAATCAACAAGCAACGCCGTATAAGGAATTAGTTATATGACAATAGGATAGGCTAAACTAAGACTTAGCTCTGCTCGTGTTTTATTAATATTTATACTTTTTAACTTCAAATCTGAATAAATAACTAATCAACTATCTCCTGTAGGCTACCTCGGCCCTCTGTGAACTCTATAGAAGCCTATGTGTTCTCTTGGATTAATTCTATTGATATTCGTTGTTATAGCCTTAAAATAACTCAATTTTAATCTTTAACAACAAGGGAGGATCTCGGCAAATGCTTTTTACTTTTTGCACAATAAAAAGACTGTCAATTCTGGTTCTTGCTTAACGGACACATTTAGGTAGCCTAATTAAATTAACAGTTTAACCACGATTAGTTATTATCCGTGGCTGATGTAGCCTATCCTGTTTAATAATAAGGGTACTCGAGTCATTTTTAATGATATAGGCCTACAATACGATTGAGTGCACGTTCCGTTCCTGTAGAAAATTCAATTGTGAGGATACCAATACAAAACTCCATTCATAGGCTATGAGACGAAATCAGTGGTTCCTCGAGAAGAGTGTTCATTAAAATCTAGCTTTGGGGAATATTTCCAAACATCTGACGCCACGTTGCAATCGCAGCGTAAGTGTTGAAATGGAAATGAGGCCTAGCAGCCAACAGCTCACACAGCACATAGGCATTTGTTAGAGACGCAGAATGATCCGAGTCGTAGTATAAGTTACTTCACATGACTGATGTAGGACTGATATGATAGGCTACTATCACCACTATCGGCATAGTTTATTATGTCTACAATCACGGTCTGAGGGCTTTTCAGATATTATCAAAATAGGCTATAGGTTTCAAAACCTCTAATCTTGCAGTTGGTTTAATAAATGGGTATTATGATCTCTAAACCATTATTTAAAAAGTTGAATCATACACAAAGAGATGTGTAGGCTAAAGAAATTTGGTCGGCGCACTATACGGGCCAAATCGAGGCTGAACAAATAGTTTGACTGACGTCCTTTGACGAAACCAAACACGTGATCGGCATTCTTTAACTAGGTTAAAGACTGAGTTAAGATTTGCCACAGAGAAGTGATCCAAATCCAGCTACCCAAGAGAGGTTGTTGTTTTCTGTATGCAGGAAAGAGCTTAGAATAAATGCATAGGCATTTATTTTTTATATTTATTAGGCTATTTATATATTATTTTATATTAGTCATTCAGACACACTACACTACTGTAAAATAATAATTGTTGTTGTTGGTTTAACTTAAAACATAAGTAACCTGAATGCCTTACAATTTTGAATTCATTACATTATTTTTTTTAGTTAATACAATGAAGGATTGGTTTAATCAACAGAAAAAAAAGAAAAAAAAATGTTATCTGAACCGAACCACATAGCCTAAATTATCTAGGTTGACAAAAGAAAAAATGTTGTGAAAAATCAAATAAAAAAAAATGCACTGCAATAAAAAAAGTGTTGCTCATAAAATGTCATTGAAACCCTCTCCTTGAGAAAACTTATGTACATAATATTTTATATAAAATGTTGAATTTGGAAGTCAGCTCTTTCACAACTATTGTGAGAACACCAGATTCAATGCTGAGATTGTAAAATAGAATGCTGGATAAACCAATTTTGCCTTTCTATATGCATCACAATCACTCACATGAGCCCCCACTAGGACCTGCTTATCACTGCAGAGAGATACATACATATGGTATTGCAAGGACATCTTACCTGCTATTTACTTATTAAAAACTGGCATAAAGTTTGACAGTCACACCATTTTCACGATCCCACCCAAGCTGAACAATCAACTTTTTTTTAATGCAAACTGATGTGAAACCATGCATGCATAATATGTACATGCAGTTTGAGGCTCCTATGATGTTATTTTCTCAAGTCTTTTGCAGCCTAAGTTTATGGCTTTGGTCCGGGAGCCTGACATATTTTTGGTCATCCCATCATTCCACGAACGATTAACCATCTGTGCGAAGTACAATTCCGGTCCCAACAGCTAATGCCTAAAGAGGAAAGGCCCGTGCACTGCTAGTCCACTGACTCAGGCTGTAATGTCTATGCATGCATTTAAAGTCAGGGCACTCAGCCTTCAGCTGGTTTCCATGGAAACATGCATTTAAGCTTGGTGGTCCCTTTTGTCATTCCTATGCAGGTGGGCTTCATGCAGATATTCTGAGGGTGGAGCAAAATTAGAGCAGAACAGCCAAATATAAACAGCAAGACACATAGCTGCAACTTGATATATGAATTTTAGTGTTTAGTTATGTAAAGCTAATACCACTTAAATGGATTGTTTATTTAAAAATGACGATCTGTCTTAATTTTATCACTCTCATGTACAATCTTTATGATATTTGTTTTTGTTTTTGAAAAATGTAAAATGTTCTTTTGGAATCTATTGATTTTCAATGTATGGACAAAAACATAGGTAAACAAATTTTTTTGTGTGTGTGTTCTGTAGACGGAAAAAAAGCCATAAAGGCTTGTGAAATAAGGGTGCAGAAATTATGACAGAATTTTCAGCTTTGAGTGAAATATCCCTTTAAGGGTCTGAATCAAAACGGACACAAATAGAAGAACCAAGGCCAACCACAGCAACACCACAGAATACAAATGAACAAATTAGCTCTATGAAGCATGATATTATCTCATAGATCATGTTTATGGAATTCCTGAAGTGCAATTATTATTCTTCTAGTTGCACTTACGTGGTCTGCTTCTCAAACATCTATTTTCACCAAACATAAAAGTGCTTTTCTTCCCAAGGCTGCAACCGAGGCCTCAGTTTGACTCAGAGTCACTGCAAACGCTTCATGAATATATCAAGAGTAATTAATAGCCAAAGAGTAAAAGCTTTGCCAATGAGTCACAATTACAGCAGTTACAAATGTACATTTCAGATATGATATATGATTGCCGCATGAATTCATTTGTTGACATGAAACATTAAACATGAACCCAAGGTTCAATCCAGGGGGGCCCAGACTTTTTTTCCCTCCAGAAAACAGGTGGTGAAAGTGTCAAAAGACAGTTTAAATGTTTAAATGTAAGCTAATTCTAAGTCTTTTAAAAACAACACCTGAGCAGCCTAATCCCTCAGAGGCCAAGGGGCAAAAACACCATCTCATCCATCACAAAAGTTGAACTTCACAGATGCCCCTGCACCCTACAGGCAGTGTGAATTACAGTGGCAAGAGCATGCCCTCAGATGCTCTTTCTTTATGTTTGGGGGCTGTTCAGGTGGTCCGATTCAGATATGACTTACCTGTCACATGACATGTCATAGTATTTGCTGGTGACCTCATCTATCCAGGTACGTTTTCAAGGCTATTATGTCTTCACTCGGCTGCTATAAAACTTTTTATTCAGTGCTGTTTGTGTTCTTCCGATAAATGAATTATTCTGAAACAAAACCCAAGCAAATGCAAATGTTACAGTCTCAAGTCACAAAGCTGACACACAAAAAAGGAATGAATCAGAATCTGGCAGTCTGTGGTTTCCATATTAACTAGCATGACAGTGCTGGCGACCACAGAGTCATGTCGACCAAAAATGATTAAAACATTGTTCTTTCCCTAGAGAAAACAACAAAGTATTATGCTAGAACTTTGGGATGAAGAGAAGTACAATATGCCTAATTTAATAAAGATGATGAAATTAATTTAGCATGTTAAAGGAATAGTTCACCCAAAAATGAAAGTTCTTTAATTAATTACTCATCCTGATGTCGTTCCAAATCTGTAAGACTTTCGTTCTTCTTCAGAACACAGATGTTTCACAAATCTGAGAGATTTCTGTCCCTCCATAGACAACTACCCATCTACCAAGCTCAAATGTACTGCATAACATGAGAACGAACCTCATTGGTTCTTGCGGAAGCTCAAACGTCCTGCGTAACACGAGAATGAACCTCATTGGTTCTTGCGGAAGCTCAAACGTGCTGCATAGCACGAGAATGAACCTCATTGGTTCTTGCAGAAGCTCAAACATGCTGCGTAACACGAGAATGAACCTCATTGGTTCTTGTAGAAGCTCAAATGTGCTGCGTAAAATGAGAATGAACCACATCGGTTCCCGCAGAAGCTCTAACCTGCTTCGTAACACGAGAATGAACCTCATTGGTTCTTGTAGAAGCTCAAATGTGCTGCGTAAAACGAGAATGAACCTCATTGGTTCCCGCAGAAGCTCTAACCTGCTCCGTAACATAAGAATGAACCTCATTGGTTCCCGCAGAAACTCTAACCTGCTCCGTAACACGAGAATGAACCTCATTGGTTCTTGCTAGGGCTTCACGATTAATCGCTAATTAACATGAAATCACGCTTAAACCGATTATTGCGATTATGAAATCGCAAAGGCTGCGATTATCTTGTATGCGCAGCTTGTCAGTGACGTACGGCTCTGCTCCATCTGAAAGCACTGCGAGTTTGAGTCGATTATAACATGCATTTGAAAAAGCATTTCCTACCGATCAGCCAAACTGCACTGAAATAAAATAATCGCAGCCTTTGCAGTCGCGTGCAGTTTCATTTGGATTAAAAGTGCAGCCCTAGTTCTTGCAGAAGCTCAAACGTGCTGCGTAACATAAAAATGAACTTTATTGGTTCTTTCAGAAGCTCAAATGTGCTGCTGCGTAACATGAGAATGAAGCTTGTTGGTTCTTGCAGAAGCTCAAACTTGCTGGACAACATGAGATTGAACCTCATTGGTTCCTGCACGTCAAGCGAACATGCTTGAGCTTCTTTATATCATAACTGATGTTTGTGTTGATGAATGTTTATATGTGAATAAAAGCCTAAATTCAATCTGTTCATATAAAGCGATCAAGTCTTTTCAGGAAATGTATACTAAACCACTCAATTCACATGGATTAGTTTTACGATCTCTTTAAGAACTTTTTAAAGCGTAAAAAAGTGGTAGTTGCGTAGCTGTCAATGGAGGGACAGGAAGCTCTCAGATTTCATCAAAAAGATCTTAATTTATGTTCCTTAGATGAACAAAAGTCTTATGGGTTTGGAACGACATGAGGGTGAGTAATTAATTACAGAATTTTCACTATCCTTTTAACTGCATTAAAACACTCACACACATTCCTCCACTTGTGGACCAGAAGCTGAGATGTGTGAACTGAGGTGAGTCCAGATCAAACAGGCACGACCGAGGAGCATGAGATATGAAGCTGCCTCCCTGTCCTTCAAAAGGTCAAAGGGCACTTCACCTCTCTTTCCCCCTCCATGCCAGATGGATCTGAGGCCAGGTCAAATGAGGTTCAAGCAGCGCTCAAGCCGAGTGAACAAGCATGCAGGATGTCAGTGTTGAATACCAGCCAATACTTTTATAAAGCAAATTAGCCTTTTAATCTTTCATTTGAAACATTCCTATAAATAGTCTCAAAATATATCACTAGGCTTGTCTGCAAAATCAGTATCCACCCCACTCCGATTATAATACATTTAATAATGTACATGTAAAAAAATACATTTAAATCTGTATTCCTTTTAAAAATGTAACCCCCTCACAAACCAAATTCCTCTCCTTATCATCCTCTAAGAGAAGTACTTTGAGAAGGTGACAGAGTGCAGGTCTCCTGGCAAGGATCTGCTCTCTGCAGTAATCTCTGTGAAGCAGCAGAGGAGCAGAGAGAGAGAGAGAGAGAGAGAGAGAGAGAGAGAGAGAGAGATGGATAGCTATGTGTTTTTCTATGAAAGCTGTGCATCACCCCCATTCTTCACCTGTCTCCCTCCTCAGGATAAGTGGGGCCCACTCAAAACAGCAGGCCTAAATCTCAAAAAGGTCCTTAGATCCTCTCAATAAAATCCTCTAGTTAATGCACCAGCACTGAATGTATACAAAGTTACAGTTCAAATTTAGTTACTTACCCAAAGTCACGGAATGAGGATTGCTGCCTTAGCTATGGAAGTAGTGACGTTGTTGTTGGTTTAGATTCGGATTAGATCAGATTGGCATGCTTACGTTTCTCATCTGTCTTTCCGCCGTCACGCTAAAGAAACCGACGGTAAACATTATCACCGTCATATATCAATACAAATAATAATGCAATGCAGTGAAATAAAGTCACATTAAAGTGTTCTTTAATTATTCCTGTCAAAGCGAGCACGTAAAAGTGGACGAGGAAGCGTGTGATTCCCCAGAGCACTGTTTGAGGTATACCCAAATGTTTCTGCTGGAGCAGACGTGATAAATAATTGGCTACTGTCTAATTTGAATAGCTAGTGGTTTCTGCAGGGTAGGCATTTGCCTCTTCCGTATCTCACAGTCCACTTAACTTCCGTGTTTCGAAGGCTATCTACTGGGTCAAGCGGTTTAACACAATGAGGTCCATCCCTGAAGACTTAACAACACTAATTTCAGGTACCATCGCAATATTTGGATAAAGCGAACGTTTAGATCTCGAGCGCAATCAGATTACGCTACAATAGTTTTTTTTTTGTCCCCAGTTTACATTGCATTCTGTTCATCATACTTGGCTGAAAAGAGGAAGTTTAGACGTTGTGAATATTTCCCTGTAGTTTGAACATTAAGGAACTGTTCAAGGTAGTCTTTGTGTATTCTTTTTTTATGGCGCGGATAGGTTTATTTTGAGTTTTAACGTGTTGTTTCTATTACTAAGTAAGCGGTTATAAAGTAGCCCAAAGAGTCTATAAGTTTCAACCGCAGATGGAAATTCAGCTTGTTTTTTTCTTGTTGCGTCTTTATTTTTATAGTTTGAGTTGGTAGTAGCCTAGTAACATACATACCTGGTGTAAAGTCCAGCTTATGATGATAGAGAGCTTATTGAAAATGGTTTACGCTCGTAATTATGGTGCAGGATATTAGCTGGTTGACCAACTACCATGTTCCAAAAAAGCAGGTTGACTGTTACGTTGGGTTGTTTCTGGCCAACTAGTATTTTAGCTAAAAGCTTATACTTGCGTAAACTAATCATATTGCCATTAGTTTGGTATAACGTTAGTCGTAAGTCTGATGAGGAATTCAAGTGTGCAAAATTACAAGAAGAGGCAACGCTTAATCTGTTTTCAGATCTGGAAACCTTTTTGTCGGATGTCCTTAAAGGGGAGAATCTGAGCAAGAAAGCAAAAGAGAGAAAGGATGCCTTTATCAAGCGCATTAAAGATGTGAAAACGAGGTACGATGCAGATTTATGTAATTACTGTTGACCTGAACAGTATGTATATATGTGTATTCAATAAATCTAATGATCTCTGTTCCAGCTACTCACAGGATTTCAAGGAAAAACGTAAGTTTTGAAGCTTGTGTGTTTGTGAATGTGCGTGTGTCTAGGGGAGGGGCTAAAAGACAAGCATGATGAAGTGAACTAGTTACTACTTCCCCATTGATAGGGTTGGCTATATGTGCTGCAGTTAGCATTCATTGAATTTGAGAGTTTGTTTACTTTTTCATGATATGCAAACATCTTTGAATGACATTTTTCTCTCCTGATGGTAACATATGAAAAGAGTGCTTACAAAAAGTTGTACGCCAGCACATAAAGACTGTTCCCTGATTAATTGTGTGTTTCCTATAATGCATTTACGGTTAAGATGTGGGTAGAGGGCTGGGTATGGTTTGGCATGTTGTGAGTAAGGAAACACATGCACTTTACAGCTGCAATATTACCCCCCATGTGACCAGGAAGTGCTTTTGCTCATGTTCAACATTATACCACAAACGTGTGCATAATTCAAACTTTCCCATCAATATGCTCTTTGATATACATGAAAATATCAGGAAATGTGATTCAAACAGGCTAGTGTTATAAGATATCTTCCATATTAATATCCCAAATCTATGCAAAGTGAGTTTCTAGTGAACATTGAGACAACATGGCTGAATGCTGGCCACTCATTGCTCATGCAAATGGAGATCACTGGTTCAAACATGCTTCTCTTCCCAGGCACCATGTAAGCAACATGCATAACATCTGAATTAGATAATCTTAGTTAATGTGTCTTTTTCTGGTGGAGGATTGAAAATGTGGCCTCCTAGTGCCTCTTTTTTTGGGAATGCTGATGAAGACTCTGTTGTGTAGGAGACGAAGAGTTCCCAGAGCCTGACGAAGCGGACACCAATGACGGAGGATCGCTTCACTCAGAGCAGACTGACAGGGATGATGAAAACGCTTATGATGGTGAGTGTAATACTGTGGGATTTACAATGTTACAAGAGAGCATGGAGCATCTGCGAGAACTGTTGAGACAGTTCCCTTGAATTCTATCCTGGAAGAATGCTGTAATTGTGAGTATTATAAAAGAAACACGGCAATTTATTCTGCACACAGCTTGCATGTACAGAATTCACATAAATTAAGAAACTAAAAACCTATCTCTTTCCGGTTATGAAAGAATCACTTATCATCTTTTCTGCAGCTTTAGCTGTCATAACACAGTATCATTGTGGCAGTCTTTTGTCATGTCCTGTCTAGGATTTTTTAGTAGTGGTAGAACAACACAAAAGCTGAATGAGGTGCTTGAAAGACTGATGTAACCCGGCAACAGTCTCGGGAACGGTTTGAAGGCACAGACGTTAAAGGTTTAGCTCTCTTTTGTCTCTGAGCAAATGGTTTATGGTCTGCAACTCAGACAATGCCGTCCACATCCAATGTCAATTCAGGCTTCTGTTTTATTAGCTTCTGCTAAGCTAAATGAACGCTGTTGGTAGAATTTACTTTCAAGGGAATCAGATTCATCCGAATAGTTTGAGTCATGCCACATATCCGATTATTGCATTCTGAAACTTACAGAATCAAGAGGGTAGGATACAGGCTGGAAGTGGTTTGTGTGTAATGTATGTATATGGTAGGAAGAGGTTTACAGCTCTAGTGCACTCATGTGTTTTATAGGTCCTTTTGCCGTGTGCTTGCCAGAGAGAACAGCTGTTCAGCTCAAAGATGGGACCAAAGCCTCTTAGTAGTGCACACTGCAGATCCTATATGAATCAAAACGGCAATTGGAGATCAACCAAAGTTATTTATTTGAGCCTATTTATTTTGGACAAATGTACTAAAGCAAGTGAAGGTTATTAGCTCATGCAACTGATATTGCCCCTATTTGGGTAAATGCAGACATTTGTCATGTTTTTTTTGTGAGATTTCTTCTCATGAAAAAAGAACACACACATCTCTGTCTTCCTTTGTTGAGAGTCAGAGCTTCACCTCTGTAACTTGTTTGAGAGCTGTAAGATTTTACTCTCTTTATACATTCAGCCTATAAAAAGGAAGCTTGTTTTAGAGCTGAAGATGAAGGCAAAGAGTGTCGCCACTATTTATTTACAGCCTTTAGCAACCGCATTTGCTGCTTTTGAAGTTAGCACTCTAACATGGATAAAGTTCGTTCAAGGGTGTTCGTATTAACCCCAGGTTTCACAGACCAGGCTTAAGCCTAGTCACAGACTAAAATGCATGTTTGAGCAGTTTCAACTGAAAGCAACTTGCACTGACATATCCTGTATTATGTCAGTGCCATTGTTTTGTCTTAAGATGCACACAGTGTGTTTTTCTTAGGCATGTTTATAAAAGCTACTTAAATGTCCTAATTGACCTAAGGCTTAATCTAAGCCCTGTCTGTGGAACCAGGCCTGAATGTTTTAAAGTCATGGCTTATAGTTGTTTTGTGTTACACTACCGTTCAAAGATTTGGAATTATTTTTAAAGACACATTCAGCAAGGACTCAACTGATCAAAAATGACAGTGAAGGCATTTTTGGGGTTTAAAAAAGATTTCTATTTCGAACAAATGCTGTTCTTCAAACTTTCTATTCATCATAAAATCCTGAAAAAGACACTCAATTGCCTGTGCCAAACCTAATTTAGCAATGCAACCATTTTCAAATAATATATATATATATTTTTTTTAAGTATCATGACTGGAGTAATGGCTACTGAAAATAGAGCTTTGCCATCAATATACATATATAATGCAGTATTTAACTATATTACTATGTATTATTTTAATCAAATAAAGGCTGCATTGGTGAACATAAAGACATTTTTTCATTTAACTGGAAAATATTTTGGATCCCAAACGTTAGTGTATGTGGTGTTTTTATTTTGCAATAAGGGAGAAAAAAAATCAAGTGATGCTCTGTGCCATTGTGTTCTTATTTTCTTATTATCCAAACCACTACCTTTTTTTAGTTTTTTTGCCATTGTTTTGCTTTAAAAAAAAAACATTTTCTTTGGCAGTTGTTCTACCAGACATTTTTCTTCCAGATTGAACAGAAATCAGCTCTAGCACTGAGGGTGTTTAGTTTACTTTTCACAGTCAAGCGTGTGTCATGCTCCCTTGACAGCACTTTATAGATAATTGCAAACATTCCACAATTGCTGGTGTCATTCATAACACTGCTCTGCTCACTCACACTCATTCAGCAATGCAATGGTAGTGTGTACACAAGAGAGGGGAGGGCAGTGTAAACGAGAGGGGAGGTTTGCTTTGAAAACACACCATGCATCTGTTTCACATACTGCTGTACTCTATCCAGTCCATCCGGGTTTGAATCCCTGCTAACTTTAGTCTCGCTTGACATCGACCTTTGATTTTTAAACCTAAAGGGGGTGGAAGTAGCTTTCTGGTTGCCTTTAGCAAAGCATTAAATTTGTTGTGAAGACAGGTGCTTCTCTTTGTGGATTCCTCACTGCTAGTCATAAAAAAAGCTGAAGTAAGATTGATAAAATTTCTGTTTCTGTCTGTTTGTTGAAATCAGGCATTCAACAGTGTCCTCCGGTGGCAGCTCAAGAACTTCAATCTATTTTAAAGAGTGGCTACCTGGAGAAGCGCCGAAAGGGTAAGTTACTGTGTTCACAAACAGGTTGTTGATGTGGAACAAAATAACCTCCATTTGACTTCTTATAGATCACAGCTTCTTTGGCAATGAGTGGCAGAAGAGATGGTGCGCCTTAAGTAACAACATATTCTACTACTATGGCAGTGAAAAAGGTTGGAAAACTACTATTATGATCAGATGTGTCAATACCAGTGTTGGGAAAGTTACTTTTAAAAGTAATGTGTTACAATTCTGCATCAAAAGTGACTTATTGCTGTACTTTTTATGATAAGTAATGTGTTTTGTAACTTTTGCGTTACCTTTTCTTACTTGGGCTGGCGTTGGTTGTTTGTTTTTTAATAACAAAAAGCAGTTTTATTTTAGGCATATGTAAAGGGCCCTTTCAAACCAAAAGTGAAATGAAAAAGCCTCAGGATGAAGGAAATGCAATCCTGTACAGTAGAGGGCGCAACTCAAACAAACCTTACAGTGCTGGCATTCAGGATCGCAGATAAATACGATGCAGGAAAAGATGGGCCTGGTCCCAATTGGCACACTTGATATGCACTTTCGGTCTTTGGACTTACACTGGGTACCGTGTGCGTGTGTCCGTTAAGTCCATGAGACCGTAGGCTGTCCCATTTGTCATTTTAGGTTTCAGAAGGGTGCTCGTGAGCATTTTGTGGTCGATATGCCTACTTTTGGCGAGCCCGCACTGAAGCGAGCTCTGCAGCAGACTTCTTCCCGACAGTCAAAGCGGCGTTACGTCACGAAAGTGCGGACTCAGAGGAGGACCGCTAGTGTTTAAGGTGCCATTTGGGACAGGGCCTTATTTGAGCAATAAAAAAAAGAAGAAACACAAACGAGACGTTTATCTAAAATTATTTTTACTTATTAGTATTGTTGAATCGGATTAGCGAAGGACAGCAGCAAAGATATTGGTTAATAAAGTGAGATTAAATACATAAAGTATATTTTTGTCATTTAATTTAATGATCAATTTTGAGGAATACTGATTTTTGCAAGTGAGATGAGTAAATGCCTGCTCACATTTAGTCTAAACTACAATAACCATCAGGTTTATACCGTGCTCACAACATTTGGATTTGGATTTATTAGACAAATTATTAGTGAAAAATACACTCATTTGTCAAGGATAACACAATAAAGTTAAAAGAAACTTGTTTCCATTGTGGTCCTTAACAGTCAGTAAATGGGAAAACAAAGTAACTTGCGTTAAATTTAAAAGAAATCCATTACTTTACTAGTTACTTGAAAAAAAAGTAATCTGATTACGCAACTCGCATAACTTGTAATGCATTACCCCCAACACTGGTTGTCACCAATTAAATGCACTCCTGAATTCAATTTCTCTTTCCTTGAATCGTATCATTCAATAATCTGGGCCAATGTTCACTAGATAAACAGCAGAAGGGAGGGTTTAATATTGTCGGATACGCTGTCAAACTGAACAACACCCTGCGGAAAGATGCAAAGCGAGATTGCTGCTTTGAGATCTCCGCTCCAGACAAGCGTGTATATCAGGTTGATCACCTCTCATTTCATGTAAAACATGCAGTGTTTATTCTTATCATCAGATAGCTTTCTCTTATAACACATTTTTGCTACAGTTCTGTGCTGCGTCCGAGAAAGATGCTAAAGAGTGGGTGGAGCACATTGACTTTTTGATTAAAGGTAGGACTGTGCATCCAATCACTGAACTTGTTCTAGCTGGTGTCTTTTTTTTTTGTTGCACAAATGCATAATGTCTTGAATATTGGTTTTCACTCTCAGACATGGGTGGAATCATTCCTGAAGATGAAGAAGAGTATGATGACTGCTTAACTATATCCCATTCCCAATCAACCATGCCTGAAATTATCGATGATGACATCTATGAAGAACTTCCTGGTTTGCACTTAAATTTCATATTTGTTTGTGTATTTATCTGATAATTATTATATTATATTATATTATATATCATTCCCCTGGTTTCACAGACGAGGCTTAAGCCTAGTCCTGGATTAAAAGGCATATTTGAGCAATTTTAACTGAAAGCAACTTGCACTAACATATCTTAAAATATGTGAGTGCCATTGTTTTGTCTCAATATGCACACCAGTAATGCTTTTATCTAATGCACGTTTATAAAAGCTACTTAAATGTTTAAATTAAACTATGGCTTAATCTAAGCCCTGTCTGTGAAACCAGGCCAATATTATATTATATTATATTATATTATATATGATTTTTATTAAATTTCAATGCTGATAGTCAACATAAATATTAAAGGGGTCATGACATGAGAAACCAAATTTGCCTTGATATTTTGGTATATAAGAGATCTATGTACTATTAAAACTTCCTGCAAGTTTCATAGCTTAAGACGTCCTCCCCATTATAAACGAAGCATTTATTTAATCAAGCTCTAAATACAGCTCGTTCTGGATCCATGGCATTAAGTGACGTCACGGTAAGAAGTGACGTACCAGTCGTTTGCATATGACCGCCTCCAGCGCAAGACAACTACGCCTCATTTCGCATAATCGCATGCGTTGTCGTGCAGCGAGTGGGTCTGTTTACAAGATGACTGTGGACAAACAACATGTTTGAATACGCTGCCGAACGATCCAGACGCGGAAAGCAGTCGGATGCTGTTTATTTGCAGCATATGCAGCGCGCCAAAGCGTTATTTGAACGGTGAGTGATCAGATGAGTGTGACAGGGCATGTTACTGAAAGAACGAGCAGAGAGAGAGAGAGAGAGCCCCGGCCGCGCGCGCGCCTTCAAACTGTCTTGCTCTCTCTCTCTCTCCCTCCCTCCCTCGCGCATATGAATCAAAATCAATTGAGAATTGACACGATGGTAAAAGATTGGAAGACCGAAGTTTCACGTGGTGGAGCATTGTGTAGTCTACATGTGATACAAAATTATTAACGTTAATAATGTATGCATAAGCAGCACTGACGTTAGCCAATCATAACAGTATAGGCGTTAACACTGAAGTCTTAAAGGGGAAACACCCCAAAACAGACTGTTTGAATCAGAGGTGAGAAACAGGGTGGGAAAATGTCATAAATCACTACATTTTTAAAGTTTTTTTGTACAAAAAACTATAGTAATACTATAATTGCACCTAAGGGAACATAATAAAACAAAACAAAAAACCATGTCATGACCCCTTTAATGTAAAAACCTCTCAGGCCGATTCCCCTATGGATGTGATGGAAAATGTCTACAGAAATTGTGAATTTGGTATATTGCTCTTCGCTCTAACTGGAACATCTATTCTCCCCCTATCAGAGGAAGATGAACCCCAGCCTGCTAAAAAAACAGTGACCCTGTCCCTGGCCAACAAACCTCCACTACCATCCACCCCTATGACAGGTAATTACCACTGGGTCAGCAGGTCTGTCCATCCCCTACCTGCCCTGCTGTCCCGCAACACCACATATATTCCCAGATCTGCCTGGGTGGCTATCATTTGTCTCTCCAACTTTATATATATATATATATATATATATATATATATATATATAAATAAATAAAAGAGAGGGAGGAGGTATTTAAGTGATAAAAGATGGTAAGTGGAAAGCGAGGGAATGGATATTGCGGGTACATATGGATTTGGGAGGTTAGATGGTGAAGTAACACCGATGATTGTCTGGTCCACATGGCCTTCAGGAAGAGACCTGGAATTTTTGCTGATTTTTTTATTGATTGTTTCTTAGATTAATGATACTTAGTTTGACATATTTGTGCGGATTGGTAAGACAAACACTAAACAATACTCTTGCAGTTTTTATTTAAAAATGGTTCAGTGTTTTTTTCTGTCCCTGTGTGGGGGAAGCATGTATCCTGCTGGGTGCTGGGCACTGGGCAGGGGTTGGTAGGCACTGGCAGGAAGCTGACTCCATTGGTGCACTGTGGCCCACTATGGCCCTCTGCTCCAGGCTCACAGCACAGGAAGTCCTGCTGACAGAAACGATGGCTGAGGCAGGATCTTGTGACAGATGCTCAGGGGAGGAGGCCAGCTAGAGCAGTAGACAGAGCCATAATGGAGGGAAAACAGGCTTCATGGATCCTGGAAAGGAAGATTATCATATGAATTTTCTTTATTAGTATTTGTTGTCATCTTTTGATAGGGTTTTATTTATTTTTTTGCCTAATGTTTTAAAATCCTGAAAAACGGATGCATTTATGTAACTACTGATACCAGACCACTGCAGCAGGTGTAACACTAATGCCTGGTTGTTTAAGACGCAGCCCTGAATTAAATCTTAAAAGCAGCAGTGGGTATGGTTATATTTAGAAAATAATTATAATAATCTGCCAAATCAGCATAGCTGGGAATCTGCCAGCTATAAAGTCTGGTGCAAGATATTTACCTTTAGGATTTTTTTTTCTTTATGAAAGCACTTTTCTTGAACACCCACTCATGGTGCCGCCTTTGGGCAGACATTATAGATGCGTAAATATGAATAAATAAAGCTTTACACCAAGAGCAAATCTACCTGAAATACCAGTTTAACATATTTCATCCTCAGAAAAAAAAATATATATATATGTATATATAGATATAGTTAACTTCCAACAAATATGTCATCTAACTTTACATGTTAACTTGTTAACAATTTGCAGCTGTAATGAGGGGTCTTTCATTAGAGGGTTTATTAGTTTCATCCCATCTGTCAGGAGCCACAGCTCAGCAAGTTATACTCTCTGCTGCCCACTAGTGGAACTTTCTGAGCCAGAAAAACACTTATACTGGGGGTATTTATCCAAGGACCCCTTGGTGGATAGAAAAAAACATAGCAGGGACACTTTAAGCCATAATAAATGTGTATAGTACCATATTAAATTATTTACATAGGAGATCAAACAATAATTGGTGTAACTCCCGTTGAAGATCCATTGACACCAAACCACCATTGCATGTAGAGAAACTCTTGGAATTTTTTACTACCATTAAAAAGATTGTGGTCAGTTTGATTTTTATTTTTTTTCTTAAGGAAATAAATACTTTTATTCTGCAAGGATGTATTAAATTGATCAAAAGTGATAGTAAAGGCATTTATAATGTTACAAAAGATTTCTATTTCAACTAAATATTTTTCATTAAAGGGATAATTCACCCAAAAAACAAAATGTTGTCATCATTTACTCACCCTCCAGTTGTTCCGAACCTGTATGAGTTTCTTTCTTCTGTTGAAGACAAAAGAAGATATTTTGAAGAATGGTGCTAACCAGACAGTTGATGGACCCCGATGACTTCCATAGTATCTTATTTTATTTTTTAAATATTTGCATACTATGAAAGGAAATGGCTACTTTTTTTGAACATTTTCATTATCACTTTAAAGAATCCTGAAAAATATGCATCATGGTTTCCACAAAAGTTTCCACAAAATTAAGCGGCAGAACTGTTTTCAACATTGATAATAATAAGAACTGTTACTTGAGCACCAAATATGGTGCATTATAATGATTTCTGAAGAATCACGTGACACTGAAGACTGGAAAATTCAGCTTTGCCATCACAGGAATAAATTAGCTTTTCAAATATATTAAAGTTAAAACAGAAAACAGTTATTTTAAATTTGTAATAATATTTCACAATATTACAGTTTTTACTGCATTGTTGTCAAATAAATGCAGCCTTAGCGAGCATAAGAGACTTTCAACATTCATTCAAAAGCATCTTACATCTTGAACAGTGTACATGCAAGGACAATAAGATGTCTTTGGTGTTCAGAGACCAAACCAACAAACCCCACAATCACCATTTTTACAGCTCACCATAAACATTTTGTGACGCATAAGTTGAGAGTGGATAGAGTTTGAAATGCCATCACAAATGCTCAATAATTTATTCAATCTTCTATTATTCTAGCCCCTGCAGCAGTGAACAAGAGCACGGACTATGAAAACTTCTTCCAGGGCTTGTGGGATTGTGCTGGCGACCACCCCGATGAGCTGTCCTTCAAAAGAGGAGACACAGTCTACATCCTCAGCAAGGTAAGACGGGAGCCATGGCTCGACCCACGTGACTGAGGACAGAAATAATATTTAAACGCCCTGTTAGACGTCAGCAGGAAAACATGAATTTGCAACAAAAAAACCGTTGAAAAAATATGCTGACATCTGGTTAACGCATATGATTCAGATGTAAAAGGATCGTTTCGGTGTCTCGTGTGCTCAGCAGTGGGGTTTCTAAGCTAAATACACCCTCTCTCTCTCTGTGCACGGTGATGGGATTAGTCCTGTCACTACGGAAACCGTTTTAGTGCTCTTGGCCCTGAGCTGGGCAGTCTGGCAGCCAGTGGCATTCTGTCACCTCTCTCCATGTCTGCCCACTCGGAGATCGTGCGTTTGTGTGTGTGTGTGTGTGTGTGTAGGGGTATTTCAGTGTTGGTAGACGGCTCAACGCCATGTTCAGTAAGGGCAAGCGTACGCAGGCCTTTAGCATATACACATCTCAGCCAGTCACTATTTATGGCTGTAATGGCAGTCTGTGTTCTCAGGAAACGCTGAATCCACCTCTCTATTCGTACCAGGTGTGGTGTAGAAGTGAGTTTGGTTAAAAACTTCCCCTACCTGTCAGCTCCGATGCATAGGCAGTGCTGTGAGATCTGGGTATTGCCTGTGGGGTTTGTACCTGGCTAACAGAATTAGCTCAATACCTCTCAGGGCTACTTAAAACAGCTTGGGCTGATCCGTTCCCAGAAACAAACTCGCTATCTTGCGGTTTGTCTACTTAGCACTGTTGCTCTTTAGAGGAAAAACTGGAAATCTTACATTAGAATCGTGTTTTTTGCGTTTCTTATTCAGTTTCTTATTGCGTTTCTTATTTTGTGTTCTTATTTCAGAAAGAGGGGATTTGAGGTATTGACGCTATGGTGGTGTTTTTATATCATCTCTGTTCTTCAGGATAAGTGAACAACTGTTAAGACCTTTGTGGGACAATGATGGACTATAAGTGTCCATGATCTAGACCACATGTGCCAAATTATTCTAAATATATTATTTGTATTCTTTATGGGTTTGGGAAACTTTAATACCATTTTTATTTTTATACCAAACATTTTCAACGTTTAATGACTAAAAATGTCATGTGGTGTAACCATCAATATATATATACACTCACCGGCCACTTTATTAGGTACCCCATGCTAGTAACGGGTTGGACCCCCTTTTGCCTTCAGAACTGCCTCAATTCTTCGTGGCATAGATTCAACAAGGTGCTGGAAGCATTCCTCAGGGAGTTTGGTCCATATTGACATGATGGCATCACACAGTTGCCGCAGATTTGTCGGCTGCACATCCATGATGCGAATCTCCCGTTCCACCACATCCCAAAGATGCTCTATTGGATTGAGATCTGGTGACTGTGGAGGCCATTTGAGTACAGCGAACTCATTGTCATGTTCAAGAAACCAGTCTGAGATGATTCCAGCTTTATGACATGGCGCAGTATCCTGCTGAAAGTAGCCATCAGAAGTTGGGTACATTGTGGTCATAAAGGGATGGACATGGTCAGCAACAATACTCAGGTAGGCTGTGGCGTTGCAACGATGCTCAATTGGTACCAAGGGGCCCAAAGAGTGCCAAGAAAATATTCCCCACACCATGACACCACCACCACCAGCCTGAACCGTTGATACAAGGCAGGATGGATCCATGCTTTCATGTTGTAGACGCCAAATTCTGACCCTACCATCCGAATGTCGCAGCAGAAATCGAGACTCATCAGACCAGGCAACGTTTTTCCAATCTTCTATTGTCCAATTTCGATGAGCTTGTGCAAATTGTAGCCTCAGTTTCCTGTTCTTAGCTGAAAGGAGTGGCACCCGGTGTGGTCTTCTGCTGCTGTAGCCCATCTGCCTCAAAGTTCGACGTACTGTGCGTTCAGAGATGCTCTTCTGCCCACCTTGGTTGTAACGGGTGGTTATTTGAGTCACTGTTGCCCTTCTATCAGCTCGAACCAGTCTGGCCATTCTCCTCTGACCTCTGGCATCAACAAGGCATTTCCGCCCACAGAACTGCCGCTCACTGGATGTTTTTTCTTTTTCGGACCATTCTCTGTAAACCCTAGAGATGGTTGTGCGTGAAAATCCCAGTAGATTAGCAGTTTCTGAAATACTCAGACCAGCCCTTCTGGCACCAACAATCATGCCACGTTCAAAGTCACTCAAATCACCTTTCTTCCCCATACTGATGCTCGGTTTGAACTGCAGGAGATTGTCTTGACCATGTCTACATGCCTAAATGCACTGAGTTGCCGCCATGTGATTGGCTGCTTAGAAATTAAGTGTTAACGAGCAGTTGGACAGGTGTACCTAATAAAGTGGCCGGTGAGTGTATATATACGGGCTGTCAAATTGAGTATTTGTATAAACAAAATAAGTTTTTGCTTATATAATATATGTATACAGTATATGCATATGTATATAAATATATATGTGTGTATATATATATATACAAATATGAATTATTTAATAAATATCAAGTTTTTGAGTAGTTGCACCCCCATGACATTTTACAACCTGAACGTTAGTTACAACCTTGTCATAAAAAAGTCAAACTATTTGATATTTTAAAAGACTGACCTGGACACACAATCATGAATGCATGAGTCCCCTATGATATCATTTCCTGTTTTGTTTTTGTTTATTCTTCTTGTTGGTTGCACCACATGTCTTTAATTTTGTAGACAAAAAAAAATATTAAGCAGTATTTGTTTATTGATTTATTATTTTGTTAATAATTTGACATTAACTATAAATAAAGATAAAGCCAAACTGCTTAAACTAATTCACCCTCATGTTGCTCCAAACCTGTGTTGACCTTCTTTCTTCTGTGGAACACAAAAAATATATATTTTTAAGTTTGTAACCAAACTCTTTTGGTGACTGTAGACTTCCACTATATGGACCAACAACAAAACAAAAAACAGACATTGAGACATTTCTTAAAATAGCTTTTTTCCACAGAAGAAATAATGTCATACAGGTTTGGGACAGAAGGTTCTGGAGGTTTTATAGATATTTAATTGCAAACTGTCCCTTTAATAAGGTTTTCTTTTTAAGAATATCATTCTTTTTTTTCATTAGGATATCAGGACAGTTTTATCATCCTGATATTTTCAAAATGAATTCGAATTCATTAATTAAAAATTCTCATTATAGAAAAGTGTCAGTGTATGTGTGAATTACATCTTAATGTAGTTTTGAATAAATTAATAGATGAGACAAAGAAATAAGTGTATCCTCTTGTATGGGAGTTTGATTCTAGGATTTAAATTTGATGGGGCTCGGCTTCTTATTGGAACATGAGCTTGTTATGTGGGTCAGAGGAATATTTATTGCATTAAAAGTGAGCGATTTTTAAATGCTCCTACACTAACAATAATTTTTAAATAAATCAAGAATTGATTCAAAATTGCATCTTTTTGTACCTAAGTATATCTAATGGTACAGTATTTGATTGTGTTTTGCATTTTTGATTTTCATTGGAACTGACATTGATAGAAGTGGAGGGCTGTAGACTGGGATAGTGCTCTATACCGAATATAATAATATGATATAATATTATAATAAACTGTCATCGCATATGCTGTTGTCTGCAACCGACTAGAACAAAGGGTTTTATACGTTAATGGAATTAGTTTTTTGAAATTATTGGTAAATAGAGGATTCAGAGTGAAATCAATGAGATTTTCAAGTGGCCTGTGGCTTCATCTAAGATTCTTTTTAAGGGCTGAGATGAACACGTGTTCTGAAGACCCCTAAAAAAAGCCTAGCAATGCCTATATGATGTCATCTAGTGCGTTCATTAAGTAATGGTGAAAGTTTAGGTCTCCAGAAGTGATTACATGGGAAAGAAGCTGACAGAAAGAACTGCTGAATACAGCTTTCCATAATTCTACCCAATTTATTTATATTCATTTTACTAGAGACACAGGAATGTGCAGTAGCAAGATAATGTATCTTCAGGAGAAATAGAGATGACATTCAATTTCACCAGTGGCTAAAAATCCATAATTTGTAATGGATATATAAAGCATGCCAATGGGGAAATTATCTCATTCTGTTAAAAGTCAGCAGGCTGTCAGAAAATGACAGAATATGGTCTGAATGGGATCCAGGGGTGACTGGGTTTTTCAGAGCAAGCCTGCCATCTTGTGCCTGGAGTTAGCAAGGCAACGTGCTTATCAACAAAAGGAAATTTGCCTTTTGGAAGACATAATTGCGTTGTTTTGCTTTTTTATTTAACTAAAAGCACCATTTAAAGCTTCAGGTTTGAGGAATTGATCATGATGTTCAACAGTGGAATGACTTATTTTTATATTTACTCATTTTACACACACACACACACACACACACACATATATATAATGTAATGTATTTTTTACATATACTGTGTGTATATATATATATATATATATATATATATATATATATATATATATATATATATATATATATATATATATATATATATATATATATATTATGTAGAATTTATTACTTTTATTTTTTATTTATGTTCTTATTTTTATTGATTGTAACATTTTTATTAATATCTTCTAAGGCACTTTCAGGTTTGTTTGGGGTGGGACTGAAATTATAAAAAGCATTGTCTCCGTACAAATAATAACATATATACATGTACATGAAATATATATGAAATGTATAGCACTCCATAAAAGAGATAAGCATAAACCCTGCACGTTGCCAAAATATGCTAGGAAAGATCAGCTCGACACAGTCCAGTGATGCTGTGTTGTATTCGTGCTATTTTATGGGTGCTGCACGGCTTTGGTTTACCATGAATATTGCAGGCTGTCTTTTGTAGCATAGCCCCTTCCCCCCTTCTTCCAGCCAGGCTTGCGGATGACCGTAAAGCTGGTGTGGGTTTAGTGTCCAGCTGTGGCTCACAGGCCATTCAGAGCAGTCTGGGGAACGGGCCAGTGGGGCTATTAGTGGCCTACCTCCTTCCCCTTGGCCATGCAGCAGCTGCAAGTCTAACACCCCCCCCAAACCCCCTCCCTCCATTTACCCCCCTGTCCAGACCCTCAGTGGCTCTGAAAGGGTATTGACCATCAGACCAGGGGGAGGTGTCAGGGCCCTAAATCACACACACCAAGCTCTCTTCTTTTCAAAGCAGGCCAGTGTGTGCTGTAAATGATGCTTGGTGCGTCACATGGTCCGTCTGGTGTCCAGCAGCATTGTAAACCTCAAAGACCCACATCATTTCAGTTGAATATGGCATAATAGCTTTATTTTAATAATGCAGGATTTTAATTATTCATCTCATAGTAAATTACACATAAATGACCTTTAGAATATTCTTTTGGTCTGCTAAACTGTAATTTAGCAAGTCTATGTTGTGACCTTACATGCCGGGTTCCTGTGTGTGTGGGCATGTTGGCGGAGTGTGAGGTCTGCATTGCTTTCCTGTTGCAGGCTTATTTGTCACACTCGCCTTCTAATCTGACCCTCCTGCACGCGCACATATTCGCACACACATGGCACCAGACGCCGCTCTGTCAGTGAGGTGTGTCTGTATCAAAGGACGGCTAGGAAGCTTTCACATGTGCACTTCCTGTCTCGTTTCACACAGCCTGGACAACTGCCCTATATCTGGCAGCCTGTGTGGGATGAGGTGTGTAAATCCTGCTCCTTAACACATTGCACTTTTATCTCTACTTGCGTAACTCTGCAATTATGTACAGCAGGAGTTTGCAAATGTTTTAATGCCAAAGACTCCCGAATATCACTTTTGCAAAAAACATAAAAAAAAAAAAAAAACACCTATTCTCAAAATATAAAGAATGCTATATATTTTAACACAAATGTATACTTTGTAAAAAATAGTGTGTGTGTGTGTGTTATACATATATATTTATTTATATCATTATTTTTTATTAAAAGGTATGATATAAAACACATCATGTATTTGTAAAATGTTATTTAAATCATTCAGATATACGTATGTATGTATGTATATATATGCACATTTTATTTATTTGTTTATTTATTAAAAGTATTGTTTTGTTAAAATGCATTGTAATGTTAAAATGTTATTTAAATCATTAATGAAAATGAAGTATTGAAATGATTTGAATTCATGAATTAAAGATTATCATTCAATTTACATTACCAAACAATTACTTCATTACAAATCATTATTAATCATTCAAATGTATTTGTATAGCACATAGGTTCTTGAGTTTGGAGGCGGGGCCAACTAGGGGCCCCCAGCAAACTACCAAGGGGCCCCTGGATGCCTTAAAAGTACTTAAATTAATAAATTGATATTAATATATTAAAATAGTTACTCTGAATTAATCATAATGATCATAAAATCAAAAAAGATTTAAACGATGTATTTTAACACATCAACACTCCCAGATTCTGTTAATAGAAAAGTCTGAAAACAAGCAGTTCAAAAACAACTGATCTACAGACCTGACTTTCATTAGAATGTATAAATGTAATATATTTTCGGTTATACTCTGCATCTTAAGCTTTACAGATAGTTAAAGAAAGATTTATTGAACCCTATGGTCTTTCAGCAAGTTTTTCCTTTTTTTTTTTTTGTCTTGTGAGGAGGATGGTGCACATTGAGGACAGTCTGCGGTGGAGAGACAAGTGTGTGTGTGTGTGTGTGTGTGTGTGTGTCTGCAGCAGCTGTCAGCAGCTGCATAACCAGACCTGTGTTTTATAGACAGTTACGTGGACGCAGGCAGTAAGAGGTTTGCTGGCCGGAGCTGAGCACTATACATTATACAGCAGGAATCACTTTGGCTGCCGGGGTCAAGTAGGGGCCCACAAACTTCATATTTAACTTCAGATGGGGTATGATTCAAACCTCATTGCTCTTACCGAGCCATACAGAGAGAGGCTTTTTTCTCCGATAGTGAGGTGAAGGATGAAGGTAGATGAGCAGTGAGTGTCTTGTCAGCTTTGGGGAGATCAAAGACTTGAACGTCAGAGAGAAAAAAGGCTTTAAATGTCGGGATTGAGATGTTTCAGGGTTTCACTGTAGCTGAGCATTCTTTGCAGGAGCTACAAACGAGAGGCCGTGTTTACGTGGGAACCTTTGCAGAAACACAGTTGAGGTTACAGATTCCTCTCTATATACCTCTATGCTGCCCTACAAAGGCAAATCACAGTAACTACAATCAACCAAAAACAGAATCTGAACATCTATCCCAGGCCAAACTCATCTGTCTCAGGACAGATCATAGTTTAAGAGACCCCATTCAGTCATAACTCAGTTTTGACAAAATGTGTTACTGTGTTCTTTGCTAGATAGTGTAGTATAACCCCGGGATTTTCTTTTTTTTTGATGCCAATATAATGAATGCTTTTTATGTGCCCCCCCCCCTTCCTAAAATATAGCTATATATTTCAAAGCATATAAATCAGTTTATACTGTATGCGAAACATTATTAAGTGTGATTTGTAACAAAATCTGAAATTACAATACTGTCCAAAAAGTATTGGGTTTGTGAGATTTTGTTTGTAAGAGATTGGTACTTTTATTCAACAAGGATGCATTAAATTAATAAAGTGAATACAGTAAAGACATGAATAATGTTACAAAATATATCTAATTCAAATAAACACTGTTCTTTTGAACTTTATATTCATCAAAGAATCCTTGAAAAAATGATCATAGTAGCACAAGTGTTTTCAACATTGATCATAATAATAAATGTTTTTTGAGCACTAAATCATCATATTAAAATAATTTCTGAAGGATCATGTGACACTGAAGAGAAGACTGGAGTAATGATGCTGAAAATTCAGCTTTACCAACACAAGTATAAATTATATTTATTTTATTATATATTTCAGTGCAATAATATTTCAGTTTTATTGCTTTTACTGTATTTTTATCAGATAAATGCAGCCTTGATGAGAATAAAAGACTTCTTTCAAAAACATTTTCCGACCACAAACAATATGCAACTGTGTATAAACGCTAATTGGCTTTTTTTTATTGTCGTGCTAAATAGGTAAATATCTTCTGAAATATAGTTAGTTTTTATAAAGTTGACAGCATATCTGAGAATCTTCTTTTTTTTTTTTTTACTTATATTTTTTTCCCCTTCTAGTCAATAAAATAAACATAACTGCAATGAATCTCATTATTTCTGTCTTTGTATATTAATCATCAATGGTATATGCACATGTTAACTTTAACTGCCCTAAAATAACATTTAGTATTTTTTCTCATGGGCCCCAGCACCCCCTTGCCGTTCAGTGGGGGTCCGTGAACCCCAGTTTGTCCAGTTCTTCCAGAGGTCTGCTGGGAAATGGAGTTTCCTGGAGTTTTATGTGGAGATCAGACACTCTTTCACTGCATCTAACGTCCATTTCAGTCCAGTCTCCTCTCACTGCACACTCCTCTTAGAAAGAAATCCCGATGTGGCCTGACAGATCCGCCTCAGTATAACCTCAGAGTTTAGAAGGCATCTGTGAGAAACAGAGGCGGAAAAAAAAACAGTAGCTTTGAAGTGAATGGCACCCTGGGATCTGTTTTTAATTATGGAATAAAGCAAGAGAGACGGATTGACGGATCTGGTTCTTATCTCTATGGTTATCTTTTCCATGAGCTGATCTGTCTCTGTATGCAAAGAAAAGGACTCTGTCCTCAGGCTCACAGATCTGTTGTGCTTTATAAGAAATATATCGCCCGTTCACATTCTCTTGTGTAATCTTTATAGGTCCTATGGGCCTTGTGTCCTTGAATTGGCCTTGGAAAGACAGACAGAATGGAGGAGATTGGGAGGGGTGCGGGAAAAGGGGGGTAGGGATGTGCGGATAGAGACGGTATGAGAAGAAAATGAGGCAAAACCCGAAGATGAACGGGTAATATGAACTATATATATTGACAGGTTTCATTCCCCTGGGCGTTGACCTATGAGATTTGACCTCGCTGATTGTGTCACTGCTCTGATTGGCCTCAGCGGTGAGTGAGTTTAATGAACGTCGGTTATCGCTTTTTTTGTAACGCTTTTTGTTTTTTCCCCACAGGAGTACGACATCTTCGGTTGGTGGGTGGGGGAGTTAAAAGGGGTCATCGGAATCGTGCCTAAGGAGTATCTTATGGAACTGTATGTGCTGTAAAGAGTGAGGTGAGAAAATGAATGGCAGCCCATATATATGCCTTGTTTTATTACACTGTAAATAAAACAAAGGTTATTAGAGTATATGTTTCACAAAAAAAAATACTATTTCAGTCTTTATACTTCAAAATTTCACTTATAATTCAATGCGTCACTTGTTGCGTTTCTTTGCAATTATTGTACTAGCAATTTAACAAAGTAGCTACAGTAAATCCTACATCAAATATTTTTCTTTTTTGTTCATTTCTAGGAATCTCTGATGACCTGCCATTGTAGCTTCATGTTCCAAAGGTCATTCTGTGTGTTTCTATTATTTTATGTAGCTGATATGTAAAGCATACTGCCTGTTAAAAAGCACAATTAATCAACTAACACAGTGAAGAATGTGATACTTTTTGCTTATTACTTAATTAACGTGCTCTAGTATTTAATAGGGATATGAATGAATGTGAATGTATGTGACTTTTCCTTTTTTGTCTTTCAAATGCATTATGTTGTAAGCAAAAACTACATGAAATAAATCTTGCACGTTAACGCTATCACAAAATGTCCTGGAGTGTTTTTGTAGCAGTTTGGAATGTAGCCGCTAGGTGGCAGCAGCGTATAATATTATTTTTAATAAGCTTGCGTCACAATTATTTCAGGGCAGATGTGTGGAATGTCTTCATTTGCAACTTCATTTGATTCGTCCAGAGGAACAGAGTAGACAACACAAGACAGGTTTCTACACAGGATGTGAGTGCTGTTTGTGCGTTGAGTCTCAATGTAGCTGTACACAGCGAACTGATGGGAAACAAAATCTCTGACCTTTTATGCAGAACATACCAAACAAATCAAAAAGCAGTTATTCAGATGTGGAATTAATTATCTGCTGTAGGAGAAGTGTTTGGCATATCGGCTCGTGTCTTCATGGACCGCTGCGTTGACATCCACAAATATCTGGGCACTGAAGTGAGAAACTTAATTAAAACACATGTCAGGCCGTTACCTTCTCTGCCAGCCAGGAAGAACCTATCCAAACGAAGTGTTACTATTAGCATATTAACTTGCTCAGTCAAGCTTCACACAATAAATACTAAAGACATTTTAATTTGATCATTATACAATAATAGATTATATACCAGTTGATAAACAATTAGACTTGGACCTGCTGTTAAAGGTAATTTACATTTATTTTAAATCAAACGTTGACACCATGTTTGATATATAAATATACCATGTTTGATTTTTTTTATTTTATTAACATCAGCAAGATCTGAGAATACTAGAGTCTCACGAATAAAAATTTGTAATAATAGCTACCAAAAGCATAAGTTGGCTATTAAATTATTATATTTTATATTACGTATCCTCTTATAGGCTAAATGCCAAAAAAGTAATTTAAGTCAAATCAGTCTGACATTTTAAAAGTACAATAAGTATAAAATAAATTTAGTACATCAAATAGTGTCATATTGATTACTTTACAAGTAATAATAATGACTGATTACTTTTCAAATTTAAGTAATGAAATTACATATACTTGCATTACATTAGGCTTATAACTGAATCCAACCGACTAAATTGGGTGGGTTAAATGGGTTTATTTGTCATAAATATGCCAGAATGCATATTTTAAAGTTACTAAAATAGACTATTATATTACATTATTTATACACACACACACAAACATATACACACACATATATATATATATACATATATAGGCTATATATATATATATATATACTGTATATGACTGAGTGTACAGAATACACAGAAATATACATAAATATAATAATATATACACACACTTTTATGGCTTTTATGTTAGATGCGATTAATCGCGATTAATCTATTTTACATTTGTATGATATCATTATTTTATATTATATTATAATTGTGTTTTTTTTCTTCTAATATATAGCCTATAAATGAAATGAATTAAAAACAAAGCAGTATTAATTAAGAAATTACATTTATTCCATTAGCAGAAAAAATTCCGCTACATAGGTGTACTATTTCTTCACTCTTTAACTGTGTTTCCTGATAATTTATTGGACGGGTGAAATCTGGAACACAGTGACTTTCCTGATGGAACTCGTTCAGTCTGTTAAAGAACCAGCTCTAATGAAGGAGCTCAGGATGGAGAGGATGTTTCCACTGAGCCTTGTGTGTGTTAAATTCACATCACATGTCAGCGGCTCACTCCTCTCTGTCAGGGAAGGAGAGAGAGAGGAGAGGAAAGCAGAGGACAGGATGTTAGTAGTGAGAGGGGTGGAGGTAAGACACCTGTCGAGGGAGGTGGGGATTCATTAGTATTCATTATACATTTCCCACCAGTTCCTGAGCAGAGCGGAAAGAGGAGGGGCACATCCGTCTCTTCCACAGAGATATACTGAAACAGAGAGTAGTGTGATGTCATAGACGGCACTGGCCTTTGCTATGTTTCACCCGTCTCACTTGAAACAGGCCTCGCAACAGAATGGGCCTCCGCTTGCACTCGAAAAAGAGCCCTGCCCCCTGTCACCGTGGAAATGACCTGGCGATGGGGGCAAAAATTCCACCAAAATTAATACAAATTGCCCCCAAGTTTAAGATACATGGGGCAAAAAAGTCCTTGTTTAAAAATGTATAACAACTGTTTCTTTGAAACGGGCCTCCGAATTGCAAAAGGCGCCTCTGTTCATATATAGAGGACGTTCAGCCGAATGGAGCGTCCAATATGTAAAATTCAGCACAAGATTTTGGTGCAGCCTTTGAATTTCCTCCTCAGTGAGCTGCTTTAATAATGGCTTCCTGTCAGGGAACTTTAAGGGTTAAGGGAAAAATTTTCATCATTTACTCCATCATTTATGTTACGTTCTTTCTTTTGCCTAACACAAATGAAGATATTTTGGGACCAAACTGTTTTGCTATTAACACATTAACTTAAAATAAGCCGGCAATTAAATAACATACCAGATGAAAAACTGAAAGCTTGAAATGCAATGAAAGTTGCACTGAAAAAATTTAAATGAAAGTTGCCTTACCAACAAACTCAAATAAGTTTAAGCTGAAGTACTAAAATGACTAAAACAGAAATAAAAATAAAGCTTAATAGAATGTCAAAAATACATAAACATTTATTTAGAAATAAAAGGTGCTTCAAACTATTAATAATTTCTATAATAGTATATAAATATGACACTACACTACACCCCACTGACTTTCTCTGTATTGACAAAAGACAAGTCATACTGGCTTGGATCGAACAATCCCTTAACTATATCCTGTCAGCAACAAAAGCAAAACTAAACAACTCAACACAATAAGTGCAAGATTGTAACGTTTACACATAGATTGTGTTCTAGGATGCTGAAAGAACACTCGTTTCCATTCAGGTCCTGTTTTTTTTTAGCGGCTGGGAGGTTTGCGGCAGCAGATGGGCTGTCCCGCTGTGTGCCTGATTGAAACACAGAAGCTGGAGTCGACTCATAACAACATCACCAGCTCCTGTCAGCTCCAGCCAGGGAACAAATCAGCCTTCCCGCGGCTCTGCTGCAGGGAACACGACTCTGCTCCGAGAGAGAGAAAAAAAAAAAAACAGGGCACAAAGGGTCCTCACGTTTTTAGGACTGCCTGGCTGTCGGTGTTTACAAGCTCTGTGCTTGTGTTACTCGCAGATGATAGTCATGAAAATCAAAGCTGGAGCTGCAGATGGCAGGGCCGTATGTGGAAAGGACTGCACTGCAGATATTGAAGTATTGATTATATAAGCTCACTATTGATACGTTTCAAGATTAAAGCTCAGGTTAATGAGGTCACACTTGAATCACAGTTTTATATAGTTAAACTATATGTGACTGTAGAGACATAGGCCTTGTTTTTTTTATTTTTTGGGTAGCATTTGTGCTTGAACAAAGCAGGGTGGAGTGTCTTTGTCTCTTGAGCTGATGATATAGTGAGCTGGAGGCTCAGAGCAGAATGATATGAAGCCAACCCTCTGTCCTCTGGGTGACATTCAAAGGCTCCATAAATCCTGCTCTTTATGGGGCCAGTTTGCCATAAATCCCACAACCTAATTGGAGATGTAATGAATTACCATAATTAGTCATAGGCGGTTTTACATTAAACGGGAGGTGTGCGTGCCGCAGGGAGCAGTCCATCATGGGGGACGGAAATCTGTGTTCGTTGAAAGCAGAGATTTCACTGGAAGTTTCCCCAGTTGTCTAATCAGAGATCAGACGTGTTGTGATTTTAAGTTTCAAGCCCAAATGGGCGATAAGGATGTAATCTGGTGTTTTTTTCCCCTCTAAACTCCTCGGAGTGATTCCTAGCTCATAATTCTGGTGGCTTAAAAAAATATATTTGGGGTGTAGAATCATATTTCACTCAGAAATTGCTCGTAAATTTCATAAATTATTACACTGAAACACATTTTCTTCTCCAGTAATCCTTAAAATATAATTTTTTTACAGTGTAGGTTTTGCTAACATCCTGCAGACAGGGGGCAATCATGCCATCTTTCTTTTTAGCAAGATGTATCCAGTGATGAAAGAGCTACCGTGCTGGCTGTCGTGGAGGCCCGTTTTGCTAAATATTACCATTTTATTTTATAGGCTAATAAATGATTTGGTTAATGGATCTGCACTCCTTCCCCTGCTCTGCTTCGGACAGCTGCGTATCCTTTATTACAATTTGTTGGAAAAATATAGGTTTCATAAGTAAATGCCACAGAACAATTAATCTGGGGCGCATTAAATTCTAGTAATGATGCTAAAACGCTAATAATTAAAACGGGCAACTGGACAAGAAGTTTGATGAGTTTGAAAATAGTGCAGAGAGTGCAAAGTGGAGAGCAGGTGCCCTTCTGGTTTAACTGCTCAATTCAGTAATGATGCCGTTTATATGAGCTAACACTGTAAAAGAAAATGACCGTTCACAGATGGATTATGTCGTTATTTGTGCAGGGGACATGATACTGAATTTGTTTTATGTATTTGTGTGTATATAATGGATTAAGATATTAAAGGCATATTTGTAATCACTCTTCAGTCAATTACTCTTTAAATAAGCAACATCAGACTCGTAGACATGCTATATCGCTCTGTATGTTGGACAACCAACACACCGTTACTGAGAAGAGTGAAGACTTTGGTTTGGAATGTAAGGTGTTAAAATTTGAGATAAATATTTTGGGGCAAGCCCTCGGAGAGCTTTGAACGGATGAGAACTTCAAAATCAAAATTGTACTTTACTGGTAGCAGTGTTGTGACTTTAAACCGGGAGAAATATGATCTCTAGTTTTGGCCCCAGTTAAAATTCTAGCTGCAGAATTTTGAACGTACTATAACTTATTTAAAGTATTCGAAACCCCAATAAGAATCGCATTACGATAATGCGAGCGAAAACAAATATGTTAATGAACTTTTCTGCAGCTGAAAGGGATAGCATGGGGTGCAATTTTGATATAGCATAGCGACATAAAAGTAGCCTAACACTTGATACCCAAAGGTTGATCAAGCGGGAATAAATAAAGACTAAAAAGTAAGGGTCCCAATGAAAGACCAGTACAGTGTTAAATGTTGTTTTGAGCCCCATTTTTCAAAATGTCTTATTTTGTGTTCTACAGAATAAATAAAAGTCAAACAAAAGTCATACCTTTAAATATCAATTCATACAAAAAGTCATACCTTCAAATATCAATTTAAAAATGAAAAATGCCTTTTTAGGTGTACATGTGATTTGTTACCATATAACTGAAGAGCATTGTGGTGTTTTAAGACCTCTTTGCTCATTTATCCAGAACTATTCGCACCTTTATTACTTGCCCCCCCCCCTTTTTTTCTCTCTATTTCACTTTCCTTCATTCACACATACACTTACAGAAAGGCACACCTCACTAACTCTCTTGGAAATAACAGGGGCTTATTTATGTGGTATCCCCGGGTGTTCCTCAGGGAAATATACTACTTTTCTTACTGGCCTCCTGTCAGCATCCCATTAAGGCCCTGTCTTCATTTTACGCCTCTAAATCTGATGCAGACACCACTGAAATGTAAGCAAATATTAATTGGGGTCAGTCGCAGCAGATGCAACTCATGCAGGCGTCTAATGTAAAGTACCTTTGTGGACCCGTGGCATTACAGAGCGGGGTGCTGACGCCTCACATTTTCCACGTGTGCTGGCTATGGCTGCGATGATTCATAATGGTCGCAGTGCTTGGCCTTCATATTTTACCAGGCAAGTGTTTTATCAATTAAAGGAAATGCTGTGATGTTATCCTAATGCCACACAGAGAATTTAGCTTTAGATCTGTGTAACTGCCTCAGACTGACCCGATTGTTAAAGGTGCCCTAGAATGGTTTTTATTTTTATTGTATAATGTTTTCTGGGGTGCCCTTATAATGTTAGTATGTTTTTTAGATAAAAATAGTCATAATTTAGAAATAAAAGGCATTTTTCCTAGCCTGATTGTAGCCCTGAGCCCAAACGCTCTGTTTGGAGGGGCGTGTCTGCTGTGTGTAACCGGCCTCTGCTGTGATTGGCTGACATGCTTGCATATGAAATAGCTATATTACATGTGAAACTCTCTCGAATACTTTTACTACAGATATTATACGTTTTTACTATTACAGCTATCGAGATTAACGAATCGTGAGATGTTTTTAAAGTATTTAGATCTATTCCCATCACATAAAATGTTGCCGTGATGAGCATTGAGCAAACAGATGACAGTGTGTTGATCGCGAGAATAAAGATCTTATCATTGCAACGCAGTTTCTGCACTCTCTCTACACGATTTACACGATGATGTAAATACAGTATTGAACGATTTTGAGAGAAAGATTACCTGTCTGAACTTGAACAATTACACATTCAGAAAGTGTTGCTTGGTAGCTCGATCGATCGAGGCCAGCTCCGTATTGGCCCAAGTTGAGGAAACAGTCTCGTCGCGTCGTCTGTGAAATGTTTGGAAATTTCCAGAGAAAATAAAATTAACCCATTGTTTCTTCAGAGGCTCGGATGAAGGAACTAAATACCTTTGTGTTCATTTGTACATCCAAACACTGAACAACTGCCATGCTTCGGCTGCGCAGTTCCGCCTGTCATTGAACATGGGCTGGCATATGCAAATGTTTGGAGTCGGACATATTAATGATCCCGACTGTTGCGTCACAGTCTGTATGTGGAGATTCGCCGAGTAGCATCTGCCTGCAGTCCCGGAAGCTGCATTTGCAGGACCCCACTTTTGGGACCGCATTTCTAGGACCCTAGGTTTTTGTGACAGCGCCACCTACCGAATTAGAGGACCAGCGAAGATGGATGACATTCAGAGTGTGAGTATCAAATGCGAATCAATTTTTATTTGTTTAACTTTAAAAACAATTGTGATGCATTTCATTGGAAAGTTAACGTCATTTAACGGAACTGTTGCATGATAAGCCTGTGTTGACTTATTTACAGCACAATACTGTAGCATGTTCGTTCTGAAAGCTTGTTAATTACTCATTGTTTTTCCATTTTAATTCAGTTAAAATAATCTTAATGTTTTCACTGTCACGTGCTCACAGTCAGCCTGTTTAACGTTACCCACAATACATGTTATGTGTACGTCTCTTCATTTTGACATGGTTTTATAAAGTTGGTTGAGACTGACATTTTAATAGTCAGACATATCAGAGAGGTCATTATAATAATTGACTGTTAAAATCCCACGTGTTAGATTGTGTCATTTACTGTATACTGTACTCTATATGAAGTGCTATCAAGGACACAGCTCAGGGTAGGCAATAGTATGACAAAAGATAAATAAATAAATTGGTTAAGTACTAGGCTTAGGCCTAATTTATGTCTATTTATTTATATGAAATTAACTTTAAAATGTTTTTCAAGAAACGCATAACAATCCACTCAGGTAAGAGTAGAAAATGTAATTGTTTTTTATACAATGTTTAATGTATCCTTTTTTAAGCGGATTTCAATTTCTGTTAACCTAGCAGTGATTATGTTCTCCATTTACTACCTTCAGTGAAGTGGAAGAATTTAATAGGCTGATAGAAAAACAATTGCGAAAAGAGGGACGAGCATCCAGGTGGTAGGTAGTGCTGCTGCATACATCACAATGTGTGCTTTAAATCTTATATATATATATGGTCAGGAAAAGTCGTGTCAATAATGTTATTTCTATTCAGATTTCTTGCATCTCTCTCTATTATTTTTTTCTCAGTTCAGATGGGCTTTATTGACATGAGTGTTTCTAGAACCTTTGTTCCCACAACATCAAAATCTTTTCTTTTTTTTCAAATCTTTGAACAGTATGCAATAATTGTATTATGAACATTAATTGGTATGAAGATTGATATCATTATTTTTATTATTATCATTACTCTGGTAACTAAGATCTTTTAAATATGAAATTTAAAATTAGAGAGTAAAACATGTTCAACTAAATGTTCCTTATTTAATTCACTTCTCTTTCTCTCTCTTAGGAGTCAGTGATGATGTAATTGTCAATAATGGACAATCCATTGAAGTTCACGTCATGATCAAATTTGTTTTTGTGTGTGTTCAAGTTCAGTTGTTATATATTATTTTGTAAAATATTTTGTGTGTTCAATTTCAGTTGTTATATATATTATTTTGTAAAATATTTTGTGTGTTCAAGTTCAGGTGTTATATATTATTTTGTAAAATACACAATCTTAAATCTACCCCCAGAGTCATCCTTGTCTTCCCTCTGTACTTGAAAATGTGGCCCATCTAGTGACTGAAAAGACTACAACATGATTCCTTGTTTATTTTACTTGAGTTATTATAGTATGCTACTTAGACCCAATAATGTCTCAACATTCCTTGGAACCTGGTTTAATTGAAATAAAGAAAGTAGTATTTGGGTGTAAACTTTAAAAAAAACTTTTTAAAAACTCTAATGTCGTTAAAACTGGGTGGAAATACTGCCTTGGTGGCACTTTTTTCGGTCCTTCAAAACTAGGGTCCTGGAAATGCGTTCCTGGGACTGCGGTTCTCCGACTCGGTAGGTGGCGCTGTCACAAAAACCTAGGGTCCTAGAAATGCGGTCCTAAAAGTGGGGTCCTGAAAATGCAGCCTCCAGGACTGCAGGCAGATAATATTGGATTCGCCTATTTTTCAGGGCTGTTTTTCAAAAACGAGATTTAAGTAAGAAGGAGAAAACAATGGTGTTTAAGACTTACTGTATGTCATGTCCATGTACTGAACTCTTGTTATTTAACTATGCCAAAATAATTTCAATTTCACATTCTAGGGCACCTTTAAGTTGCACAGTCAAAAAGCGGCATTTGTGTTACTCACTGTACCACCTAACCAGATGCGATAAAGCAACATGCCATAAAAGCATATAAAAATCTTTTCAAGGTAAATCTGAGTATTTGTCCTAACTAATTACGACGAGTGCCAGGATATTTTGCTTTTTATTGCAGCATAGTGTGCAACAGTCGGGTTCCAGGGAAATAGATTTTTAACTTATGATAATTTAAATACAGACTTGCTGCTTTTGCTGAAGCCGTTAGGTTAGCATTATTTCAAAGCTTATTTCAGGTATAACTTATTTTTTTAAAGAAATCTGTTTAACAGTGGAATTTGGGTTGAAAAACTACATTACCCATGATGCTGTAGGCCTACATAAACTCCACCAATCATTTGCAGTGAGCAAATCTTGTCAAAAGAGCTTACAAGGACTGCCCACTCTCCTGAAGCAATGCAAATGGCGTAAACGAGTCGCCTCGCTATGCTTAAATATGTGTGTGTGAGTGTGTGTGTGTATATTACCTGTAGTGGAAGAGCCTCTTCTCAATATTATTAATTCATCTTTATTTTTAGGTCACGTTCCAAGAATATTCAAGCTGGCAGTAATAAAACCTCTTATTAAGAAACCACAATTAGATCCAAATAACCTAGCAAATTACAGACCCATTTCAAATCTTCCATTTATGTCTAAAATACTAGAAAAAGTTGTGTCCGCTCAATTGTGCTCTTTCTTGCAAGAAAATGATATCTATGAAAAATTTCAGTCAGGATTCAGACAGTATCATAGCACAGAAACTGCGCTAGTTAAAATTACAAATGATTTACTTTTAGCTTCTGACCAAGGCTGCATCTCAATACTTGTTCTACTGGATCTAAGCGCTGCATTTGATACTATAGATCATAAAATACTCCTGGATCGACTACAAAACTACACTGGTGTTCAGGGACAGGCATTAAGCTGGTTTAGATCGTACTTATCAGACCGTTACCACTTTGTCTGCTTAAATGGGGAAAAATCAAAGATAACGTCAGTAAACTATGGAGTACCGCAAGGATCTGTGTTAGGCCCTCTACTATTCTCAATATATATGCTGCCACTTGGTAATATTATAAGAAAACATGGAATTAATTTTCACTGTTATGCTGATGACACTCAATTATATATTTCATCACGGCCAGATGAAACCACTAACTTATCTAACTTGACAGAATGTCTTAAAGATATAAAATACTGGATGACGTGTAATTTCCTGCTATTAAATTCAGATAAAACAGAGGTATTACTTATTGGTCCGAAAAACTACCCACAAAATCCCTTACAATACAACTTTAATTTAGAAGGATGCCCTGTTACTTTATCCACTACAGTAAAGGACCTGGGTGTCATACTTGACCGCAACTTGACTTTCGAAAATCATATTTCATATGTTACAAGAACAGCCTTTTTCCACCTTAGAAACATTGCTAAGCTACGTAACATGCTATCCGTTTCTGATGCAGAAAAGCTAGTTCATGCATTCATGACCTCGAGACTAGATTACTGTAATGCTTTATTAGCTGGTTGTCCTGTATCCTCAATAAACAAGCTACAGTTAGTCCAAAATGCAGCCGCTAGAGTTCTTACTAGATCAAGAAAATATGATCATATAACACCAATTTTATCATCTCTACATTGGTTACCTATTAAGTTCCGTATCAATTACAAGGTATTGCTACTGACCTATAAAGCCCTAAATGGTTTAGCTCCAGTCTATTTAACGGACCTTCTATCGCCCTACAATCCGTCGCGCTCTTTAAGATCACTAAATTCGAGGCTTCTGGTCATTCCAAGGATATCTAAGTCCACTAAAGGAGGGAGGGCGTTCTCACATTTAGCTCCTAAACTCTGGAATAGCCTTCCTGATATTGTTCGAGGCTCAGACTCGCTGTCCCAGTTTAAAACCAGATTAAAGACGCATCTCTTTAACCAAGCATTCACATAATGCTTACCTTTTATACTACTGCCGAATCAGATCGAATGCATTAATATTATGAACATCAGCTACGCTAATTATTTCTCATCTGCCTTTCTGCTGCTATCTCGGGACGCAAGTCCCGAGGTAAATAGCGTTCGTCAGCTCCAGTTTGTATCCAGCCTCTCACGGAGACTTCGGATGATCCAACACCTGTGATGAGACGACTCAACACCTGTGATGAGACGACTAAACGCCTGTGGAGAGACGACTCGACGCCTGTGAAGAGACGACTCAACGCCGGCGATATGTTATGCCCTAAATTAATACATGATGAACTAACTGTATTTTCTATGTACATTTTTAATGCACTTTCTGTAAAGCTGCTTTGAAACAATGTGTATTGTGAAAAGCGCTATACAAATAAATTTGAATTGAATTGAATTGAATATATACAGGGCTTGACATTAACTTTGAACTCTTTTGCTCATCAGCCACTGTTGCCAGTGGTTTTCCAAAGTTACTCGCCACTCAGCATTTTCACTGGCCAATTTTTTACATCAATACCATGGGGAAAATATACACTCACCGGCCATTTTATTAGGTACACCTGTCCAACTGCTCCTTAACACTTAATTTCTAAGCAGCCAATCACATGGCGGCAACTCAGTGCATTTAGGCATGTAGACATGGTCAAGACAATCTCCTGCAGTTCAAACCGAGCATCAGTATGGGGAAGAAAGGTGATTTGAGTGACTTTGAACGTGGCATGATTGTTGGTGCCAGAAGGGCTGGTCTGAGTATTTCAGAAACTGCTAATCTACTGGGATTTTCACGCACAACCATCTCTAGGGTTTACAGAGAATGGTCCGAAAAAGAAAAAACATCCAGTGAGCGGCAGTTCTGTGGGCGGAAATGCCTTGTTGATGCCAGAGGTCAGAGGAGAATGGCCAGACTGGTTCGAGCAGATAGAAGGGCAACAGTGACTCAAATAACCACCCGTTACAACCAAGGTGAGCAGAAGAGCATCTCTGAACGCACAGTACGTCGAACTTTGAGGCAGATGGGCTACAGCAGCAGAAGACCACACCGGGTGCCACTCCTTTCAGCTAAGAACAGGAAACTGAGGCTACAATTTGCACAAGCTCATCGAAATTGGACAATAGAAGATTGGAAAAACGTTGCCTGGTCTGATGAGTCTCGATTTCTGCTGCGACATTCGGATGGTAGGGTCAGAATTTGGCGTCTACAACATGAAAGCATGGATCCATCCTGCCTTGTATCAACGGTTCAGGCTGGTGGTGGTGGTGTCATGGTGTGGGGAATATTTTCTTGGCACTCTTTGGGCCCCTTGGTACCAATTGAGCATCGTTGCAACGCCACAGCCTACCTGAGTATTGTTGCTGACCATGTCCATCCCTTTATGACCACAATGTACCCAACTTCTGATGGCTATTTTCAGCAGGATAATGCGCCATGTCATAAAGCTGGAATCATCTCAGACTGGTTTCTTGAACATGACAATGAGTTCGCTGTACTCAAATGGCCTCCACAGTCACCAGATCTCAATCCAATAGAGCATCTTTGGGATGTGGTGGAACGGGAGATTCGCATCATGGATGTGCAGCCGACAAATCTGCGGCAACTGTGTGATGCCATCATGTCAATATGGACCAAACTCCCTGAGGAATGCTTCCAGCACCTTGTTGAATCTATGCCACGAAGAATTGAGGCAGTTCTGAAGGCAAAAGGGGGTCCAACCCGTTACTAGCATGGGGTACCTAATAAAGTGGCCGGTGAGTGTAGATATTTGCCATATAGCCTAGATATTTTTTTTTATTATCTTATAATTTGGCAGCAGGTGTAGGCTGCTGTCACTTTACCACCTGACACATGGATCCATTATACTGTTACACAGGCGTTTTCTTTCTCAACTGTTTACGTTCACTAAAACATAGCTGACTGTGTGGACATAGGACAAAACAGAACTCGCTGTCGGGGAGACGAGTGAGAAGAAGGTGCAGCTGGTATGCATCCCGCTGTACTCTGGGGACAATTGTAAGGAATCGTCAGAGTCATAGAGATCCATTTGCAGCTTTATTTTGGAACAGAGTCAGACAGGCAGGGTATCGATCTGCAGACAGGTATGGTATGGGCAAGGCAAAGAATACTCAGGTAAACAGGCGCTGATGGTCAGGGAAGGCAGAGAGATTACAAAGTACAGGCAACAGTCCAGGGTCGTGGGAGCCAGAGAATGATCAGAAAGCCAGGAAACAGTCCAAGGTCGAGGTAGCCAGAGAGAGGTCGAAGATATCCGTAGACAGTCCAAGATCTAAACCAGTAAAACAGAACACGTAGATAATTGCTCAGAATGTCAGCCGCAAAACAAGACTTCGCACTGAGTGGTTGTGAGAGCGTGATTATATACTCATTACACTTAGTTTAGTTTATTTATATATATTATATTATATATGTATTCATATTTTGCAATAAACCCCAAATATATAATTTCTAACAAATTCAAATGAATAGTTTAATACTTAAACCAATAATTCGGTTGTGTCATTCGCAATGCTTCATGGGATTGCTTTCCCCCACTAAAGCCGTTAAATATGCAGTCTTGTACATTTGTCTTTTTTTTTCTTTTAAAAATAATTTTTTTGCTTCATATAAAAGTTTGTAATGTAATTCACATTGTTGCTAGTTGGTTTGGTTCATGGCTAATAACACTTTAACGAAGACTTTATAAAACAATCCCTATGGGAAAATGGGCGTGTTCATGTTGTGCAGGTGGCCCCGCCCACTGAGACATCTCATTGGTTTACGATTACGATCCACATAAAGGCACATTAAACATTAAATATCTTTTAATTGGCTGTGACTTTGTTCCTTTGTAAGTCAAGATTAAATTTGCACCCCCTGTTGGTACCACTATAATAGCAAGAATCATATTTGCATATAAAGTATGCAAACAATAAACTTATTTCTTTGTATTATAGTGGATATTTTAACTGTGATTAATTATTTTTGGAGGGCTGTGAAAAGACTTTTCCCTGTCTGCTAGATGAAAACCTGCAGGTCACATACTTGGGGTCATGTGCCAGCTGAGCAACTGCCCTTGAGTTGAATGGGAAAGCTAACAGATCGCTCTCTCTGCATATTTTAGACCTCCTCGGATAGGATGCAACATTAAATGCTTTAGTTTTGAACCTGCCATGTGAACAGTGCCCTTATTTAGCACTCACAACTTTAACATTTACAGTGACTTTGGAAGAATGAGTCAAATTTGACTACCTCCATTTGCAGTATCAGGGTGATTTGAGGAACAGGTTTTATGAGGTGTTGTCTGCAATCTCTTGCTTTGAGTTAAATCAGAGACGAGACAGCAGAGGAAAGGGATGGGTAATTCATTAAAAGCACTGTGCCCTGCAGACCCCAGGCCATTATTAATTGTTGTTTGTCATGCTGCTTGTTAATTTGGCTGTGCTGGTGGCAGCGTACAGCCAGGTCTCATTTATCAGAGGAACAGAGAGATCCGCCCATGACTTTTCAAAAGGTTCTATCAAAGTTTTACGTCTGAAATGCGACCTAAACCGCTGCTTCTTTTTACAGGAAAAATGTGGTTCTCTGATAGATCCGTTTAAATAAATATCATCCACTCTAAATAGGGGAATAAATAAGTTTAATTCACCACGTTTTCTTTATACTATTACCCTGCAAAAATAATTTCCTTAATCATTATTTTTGCTTTGTCTTTTTCTCAAATTTTTCAATTCACTTGAGAAGCAAAATTGAACAAACTATTAGTTTGTTTTGAAAATAAATATAAGATTTTTTTGTGGGGTTTAGGCTTAACTTAAAACAACAACAAAAAGTAATAATGGACCTTTTTCAGGCTGTGATGATGCATTTTTTAATTAACATCATAAATGTAGCAAAAAAAATTTTTAAATATACCAAACGTACATAATATACCTTGCCATTAAACTATAGAAAACTAGTTAACGTTGCTGCATGTTTGTAATGGCTGAGGGAATGACTGCAAATTTGGCATCTTTCTCTTGTCTATATTTTTTTCTCTCCTGTTTTGGAAAACCATAGAAAACGCTATTTTAGTTTTAGTAGTTTTATACTTCAGCTTACTTTATATACTTTTTTTCAACTAGTTGGCAAGGAAAGTTTTTCATCTAATATTTATATTTCATTTTTATATCAGCTTTATTTCAATTAGGCCTACTGAAAACATTATAGTTATAACACTAGTAAAACTGCTAGTAAAAAGTAAAAAAAAATGCTGCTTAAAAAAATATTTTTGGCTGTATTTTAATAGATCTTAGCCTTTCTCACTAAATCGTCTCTTTGTAGTCGTGTCATGTAACTGGATCTAAAAGGGAGTAAAACTTTTTTTTGAAGAATATCAGCACAAACTTCTCAGCATGGTGGGTGTCATGGTGGAGAGAGAGAGAGAGAGAGCATTGAGAGAGAATGCGTGTGAGAGAGATAGTGTGTGTGTGTGTGTGTGTGTGTGTGTGTGTGTGCGTGTGTAAGAATGAAGCCTTGCTTGGCCATCAGAAGTGATATATGTGCCAAATTTTCTCCCAGAATAAATCAGGGCCATCAGCATGACAAGCGTTTTTCCACCTGCTATAAACATCTCTGCCCCACGCTCGTCTGTCCCAGCGTTGCAGAATATTTACTGGGCTGCTCTTCTGTTTACTGCTATGGCACACCTGACTCTGATTGCCAGAAAAGTGTCCAGCTTGGCATGCTAACGCTTGTTAGTGCATGACTGATGGTCCTGTGTGTGTGAGCGAGCCAATGAGAAGACAAACCAGCCATCTGATACTATAGTCATCTGAGACCAGAGGCAGCCGCCAAACTCTATTTGGACTGGTTGATGTTACAGCATCCAGACTCGCACACATTTTTAGCTATTAAGCTCAATGTTGTGATTCACAGCTGGGATTTGTGTCCAGGACGAGAGCATTTAGGATAAGTTAGGAATGTGTATTTTGATCAGGTTGGAATGCTGAGCTTAAAAGTGTCTCTGAGGAATGGCTGGTCATTCATGGTTGGGTTGTGTTCCTCCGAGGTCCTGCCAAAGTGTCCCTGAAGTGATTTAGCACCTCAAGCCCCAGAGGGTGCTCACATCTGTCACGGGTTGCTGGAGAGGTGCTGGCATGTGACTTATGCCACGGAGAGGTCATGGACATGTTGCGTTCTTTGATATAACACTGTGAATGCCTCTCAGATGTCTGAGTCGGGAGAAGTCAAGCAGATCATTTCCCTGTGATGCTGTGTTGTTCCAACTGATAATTATGAAAAGGAGGCAATTCAGAGGCTATGTTTTAAAGGTATGCACTCTTTCATTTTTCCCATCATTGAGATGTTCACATAGTGCTTTAGAAAATTATATTTAAAATACTGTAGGACACACATGAGATGAAGATGAAGATGTATCAGTAGCCTAATAAAAGCGTATTATTGTACCTGAAGATGGTCGGCTCATGGTGGCTGCCATGTTGAGATCACATGACCAGCTGAAAACTATCTTCTTGATACTGGATATTTTTTACATCTCTGAATAAATTAGTCATTGCTGACTGTGAATAGCACATTTCTACCATGACATCAGTCACAAAACTTTTTTCTTTTGTGTGATGCTGCATCCACACCACTAGGTGTCAGTATATGTTCAAGACAACTAACATATCAGCCAATGTAACATTAACAAAAACATTTCAGTTATTGGCCAATATTAGAGATTGTTGTTATTTATCACTGTCAGTCAATATTGCATATGTATTGTCTGTCATGTTTGGTCTTGGGGTTTCCATTAATTTCCATGTTTTCATGTCTCTCATTTTGAAGTTGTCTCATTGTCATTGTTTCTGATTTTGTCATGTGATTCCCTTATTCCATCATGTGATCCTGTCATGTGTTTCCCCTTGTTCATGTGTCTTGTTTACATTGGATCATTGTTTGATTGTGCACAGGTGTCCCTGGTTTAGTCATTAGTCTCTGTGTATATATAGCCCTCATGTTTGTAACCTTTGTTGGTGAGTTAGTTTCATGCTTTTGTTATTGACTGTCAAGTCAAGTCTTTGTTTGTGCTCACTTTGGATTGTAATAAATAAACTGCACTTGGGTCTAGCTTTCTGTAACATGCTGAATTTAATAGAATATTTTTAAAAGAACATTATTTTTAAAATCTGATTTTAATAGAAGAAAATTACTGGTCATCCAATATTTTATATCTTTAACACATTCTGTCACCTTGGATAATTCAGAGGTTTCATCTGGTCGTGATGAAATATATGACTGAGTATCATCAGCATAACACTAATTCCATGTTTTCTAATAATATTACCAAGGAGCAGCATGTAGGCTATATTGAAAATAGCAAAGGGCCTAAAACAGAGCCTTGCAGCACTCCATAATTTACTGACGTTAACTTGGATAATTCCCCATTTTGAAATCGATCTAAGAGCATGTAATGATCTATAGCAGCACTAAGATCAAGTAAAACTAGTATTGAGATGCAGCCTTGGTCAGAAGCTTAGAAGTAAGTAATTTAAAATTTTAACGAGTGCAGTTTCTGTGCTAAGATGGGGCTGAATCCTGACTGAAATTTTTCATATATTTGTTTATTTGTTTATTTTTTGCAATAAGGAGCCTAATTTAGCAGACACATCCTTTTCTAGAATGGGTCTGCAATTTGACAATTCTTTTGGATCTAGTTGTGGTTTCTTATTGAAAGGCTTAATAACGGCCAGCTCAAACCATCTAGGAAGAGGGCCCAGAGATATAGACAAGTTAATAATAAGAAAAGAGGCTCTTCTGTTACCGGTAACAACTCTTTCAGTAGTTAAGTGGGTATTGGATCTAATAAACATGTTGTTGGCTTAGATAAGTGTATTGAGCTCTTCCTGTCCTATAGTTGTAAAGCACTGCAATTTTTCTTGAGGGGCAATAATTGAGGCTGAATCATATAACGCTGCCATAGGTCAACGCATCCTCATCCCAAGGCGTCATATTCTGGCACTTTGACAAAGCGTCTAAATCGAACGCACATGGAACCCTTTAGCGTCAATATAATACGCCAAGATATGGGTAGGTTTAGGTATGGTGTAGGGTTAGGGTTAGACCACTAGGAGGCGCCTTCTGCCCCATATATATCGGCGTCTCATATTGATGCTAAAGGGTGCCATGTGCGTTCTATATAGACGCTTTGGCAAAAGCGTCAGTATATTACGCCTTGGGATGAGAACGGGCTCCATAGGTTGTACATTTACAATTGTATATTTCTAATGGTTTCGATTTTCTCAGTGAACAAATTCATAAAGTCATTACTATTAAACTGTGTTTAAATATTTATTTCAGGTGACATCGGTTTATTTGTTAATCTAGCCACTGTATTAAATAAAAACCTTGGATTATTTGGGTTATTTTCTATGAGTTTGCGGAGATGCTCGGCCCTGGTGGCTTTTTATAACGACAAGTGCTGTCTTTCCATGTGATTCTAAAGACCTCTAAATTAGTTTGTTTCCATTTGCACTCTAGGTTACGAGTTTCTCTCTTGAGAGTGTGAGTAATACTGTTGTACAATGGTACGGTACTTTTCAACCTTTTTTAATATGATGGGTGCAACAGTTTCTAATGTACAAGAGAAGATAGTGCCCATTCTGCTAGTCATTTCATCAAGTTCGTTTGTGTGTTTGTGTACACAGAGCAGCTGAGACAGATCAGGCAGTCGAAGGCTCCTTCAAATGCAGCCTTGAAATGCGTCCTTCGTTTCCTGGGCAATGAAGGATATGACAGATGTATCCTTTGCGTCCTACTCTACCCTAGAATTCATTGCATCTTACCAAGATGTGATTTCATATGGTTTGTTCTCTTATATAAGGTGCTTTCTCTGTATTTAGAAAGTTTAGTTTTTAGGCAGTTGAATATAAATAATCCAGTACAAACGTTACTGCCGCTCCTCAACGGAAGCTGTCAGAGTTGCTAGGTGACAAGAACAACCCTCCATATAGGCTAGACCGTCCCATTTAACAACGGTCCGACCTTCCCTGCCTCCAAAGCCGTGGCCTTTGAAGTCTGAGTCCTTCGATGGATGCTCTGAATTGGGATGCAGTTTGCAAGTGCTGTGTTTGAGTCACTTATAATTTGCATTTGGGAAAGCAACATTCTTCATGAGAATTGTTTATAAATCTGTTGTTGTCAACAAAGAGAAGGGATAAGGTCTCCCTGAGGTTTTCCGCTAAAATAAAAACTCAATTGTTTCATGTTTGAAAGCAGAAATGACCATAATGTTAGTATTGTACTTTTACTGTTATTCTGTAAAATAAAATTATACTATAATATATTACTGTATCATCATTATTAAGTACTCGTTTTTTATTTTACAGTAAAATAGTATTTATTATTGTAATAAGTAAATATTTTTTTATTTGATCAAATATTTTTTTGTCTTCAGCTGAGCAAATGTCAGTACGCACATTACAAGGTAGTGACATCCTAATTTTGCGGTAGAAAATCTATATCAGTAAGATCGGTTCCATCTGTTATAATTTAATGTAGTGAATGAATAAAACGATGACTGGGTCTGGTGACATTTTGCTTGACCCCAAAGGAGTTTAGTAAGTCTGTAAACTCCTAATGCATCATTTGTATTATCTAGGACTAGGTGAATGTTAAAATCTCAGACAATCAGCACTTTATCAACATTCAAATCTTTAGACAAAAGACAAAATAGTATTGAATTTAATTTGGTTTGTTATTGTCCATTACATGAAAATAATTATCAGCTTATCTGTATTAGCTAGAATTTTGATTGGGGTAATTCTAATTTTACTGTATATGGTTTTCACATGCCTTCATGTTATCTACATGATCGCATCAATACACACAGCTTCAATATATTAATCAATAATGACCCTAACAAATGAAAAATATGATAAAATAAAGATGCACTGATACATTTCTGAAAAATTTGATTCTTGACCACTCTAGATTATTACATCAACATGAATCTTACTGTAGCCACATTCAACACCACAGGTCCAAAATGTGTGGATTTAATTTCTCTCCCACATGTACACGACGTCACACCAGGTCTTACTGAAGGAATTCCTTCTGAAACAATGACCTGAGTGTTAAGCCCTGATTGTGTGGGTATTATACGAGTAGCAGGTGTGGTAATTTGAGTCATTTGTGGCAGCGTAATGATGAATGGTGTCAGGAGTAAACAATCAGACCATGGGAAGTGGATCTACTGCAGAGTAAGGAGAATTTAGTTTCATCATAAAAGAATTCTCCCTTCCTCTATTTCACTCCGACACTTTTATGCTTTTTTTATTTTCTAGCTTATTGCGGCCGTGGGCCACGTGCTGATTTATATGGTCTGGCATGGATACAAGGGACCCTCAAGAGACCAAACCCTCCCTCCCAAAGCTCCACGTTCACACACAGACACACACACAGAGCTCACCCATTGGGCACTTCCCTTTTCTTCCTCTAACAAGATATTAGATTGGTGCAATTCTAGCACTGTTATCCGTCACGTCATAGGGGCTGTGTGAAACAGTGTGCTTTTAAGCATCGCACACGATTATTTAAAATGTGTCTGCGGAAATCGGTTATGTCCATTCATTCAGGAACAGGTTACAATGATGCCATTTTGAGTTTTGAGTGGTTGGTTTCCCCTATAGGGCTCTTTGTCTCAATGATACAATGAGCCATAGATAAATTAACAGGTTAAGAGTCGGTTAATGCAAAAATGTATTGTAATGAATGTATGCGTGAAGCAAAAACCATAGTTTATAATGATTCAAAGTGTCAATAATGATTGAGTGCCAATTAAACCATGTATACAACAGTGAGTACACAAATCTGATTGTTTAAAGAGTTCACTTATATCCCAGAGTCTCCTTTTTATTCCTATCAAGAATTAAATATGGTGCTACCCTGCAGCTAGTATAGTAAAGTGCCCAACAGATGCACACCTCACGGAAGTAGTAGGTCAAGGTAGTTTTTGCTTACTGTATTATGAATACTGTGAATTCGGACATACTACTCTTTCATATAGGCCTACTGTATTTCTACTTTTTTACCTATATAGTAGAAAAGTATGCAATTTTGTATGCAGCCAATGTCTTAATGAATGAGTCATTGAATCATTAACTCAACCATTTCGTTCAAAAAGGCTGATTCGTTCAGGAACAAATTTACAAAAATTCACCAAATATGTTTGATACCACCTTATGTTTGCTTTGTTTGAAACGATTTCGTTGAATAGGTAAAAACAAAGTAAGACAAAGGAACTGGCAATATTGTGTCTAAAATCTAATTTACTTACTGTTTTATAAAAACAATATAACAATCATACCGTTTTTACAAATATTTGAAAAAGATGATTGCCGTATAAAATGTGAATCTTTACATTTGCCCTCTAGAAGTATTTGTGAGAGGAGGGCAACTTGATGCCATTTAATACCCAGCCAAATGACACTCCATTCACGAGTCACTTCACAGCGCTGCACACACTTCTTCATCTGCAGCAGAAATATGCTCTCCTGACGCAGACCCCATCCGAGCGGAACCAGGCAAAGGTAGCCTGTCAAGGCTGATGAATGGGGGACATGCTGCATCCAGATTCATTTCCCTGCCGACAAGTGAGTGACGGGGAAGATGTCTGGCATTGGCAGCGCTGGCATGGAGGGCTGTTTTTCAGATGGAGCTTAATGTTGAGACACGACACATAGACGAGTCCCCTCCCCTTCACTGCAGTCCAGATCCTGATGGAAGACAATGAGTTATTGCAAGGTGATAGAGCGTAGATATTGTATGAAAGACACAAGAAGCCTTTGAAGAGGGTCTTGCTTGTAGATCACTGTATGTTTGTAATTCAATTTCTCAGCAAGATGGCATGTGTGTGTGTGTTTGTGTGTGTTTGTTGGCATCCTATATCAACAGTTTGTGGGACCTTATCCAACAACCTGCTATCTTTCATAAGGGGAATATTGCACCTATTTTTTTGGAGGGGGCAACAGTTGTTGTACCAGACAAGATAACTCTTATAAAAAAGGTTCAATGGGGTCTGTCAATTCTATATGAAGACTCTTGACCAGTGTTGTATGTAATGTATTAAGTAACATGAGTTATGTAATCGGATTACTTTCCCCAGTAACGAATAAAGTAACGCATTACTTTTATATTTACAACAAAATATCTGAGTTACTTTTTCAAAAACGAAATGCAGGTTACTTTGTTTTCCCTTTTATTGACTGAAACCTCTCCTGTCCCCATGATGAGAGCAATCGGGAGTAAGTGCGGTGTGTAAACATGATGGATATTGTAGTTCTAGACTAAATCTATAGACTATACTCATCTTACATCTCACTCATCTCACAACAACAGATTTAGTATTTTAAAAATGAATACAAACAGTAAAAATCAGATTATTACGCAAACCTGCAATAAATAAATGTTATATGTGTTATAGCCTATATAAATAATACAAATATACTTTAAATACACAATTAACTTTCTTTGCTGTTAACCTCCGATAATCCAATTCAACCATAATAATTAGCAAGCATTACTTTAGATAAACATCAGATTTGTGTTTCATTTTTCAAGTAGTGTTGAACTTTCTTCACATGCTCCTATTTTTCTGCGGACCAAAATGGCAGCAGTGAAAGGTTTGTTTGAGCTGCGCCCTCTACTGTACAGGAGTGAATTTGTATTCGCTTCAGGGGCTTATTCATTTCACTTTTGCTGTGAAAGGGCCTTTACATTTGCCAAAAATATATTATTTTTTTTGTTATTAAAAACAAACAAGCAAGCCCAGCCCAGGAAAGAAAAAGTAACACGTTACTTTCCATAAAAAGTAACTAAGTAACACTTTTTTAGGAAGTAATGCAATATTGTAAGGTATTACTTTTTAAAGTAACTTTCCCCAACACTGGTCTTGACTCAATTTTAAACAACCATTTATGCCAAAAAGGTTCTATAGAAGGAGAAATGTCTTAAATTATTACATTACTTTCATGTTTAACAGATTATTTAGATTTTTCTAGCAATTAAGTAGTTTACGTGCTGTTTAATTCATACAATTTTATCAAAATTAAAAGCGAATTAAAACCAGATTAATGAATTAAAACTAAATTCATAAAATTATCCCATGATGGGAACCCCTAAAAGGTATATGGAGACCCATTTATGGTTTTATATAGAACTTTTTTCTTCTAAGAGGGTATGATAAAAACAGCAGTTTTTCAAATAATTGTTATAGTGATAGAGTTTGAGAACTCTGACATAGTATTTTTTTTTTTATAATAATTTTGTTTTATTATTTATATATATTTTTAAAATATCACAGATATGATATATTTATCCATATTAATGATGGATTTTATTTGTTAGAGCAACTTTGCAACTTTAACAGAAAGAAATGTCATATGAGTTTCAAATAATAATATATTGGGAATATATGTTTTAAAATATACAGTTTTGGTAAGTTGCATTCAAAATGTATAATGTCAATCACTGAACATCCTGAATATCCACTTGCTCCATTAGATGTTAATTTTACAACAACAATCGCTTATGTATCTTGATGTGAGGGCTGTATGGCAACACATGCATAAGCCCAATAAAGGTCAAATGCAAACTAAATAATGTTGAATATGACTTTAATCTGTATATGATTGAACATGTGTATGTTGTGAGACAATATGCAGTTGGTATCATAAAAAGTGCTGACAAATCCTGAAGCAGATGGTGGTGTCCCCTGTGGAGTCATTCCCCTCTCCGTCACCTTTTGCAGCTTCTGTTTGTGGAGAATTCATTCTGCTCATTCAGCATGAACAGATGACCTCCACACACTATGATGAACACAGAAACACACACACAACAGAATCATCAGCAGAATCAGAAATTAACATTTATAAAGGGACAATGTTTGCTCCCTGTTTGAATTGTTTTTCTGACCATATAAAAACACAATTTTATGTCTTCAATGTAAATTCATTAACATAAGTTTCAAATCAGATAAATTAGACTGAGAATCTATAAACAATAAATGAAATCAGAATAATCTCATATGTTATGGCATAATACATGTATAACTAGGCCTGAAAAAAATAATTTGGCAAGAAGGGCATTGAATTTTTTCAGGGGTCTTTTCATTTAAACAGACTTGCAGATCTAGAAAGATTTTGTCTTCATTTATAGTATCAAGGTAAAACCCCTCATACACAGAAGGCATAAAACTAACTTTGCTGCACTGTAAAATGCGGATCAACAGTTAAAGGTGTTTAATTCTTAATAGTTTAATAGTTCTAATTTAGAAATGTCATGATTTAAAATATTTAGACATTTCTGTTTTATATATCCCCGGTGGGCCCCTTGTTGAAAACCATTGCATTAGATATAAGACAGTGTTTGCTTCAAACTTGGTGAAGGTGAAGGTCTGTTGGGTTTTTAGTGCTGTCAGGACAGTGGAGCGGGACTGACACCCATGGCCATTCCTGCTCCTCTTCCCCCTGTGGCAGCTCAAGGTTAACAGTCTGTAGAAGAGGGAAACAGACAATTACAGACTAGTCAATAGCTCTCTCAGACTGGAGCACTATACCGCTGAAGTCAATAGCAGCATCTGAAATGGCTAAGAAGAAATTTACTGTCACAATACTCCTCTCATTTAGGAGACAGCAAAAGAGGTCCATCGGGCCTGGGATTGACTATTCCTGAAAGGTGCAATCAGTCATTTTTTCCTTATTAAAAAGAAATGAATTGACAAATTTGCTAAATGATTTGTTTGACGGATGTGTAAAATGATGTACACTCACATGAGGTAAAGATTCCAGTTATATCAAAAATCTAGAAAAAGCTGTTTTAATTACCATGTAGGTCATCTCACAGAGGCTGCCATGTTGAGATCACACCACCAGCTAAATAGTTATAGTTATAGTCTAGTTATAGTTAACTTTCAGTTTTGAAAACCAATTAATTCATTGGCGACAAATAGACCTGTGAATAGAGTATACAACCGCAAATGTACTGTAACAATTGCTTTTGTGTGGCGACTTTATTCTCCACACCACTAGGTGCCAGGCTAACGCATGAGATCAGTTGTATCCTCAAGTGCGACATAAACAAAAATGTCTGGACCTTTAAATTGTACAAACTTAAAAATGCTGCATTACTGAATAACTTCATGTTTTACCAATGAATATTCAGTATCAACTGCAAGATTTTTTTATTTAATGCATTTTCCATAGTTATACTACAGGGCTGTTGAATGCTTGAATATGATTGGTTTAAATTACGAACATCTAAGGTGTGCAATTATTTTTAGGGAAATGCACGGCTAAAGTAGTTCCAGGCAGGTCTTGACCGCATTACAGTTCCATATCACTTCGCCAAATGATTTCAGTTATTTCAAAGGTCCTAAAACAGCAAAAGAACCAAAACCCACAATGACAATGACCAAGCAAATAAATATAGTAAACAATTGGATAAAAACACACACATTCGCTCTCTCCCGCTCTCTCTCCCATTCAAACACACACACATACTACAGTACAGATACACACTCGCATAGAATAGTTTATAGTAAAATAGTTTAGTAACTTAAATGCTACATGACATTTCTCACTAGCAAGGTAAAAACAGTGCTGTTTTTGAAGCAGATAAGCTTAAGGTTTTGCTACATGTTACTACCGAACACTGTTGAGACATGCACAGACTCATTTTTTTTTAATTCACGAATTTACACATGCTTAATCAATCTCTCTCTCTCTCTCTCTCTCTCTCTCTCTCTCTCTCTCTCTCTTTAATTACTGCATTAATAACAACATTAGTCTGCTATCAATGCTCAAACCTCTATTTCTAGCTCTAAATATGACGTTGTGGAATTAGCAACGGAGGTTTTGGATGAGATGCTTAAGAAATTAGTCCTACACGAAAGAGCATTTTAAGGACAAAAACCTGACAATCATCAAATATTCCTTACTTTGTGTTCTAGACACCATGCGAGGGAATTTTCCCTGAAAATTATTTTCTAGACTGGAGATAACGGCAGTGGAACAGTGCATCTGCCCTATTCCTGGGCCTGGTCTCTGCCCTGAGCCCGTAATTGGACTGGTCTGTCTTCAGCAGGTGAATGGCTCTCTCATTTGAATATCAACCATATCCACATGCTGGCGGCCATGACAGCTTCATTACCGCCATGTGTTAAAGTGACGGGAGGGGTAATGCATTCACTCATGCCCACTGTACGCTTTGCGTACACCCACAATCTCTCTCTCTCTCTCTCTCTCTCTCTCTCACACACACACACACACACACACACACACAGAGAGACAACTCGACAAACCCTGTGTGGTTTAATAAGACAGCTTCAGCAGTGTGTCCTCTCAACCCCAATTTGGTGTGCTCCCTGCTGCCCTCGCTGGTCTATGCTGAGTAGAGGAGGTCCAAAGGTGACTTTACCTGTCAGTCATGCAGCCGGGAGCCCTTTGTTTCCCCGATTATGAATTTATAATGAATATCACCCTCACCTCCGGACGACACAGTAATCTAATTAATGTAGCAAATGTGTCAGACGTGTTCTAGCTAACGGCATATGACATTAGCATAGCATATAGCTTCCTTTAGCAGTCTGTATAAGCAGTCTTTACAGATAGTGAACAAGGCTTAAAGTTTCATAAGAATCACTTCTTCACTTAATGTTTTTGGACACTTAATTGCATCTTAAGTACAATTCAATTCAAATGTACATCTTTACATACAATTTCATAATTACTTTGTCTTTGAAATATGGTTAAATTGTATTGCAGAGTGTACTGAAAAGCATTTATAAGATAAAAGATACTTTAATGTGATTTCTATTGAAAGTTTCATGTCATGTATTTAAATATATTTGTAAGTATAGACATTTGTAATGTTGAAGTTGCAATTTAGTGCATTACAAATATATTAACTTTAAATGTAATATCAAATGATACATTACAGTATTTTAGTCAACACATCAAAATAAATGTACTTCTTTAAAGCACAAAAATATATTTAAAAAAATATTATTTATAATGTATTTAAAATAACACTTAATTTGACATAAAAGTGTATTTTTTAAACGTGTGCCAAAGTCCGTATTTGCGGCCAAACATCTCTCGGGCAGCTATTTCAGTCATGCAAGTGCAGCAGCAATCTCTTTGAATGGGGAAACATCAAATTCTCCAGAGCTGTTCACCAAGTGTACAATTCAATTTCATATTTGAAATCACCAATGAAATCTGACAACATCTGACTCAAATTTTGTTTCTAAATACTCAAATTATGGCAAAAAAAATGTATATGTATAAAAGCATGTGTCACCGTTATGTTTAGTTCAGTCCATGGACTTTTAGTTCATTAGTCACTTGTGTTTAGTTTACAGATGCATTAGTTTCTATGGACACTGATTATCATCACAGCTGTGTATATTAACTGTGTATTTAAAGCTGCACCCCTTAACTTTTTAGTGTTCAAAATGTACAAAATTATATAATGAGCAAGTACATTATGAATCTATTTTCCAAACCGTGTTTATGTCTTATCCTGAATCATATGGTTCACCTATGATAAGTGTTTATATTGGGACTATTTTAGACTGGTTTGGGTCGTACCACTGCGGAGTAGTCCAGAACCTGCGTGACTCGTCATAGACATAAACAGAGAAAAGTAGCTCCGGGCTACAATTTTCTTCCGCAAGACGCATGCATTTCTGTTTATTAACCGCTAGAGCGGCAAAAATTACGGAGTGCAGCTTTAAAGGGATGACGGCCATACGCAAGTCGACAAAAGAGTAATCTTGACGATGTATAACGTAGGATGTAGGAGTAGCGTAAGCTTTGATGCCTCTCGCGGTTCAAACAAACAGGGTTGGGCAACCGCGTTCGTCATTACGTTGTGCGTCAAGTTCAAGGGTTACGTTTCGCCGTAAATCGATGCGTACGGCCGTCTGCCGGAAGCTAGTTCTTTTAGTCGATGAAGTTTTAAATATGGATATTTTTCTTACACAAACGCATAGCTTCACTTCAGAAGGCCTTTATTAACCCGCTAGAGCCGTGTGGAGCACTTTTATCATGGATGGATGCGCTTTGATGGACTTTATAATATATAAAGCTTGGAACATGGACTTTTTGTAATATAACTCTGATTGTATTTGTCTGAAATAAGAATGTCATATACACCTATAGGATGGCTTCAGGGTGAGTAAATTATGAGTTAATTTTCATTTTTGGACGAACTATCCCTTTAAGTTCCTTCTTTTGCATTCTTAACCGTTATGTTCAGTCCATGGACTTTTAGTTCGTTTTTTTATTAGTCACTTGTGTTTCTTTGTCTTTGTTTCCCACCACACATTAGTTTCAATGGACACTGATTATCATCACAGCTGTTCGTTATTTTGTCATCATCACTGTGTATTTAAGTTCCTCCTAATGCATTCTTCATTTGTCCTGTATTGTTCCTTTTTCAAAAGCTGTCTTACATGTTGGCTGTTTAGTTTTGAGTTGTTTAAATAAACCTTGTGTTATATTCGCTTCATCTTCGTCTTTCTTTGTGCTGTCAGAACAGTGATTGTTTCTAAAGCATCTGGACAGATATGGTCTTATTATTGAGAGTTACAAGGGTCCTTGGCTCTACCATTGGAGAAAGTGTAATGGCCAAAAATGTATCATGTGTGCCTTGAAAACCAATCACATTTCAGCTTTTTTGCGAGCCTTGCAGGGTTGTCTTCAAGTGGCTTTGATCTGGAGCTTCTAACGCTGCAGTGACTCATCGACCTTATCATTGGTGATTTGCTCTTTTATTTAGAAGGCGGGACTTATTCCACCATATTGCCCCTTGCACTTTCTCCCTATATTTTAGGGTATATAGTAATTTCTAATTTGGTGCAACTGCTAATTTCTCCGATTGCACCATCTTCTATAATGTCGTTGAGTGTACTTAATTGTGTTAAGAAAGTGTAGCCTATTCTCTTTAAGTATACTTGAGTGGACTTTTATTTTGCTGACATTATATTATCTACAAGCACAGTTTTTTAAAAATATATTTTTAGTTTATTTTAGTACACTACAAGTGCACATTAAAAGCAATTAAGTATCTTTACAAGGGAAAAGGCAAATAAGTACACATGGCAGCCATCATGAAAATGCAATCAGCTATTTTCATACATGCAAGTACAGCCCATATATAATTAAATGAGGGAAAAATCCAAATCTCAAAAGCTGCTTGCCAAAATTACATTTTATACAAATTACATATTTCAAATCAGCAATAAATTATGAGATGAATGAAATCATAAAGTTTGTTTCTCAAATAAAACAAAATATATATATTTTTAGCTGACTCAAATGCATTTTGGGTTATTATCTTGTGTCCTTATTTGGTGTACAAGTATGATTCACAACTGGATTAAACAGCTGAAGGAGCTCACAGAAAAACAGATGCTTTAGATGGTACAGTATAATACAAATGTCACCTTTCAGTTGTTCTGACTGGCCTGCTGAATAAATAATACACCTCATGAAGATGTCACAGCAAGGGCCAAACACGTCATCTTGGAAGGTGGACAGAATGACAGGCCGCTGACATTAACCAACACAGCAGCCTGCACTGGGACTCTTGCCTGTCAACCTGGTATTGCCCTCATACAACCGTAGAAGTGGCTTGTCTGTTTGACGCATATACACACCTCCGATCTCTTTTACTGGTATTTGTGCATCCACTGGGAGTCTCAGGCCCGGTGCTGCTAGCACTACTATCAGGCAGCTGAGTGTGTGCAGAGCCTATTAAGACGGTCTCCATCGTTAGAGAGACAGCAGCAGCTGGCAGTCAGGGTTCTTTAGGGAGCCGTGGCGAGTGATGTTCAGGGGGCAGGCGATTAGAGGAACATTTCAACCTGTTGGGCGAGTCTTCACATATGAACCTTTGCCTGGAGTTTGAAAGGTACAAGCAAGGCAGGAAGAGATGGGGCAATGGAATCTCCTTTTAGTGAAAATCTCGGTCTCTTAAAGCTGAAGTGTGTGATTTCTGTGCCTCTAGCATCACCAAAATAATGAATAATAATTTAATAATAAATTATTTTAAAAGTACCAAATTGGTAAAACATCTGAAATACAAAGACACTCAGCAGCCAACTTAATGACCTTGTCTAATTTCAGGACAGGTCCTATGTACTTGAATGGGTAAGGCTGCAGTCTCTGAAAGTGTTTGTCAATGGCACATTTAAACATATTTCAAATAAATATATTTAAAATATAAAAGTAAAATAATAACAATAAATAAATATATACACAACAACAATCAAATATAAACTCTTACAACAATGGTCTCATCAATTATCAATACATGCAAAGAAGCGTTTTTTTTTTTCAGACTAGTCCTGCGAATGCGCATTCAGGAGTAACAGATTATGTAAAACAGTTCATTTAGCTCCTTTATTTGAAAGAAAGGACTTCCTTTTTGTCTATCAAATTTCATCGAGCTCTGTTTTTAAAGTGTAAGGTAGGAGGACCACTGGTACCATATTGAGCATTACAATTTCTCTCACTCATTTGATATGATATAACTGCCTTATGTATCTGACGGGACCATAGGACTGCCAAACTCTCACACCACACATCCATTTCCTCAGCAAAGACAGACACAGAGCAGGTTATTTTTGTTATGAAACACTTTGTCAATTTTATTACAAAATTCAAAACAATAAAAATAAAACCTTTTTGGCACTCTTTAAAGGGTTAGTTCACCCAAAAAAGAAAATTCTGTCATCGTAGGCAACTGACCCATGTTGTTCCAAACCCAAGACCTTCGATCATCTTCGTAAAGATTTTGTTTTTAATAAAATCTTAGCGTTCTGTTGGCTATAGTCTACTGTCCATTGACATCTAGGCTAACTGAGGCTTCAAAAAGTAAATCGTAAAACTAGGCTAAACCATGATAGGAATTAAGTGGTTAAAATTTTCTGGAGTGGAGACACGACTGAAAAATTCTAATTTTCTGAAGAGACAGGACTGATTTATATTGAACAGAATTTATAGGCTTTTATTCACATAAACATTGATCAGAGGCTCAAATGAACCTTCTTGAGAATGAACCTCATTGGTGCTAGCTGAAGCTCAAACGTGCTGCGTAACATGAGAATGAACCTCATTGGTTTTTCGCATGTCAAGCAAACTTGCTCACTTCATAGGGATTAGTTTTATAGGGGTTAAGTGGACTAGCTGACAATGAAGGAACACAGAAATCGATCAGATTTGAGTAAAAATATCTTAATTTGAGTTCTGAAGATGAAAGGAAGTAGGCTACATGTTTGTAACAATATGAGGGTAAGTAGGCCTAAATGATGACAGCTTTAAATTTTTGGGTGAACTAACCTGCTATAATGTGGCATGACAGAACGCTAGCATCGCTTCAATTCATGCTGCATGTGAACCGATTTGTTCTCTTTATTAGGCTACTCTTTATTACTACTTACTGAAATGTTTCATGTCTTGTAATCTTTTAATGAGCAATTAAGCCGTGGAAAGACGTGAATAGAACCACGCAAAGCCATTCCAATGAACTCCAGAGGAGAGCATTTCGCTATATGCTAATAATAATACCAGACAGGTTTCCCTCTGTTTACAGCTAGTTGAGAGATTGTTTCCTTAAGAAAAATGAACATGTAGGCCAGTCTACTGCACCTGATCTTTAGCCAAATAAATATTAAATCAAGATCAGAATCGAATCGCAAGCTTATTAATCGAATCAGCCCCGCACATCCATAGTTCTCACTCCAAGCTAAAATGACAGCCCTGATACAAACCAACCAACTCTTCACCCCATGTAAAATATATTTTTGCCTTGATGATTTCTGTTTATTGAATATTGCTCGCAGCCCTTATTTTGATGGCTTTATTTTGAACTGTTTGCTTTTGGCGATATAATTCCTTTATTCTCCTGTTCTAGAATGTCTTGATGATTTGATGTCCCAGTCAACGACTGTGAGAGCAGTGGTCAGTGGATGATTTGAAAAGGGGAAATACTGCTTGCTTTGAGGGCTTTTACTCGTTTGATGAAACATTAATGATTTTGCAGGGATTGGACCGACAGTGATGGACAGACAGAAGAGCAGCGGCGCCATCTGCTGGTCAAGTGTGGCCTCACACGATTGTTAAATATTTATGACAAGGCACAATTTGTATGACATCCAGACAATGATCTTTTATAGCAAACTATGGCAGTAAAATTGTTTGAGTAGAGATTATTATTGGGATTTAGCTCTGTGAGGGCGGGTTTAAATCACATAATGTCCTAATGCTCTGTATTTGCTTATTAGGATGGGGTTATTGCGTTTAAGGGACTTCACACGCAAACATAAATTCCCTCTCGTAAACCTCTCAACACACACATCTGTAGTTTTAACAACAAACTGTCTTCCACACAGGCCACATTATCCTTTTATACATTAATTTGATTGCCAAGCAAGACATTTATGTGTGCGCAACTGTGGATTAAATAATTTAATTTATTATTTATCTTATGTATGTATCTTATCTTAAGGATACAGATTAATCAGTATACAGAGACAAAACACTGTTTTACTCAACAATAACAGTAACTTTTTTCATGTTTCATATTGCCCCTCTTCAAGCATGGGTTACACTTCAGCAATGCCTTTGTAAATGTAGTAAATTTGCTCCATTTTATTGGCAAGAAACAGTCAATCACTTGTATTCTCAGTGCATATCTTCCTCCTCTTCCATGTTCTCTTCAGATTGAAAATCGAAGCGTTTGTTTCCTGAGCCAAAACTGTGAATGGCCTCAGACACTGTGTAGCGACTCCTGCCTTCAGCACAGGCCTCCATTTGTTTCACACTCAGTTTGGACTGTAGGAAGAGGTGCAAGCAACTGTCCGACAGCAGAACCGGACTGTGTACAACGCTGGAGGATGTAAGCATATAACTGATCACCATTACATTTACCGGATTTAAAGTCGAGTCGAGATGTACAGTACCTGAGATATGTTGCATGTTCTCAAGCTAATTGCATTCTTTCAGTCATGGTTTTATGTTTTAATTTAACATGTTCTTTAGGGCTGTTCTGATACTTACTCTTCTAGAAATGTTCGGAGTCCCTGCATACGGGCTCCAACTTCTCTGGCATTGTTGAGACTGAAGAACGGGTTATTTGGAGGAAGTTTAGGTATGTGTGTTCTGCAATTCATAGACAACCACAAATTCAGTTTACATGCGTCACACAGAAAGTTGCCTTGACTACAACTTTAATATGTCTGCATCAACACATCTGCATAATTATGGTATTTAGCAGTAGTGTTTTTGTTAACTAAAACTATTGAAAACATTTTTTGTAAAATAAAGTTTTAAAAAATTAAAAAAATTGCACACAAAATAAATATTATCTCTTGGGAACAAACTGAAATTGCCTAAGTTGAAGTACTAAAAACTTGAAATCAAATTATAATGAACACTGAAAATATAAAAATGACAGCTTATTCAAAATATTAATAAATAATAAAATATATACATAATACTTAAATAACCATTGTAATTTGCAACAATTAGACATTTAAATAATAATAAATTACCTAAATTATATTTGAATGAATTGACATGTATATTGGGTCAATGACATGACGCTCAGTAAATTATTAAAATAAATACATAAAATAGCCTATGTAAGTCTCACATATACAATGACTGTCAACACTTATTCCAGGAGTAAGGAAAGTATGTGACAAATATATAATTTGATTTTAAGTTAAATTTAGTTTAGTTTAATTTTATAAAACCCCAAGATACCAACATGAATACAAATACTTCCCAAAAAATAAATAAATAAATTGCTGTTTTGATTTTAATAGGCAAAGAAGACTCTATGATATAATTATTGCGGTGATTATTATGTCTCTAGCATGTTATAGCCTATGTTTTTCTAACCAAAAATGAACTGTGACATGAAAAATGAAATAACATCACTACATTTATTTCCATCAAGAGGTGCATACATTTTTGGTCAAGATCTTGTATTGACAATGCAAGAGTCCAGCACTCTGTAAAGGTTCCTCCAGCACATCCCAAAGACTTTAAGGTCTGGAGAGGTGCCGATTCATGTGTGAAAATGATTCTTCATGCTCCCTCCCAACCATCCTCTCATAATTTAAGCTTGACATTGTCACTCTGGAATATATCCATGATGTGTCTTCCTACATACTACCTCAATTCGGGTTAGAAGAACGGTTGCCAAATATATAACATGCTAGAAACATAATAATCACTGCGATAATGATCCCGTCATAGACTTTTAAGCAGTTTATATATATTTGTCAGTTTGATGGGTACACTTCATGAGATTTTTAGTCTTTCTTGAAAATGGCATAAAACCTCAAGAAACAAACATGAATACAAATATATGAACTTTAAAAAAGATTTTTCCTTTATCATGAACACTGTTATACATCATTAACTCTATTACAAACCAATATCCATCAGTACACATTACTGTACTTAACAAAGTAAATAACAGGAATATAATGCAGTGCTTACATACATGAGCATGGCATTTTCCTTTAGCTTTTTTCTTAGCCACACAAACTCGCTGTATCTCCGCCGCACACAGGAACACTTCTTAGTGAAGGCCAAACTGTTTGTCTAAGTGAATATAAAATACAGAGAATGATCAGGGAGTTTCTGCCCTCTTGTTTGACTATTTTGTGTCCTATATACGTTTCTATTGCACTTACATGTATACAGATTTCATAATCCATGTAGGCATGCCAGAAATCTTCCTTCTGGATGCGAGGGTCCCTCACCCACACTCCAGTGAATTCCTGCATACGTCCAAACGTGAACAAAAGACCTCACACATACGCTCACAAACTCACATTGGACGGGAACACATAGCCAGTACTCTGAGGTTTAAAAATGGGAAGAATAAAGGAGGAAGTATTTTCATGAGACATTGGTTTTGTTTGACCAACTGGGGCTGATTCATGGGAACTGTAGACTAGGGAAAAACATCAGAGCTCATTTTGTGTCTCTGACTGACAGCGGTGCTTCATTTTTACCAGCCACCAGAGACATAGCAGACTAGCAGCGTCATTAAAAATAAAAGGAGCAGGAAAAAGCAGCTGGAAAAAATGGTACCATAATCATAACACCTGCATGTTTGAAACAACTAGCAGTACTAAAACAGTTATTCAAGGAGAGTTGACTTGTAGCCAGGGTCCGAATTAACTCGTCAAGCGCCAAATCGGTGTTGCCGAGTATATGAAACAGAATATCGCCAGTAGGCCAGTAACATTTTTATCAATTCTATAAATGATAAAATTAATTAATTAACAGAACATGAACGTGAACAAACGTGAATGACACTCGGTCCAGCGCTGCATAGTCACGAATGTTTAAGTCTAATTTAAATATTCAAGAGCAAGAAGACGAGACAGGGAACTTAATTTGTTATTTCGCGCTGTGAGAAAAGTTTTTTGTATGTAAACATCTGGCATGTGCGTCAAGAAGCGCGGCAAATCTCTTTCACGTCTTCTTGCGCTTAAACAGGACACATTCAAACTAAATTAAGTCAAAATGCCCATCTTGGCATTTTCATCCCTCTTGGTATACAAGTATCCTTGTAAACATGACAGAGTCAGTTATGTCTTACGTAAACTGTGAACGTAAACATTTGAGAAATAAAATGCATGTGTAACAGTATATTGGACCTGTGCATTAGCTCTTAAAGTGACAGCAGCCTAATATTCCTGCTGCTGTATGTGTTTTTAATGTTAATCAAACAAGACAAAGAACAATCCCTCATTGCTCTTGACTGAATAATGTTTGGAAGTTTAATGTGGATAAATCTATGTTTCATACCTGGTAGAAAGAATTTATGGCCGATAAAATAAAATACAAAAGTTACCGGCAAAAGTCAAAAAGTTAGTTTTAGGCCCTGCTTGATATTACAGACTGGTTGTTTTCAAATTTATTTGAGCTTCATCTCCATCTCTCTTATAAATGTAGCAAAGATTATTAGATTTTTTTTTTAAACACCTTTTTACAGATGACTGCAAATTAACATGTTTATAAGATTAATCACAACACTTCTGAGGTAATTTTGTGTTTATTTAAAGCACCTATAGAGATTTATCACTCGAGATATAATGTTAACAGTGATCTTTACAGAAAACAGGAAGCCAGAAGAGTGAAACTACAAGACAAAGGTCTTAAACACAAAACCTCAATGACACTACTGCTATGAAAGAGACACTGACCTACAACAAGCGTGTCGATGTTCACAAAAATGTGATTGTATAGGCTACATTCTAGAATCTGTATTGTGCAAATCTACGGATTTAAACCTGCATGAGCCACACGTTATGCCCTCACGGATCACGGGATCCATCACAGTATAACTTGAGTAAGTTGAGAGTAAGTGCGTAACCAGGGGTTTTATAGTACATTTACACAACAAACAGTTCCTCTCGAGCAGGTTTTGTACATCCGTCGTCATCTCCTATGTTAAATCACAGTTCAGATCATAGTAACAAAGAGGACAGAAGAATGAACATCACGAGTACATTTTTCAAACAACAGACCAAGAGACACAACAACATTCGATTAATAAACCACTTGTACACTACAGTAGCGCTCTAATACTCCACTCACATTTCTACAGGTTAGTGTGTTAGGAAGAGCTTCACATTGGGCTGTGGATTCACACACTTTGAAAACACGCTATGTCAAACAGTAAACTTATGCCACAGTGTTTGTGTATGTGTAAAGCTGCCAGGAGGTACAGTAGTATTCACTGCTACATATTTCCCTCTCACTGCTCGTCTTCGCCATGCCAGGTCAGCTTGTCCTCGTAAAAGCGGATTACCATCTGGGGCCACCTTTTACTGGCCTCCCTGGCTGACAGTAAAGCTACCTCGTCTGTGTTTTTCCTGCGATGAAATAAAGAAATAATGATCAGTGTTAATTGACAAACACGGCAAATTAAAAGCACATAATCACCGGCTGCAGATTAGTGGCAACAGAATTGTAAACTACGCCATCTTTTTGCTGTGAGGGTGTTTTTGATCTTCATCTCTATTCGTGTGTTGAAGAGGAGCATGGACATGATTGGAAAGGAATTGCTTGGTATCAGTATTAACTTTAAGAAGAACAGTATTGTTATTGAACTAAAGGATTAAAAATGGTTTACGTTAAATTAAAGTTGAAATCAAATTGAATTTACAAATTAGACAAACTTAAATTTGGCAAGTAACTAAAATAAAACAAAGTCAAATAATTTAGGTTAAATATAAATATTTAATATAAACCCCCAAAACTAATAAAATTACTCAGATACTATAATATAAGTTTTTTACTTTTGAATTAGATTTTATTTTTGTATTTTTCATTTGAGTAATTTTTTTTGCACCTGACAACAATGTGCTTCAATTCTAATCATTTCTAAACAATTTTCCAATTTAGGCGATGTGGTGTGAAACATAAAAGATAAGTTAATATTGAGGTGTGTGTCGATGCATGATCCGAGTTAAAAATTTCAATGCGCCGATTACATAATTCAATACTAAAGAATATCGTTACATCTAAAAAAATGTTGTGCTTTACATTGCATTTTAAAATGAACAAAGCAGTGTGGAATAACAAGAATCTCCACAAATGGTCCAGTGTAGAAATATTACCACTTGATGAGAAACATGATCTCTCCTTGTTGGTCTGTGCAGCCGATGATGCAGTCAGGTTCTGGGTGGCTGGATTGTCCTGCTGGGATCTCAGCGCTGTGATCACCAACCTCCTCATTACCTCTCTCAAGGAGTTCTTCCTGAAGCCGCTGGTGAGCCTGCATGATATTCCAGACACAGAACTAAACTATCATAAAGCCTGACAAGGTTTTGGAAATAACTAAAACTCAATACTAAAGGTGTGCAATCCTGGTCCTGGAGAGCCACCCTTCTGCGGAGATTAGCTCCACCCTGTTCCAACAATCCTGATGACCTTGATTAGCTGGTTTAGGTGTGTTTAATAGGGTTGGAGCTAAAAACTGCAGGAAAGCGGCCCTCCAGATCCAGGATTGGACTTCACTGCTTTATACACAAAATACAACAACAACAACAGTTATTCATGTTATGGCAAGTATTTATCTAATGCAATTAAATGTAATGTAATTGATATTCAGGAATTTTAATGCTTATATTGAAACACTGTAGTGCAGTAATAGTAGGAGTGAAAGTGAACGGCACAGCAGTATATAAAGACACTAACCGTATCAGCGTCTAGCTCAGTTAACTCTTGCTTGGGCTGGAACTCGGGGTCTAGAGATTGACACCCCTCTTGATCTGTCTCTCCTGAGACGGTTAGGTTTCTGAGAAACTCCTCTATCAGCTCAGGACAATCCATGTTGTCCTCGGGCTCCCAGGTATTCTCTGCACTGATGGAAGTACTACAAACCTGTCATATACTGGTAGATATATTAAATACATTTTTGACACACACAGGCAACATTACTCCAGACACTCACTCTGTAAAGCCTTTCCACTTTAGATAGTATTCAACTTTTCCATTGTTGACTCTTCTGCGGATGATTTTTTCCACTGCAAACTCTTGGACAACGGTTGTTTCTTCTGCTTTCCTGTTTTTCACATTCTGCTTTTTCCTCATGATTTCCTATAAAAACACAGCATTTAATAATATTTTCAAAGTATTCAATCTATTATAAAGCATTTATATTAGGTTTAGCAGACATATAACTAATAAAATAGGATAATTTGACATGAAGGGACTTTTTAAGGAAATTGGTTAGTGACGCTTATTTGGTTCCTGATAGGCCCAGAATATCACAAATACTAAACTTACATTATACATAGAATTGTTGTTTAACAATAAAGTCGGAGGAATTTTAAAATAATTTTCCACTTGATACTTGTGTATTTGTTTGTTTTCTGTTAATGTATCAAGCGATGTTGCATCTGACATGAAGGAATACAAGGAATTCCTTAAATAAACAATGGCAACAATACGTCGCTGCCAGTGAAATCACCGCAATATGTATGACGTATCATTTCCAACTAGCTAAACTTTCACAGTCACTGACCAAGCAGGTTAATATTATGAATGCTTGTTTTGTTGCATTTAATTATATTCATTCTACGCCACTGGTATGAATTTGATGAGTGCGCGTGCCCACCTGCCGAAGCCTCACGCGCAGTTCACGCGCTATTCTTTTATTCCCACTGCTGGTGATTAATGCTCGTGCAAATGATCAGTCTCTGTACAAACAACGCGGTGCATCCACACGGAAGATCACAGTGCTGTTCAGTAATCTAGCATCGCTTACTATGTCGCCTTCACGATCATGGCTTTACTGTTGTGTTTACATAACTTTTCATGAATGAGTCAAATTAAACATGGCCGATTGGGAGAAGGGGAGGAAGTGGTTTCAAAGGGAAGAGGTCAGTTCAGGAAACCGGGGGAGGAATCCTTAAAGGCGCATCCCGAGATGAGAGCAAGACCTGGCTGAATTTCTCTGCGCACACGGACGTTTTTTTAGGGAAAGGGTTTAATCTGACACTAGACAATGTAGCGTAAAACGCCCTTAGAATTGGCTACTATGTAATTTTTATTACGATGATTTGCACTCATATTGGCAACAGTTGCAGGTTTTAATGCCAGATGAGTTTGTTAGTTAAAAAAGAACGTTAGTGATTTATTGTATATAGCCTATAGAAACTTTTGCGTCTCGGTTTAGGAAAGATGTAGATGGGGGGGAAATACCTTGTGTTGTGTTGACGTCACAATTGTAATGTAGTCTAAGGACACTGGAGGGCGCATGCGCCACTCATTTTGTGCATAAAACCTACAGCTCGAGTTATGTGATTCATGGTTTATCCGTGTAAAATCTCAGTAGAAGACATTGAAAATATTAAACGATTCTTACTTTAGAATTAAAGTAAGGCCCCACTTTTAGGGCCAAAGAATAATTATATTCGTTTTATACTAGGCTACACTTTATTATTATTGTTGTTATTGTTATTTTATATTCTATGCACAGTCTTGTTTTGGCTATAATTATAGCCTATATAAAAATGATAAATATATAATCAGGGTAAAACTTCATTATGGCTCAAATTACCATATGGATATAGAATATTAGGATTAATTAGTATCTCTAGATGGACTAACCAGTTCTACCATCGCAAATTCTTTATTGATTTGGTTTGGAATAATTTTATTTTCACTGTTAAAATTGTGTAAAATTGCACATTGTGTTAAATGACTATAAAATACACTTTAATGCAAAAAATAAATTATTAATAATGTAATTAATAACTATGGTAATATTAATCGAGGATTGTGCCTAAACCTGTCTGCACGGGGTAGTTGAGCGAGCTTTAGGCAATAAATACGGAGCTCTTTACTTTAGGACGTTGTCATGTAACTGACCATAGGTTTCGGTGTAGAACTTAAGCTCCTCCTATTTTCTAATTGATTGACAGGTTTCCACCTTCCAATCAGAGAGAAGGTTGAATCGGATTGGTTGAGTTTTTCACCCAATTGCATTAAAGATATAAAATTAAAGAAATATGCCTGTTTGGTTGAGTACCTTCCACAACAAAAATTTTTCCTTTTATAGCTTTTACTAACATTTTCCTATATTTGACCTTCATTACTTTTTCATTGACTTAATATTTCATATATTAAAATTATATAATGAAGACATAAAATCTGGACTTTTTAAAATTAAAATATTGTATTTGATGTTAAAACCTGCCACTTCTTAGTGGGCCCACAAGAGGTCGCTATTATCTATCTATAAATCTCTTGGCATCGCCATTTTCAGTGGTTGTTTTGTTCCTCATAAAAAGTTTTATTTTTACGAGATAACTTATAAAACGTTTCATTACATTTGTTAATGTGTATTTAACATCTGCTCTGTTTACTTTATAATTTCTTTATTAACTTTATATCTCCTTTGACATTATGTGTAATTTATAGCTTCAAGACTCTCTTGTTCAAAAGCAAGTTTGTATGAGGTTGCACGAAATCAAGGCAAGTTCTTAAGGATTAAAACGACTTTTAGGCCCAAAGTATCAATTCTCTTTTTGTGTTTTTTTGTTGTTGTTTGTAATTCATTACTGCACATAAAAATGCATTTAGTCATGTATTGTATAGTAAACCATTATATGTTAAACCTCAAATGTGTCAGTTAGACCTACAACATGTAGGCCTAGCATTCATGTCATATAAACTTCAGTTTGAATTATTAATTCAGAATACATCTTTAGTATTTTCATCTGCATAACGTTTTATTTTTCTTTATGTTGAACAAAAACGATCCTCTCTGTACATTCCATGAGCTCCGTTATTCAGCTGAGGGCCTATAATGGTTGACAGATGGGCTATAGAACGAGAGAGTTCTGTGTTTAAGAAAACTCACAGATTTCTCTCTCTCTCTCTCTCTCTCTCTCTCTCTCCAGTCCTCCAGTCTGCTCTCCATCTCCAGCAGTGACAGTCCTGAGTGGGCCATATGTGAATACGTTCATTAATGCAGCCATGGCTCCTGTCAGGGTAGAAATGTGTCCAGATGGAGGGACCCCACTGTGCAGGCCTGGCCAGCACTCGAGAGCTGATGTGTGGGGTGGGGATCCGCTCTAACTGGACTCTTTCTCTGCACGCTGGTTCCCGAGTTTTGGCACGCCACCGTCCCTCGGCTCAGGTTACAGGTACGCTCGTGCCGGCCGTGTCAGACATGTTGTTTTTTTGTGGCTTGTCAACCCCATGAACCCTGAACAGATTAGTTTGAGTTCAATTTAATGAAAGTGTTCTGTGGAGCTTAATTCATCGAGCAGTTTGTGAAAGGGTCAGCTGATTTACACCAAGGAATCCGAAAGGCTGACATTAAATATGGTCCCTTCATCTGTGCATATCGCAGCTGACACTGACCAGATTTTTTATCACCAAAGTATTCTCTGTTATTTCTATAATTTAGTCCTGGTAGATAGTGGAAAAATCTTTTGTAAAAATCTGCTTAGTTGTGAACCGTCTTAAAATTAAATACCTATTTATTTTTGTTAACACAGGGGGAAAAAAGCATCTTTCACCTTATTATTTGAACAATCAGTAATATAATTACTAATATTAATTCACATTTATTTAGATTTTTAAAATATATTTTACTGTAATAAATAAATAACCCAATAAAATTAAATTAAAAATGAACACAGGAAAAATATTATTTTTATTAGAACATATATTATTTTTGTTATTACTTAGGCTATTATTGGTCTCTAAGGCACACAATAAATCACTAACCCCCCCCCCCCCCCCCCCCCCCCCAACAAATACATTGTGTAAATCAACACTTTATGTGAATCACATTAAAATTAAATGGCTAGGAATAAGGAATCTTTCAACGTATTCAAAAAATATTGTTATTTCTGATTATTGGCTCGCTCCTACTTTGGCTTATATCCATTCTATCCAGTTACTTTTCATTTATGTATTCTTATTTTAATGCAGTTGAACGAGAATTCATTGCTAACTCACTATTGTGGATGTGATTCAACCTCAACACATTTCAAATTCCTCCACGGATCAATCGGAGAATCGGGCGAGCCAGGGAATCTCACTGAAAGCACCTCGCAGTCTTTCCCAGCAGTGTGTTTGTTAAAACTGTGGGTTCTGTATGTTTTACCGGGTATATCTCGCTCACCCATCACACTCTGCCTTTCCATATCAGCACTCAGATCACCATTATCAGCAAAGTGTCGGCTACACTCAGAGCAGTCATCTGTCATTCTCCTTCTTTTGCTTTGAAAAGCCCAAACCTGACACCGGCTGACAGCCTCTGTTGTTTACCCAACTAGAGGGACACGGGCGATTGTTCAGAGAACATGACACGGCATACTGGGCGGCAATATGGCGGACGGCTGGGCCCCCTCATCAGCCGCCTCTCAGCACCTCCGTCAAGACTCCAAACCCAACAGAGTATCAGATTCACAGGCCCATATTTAAGCAATCTGAGGTTCACATGATGATTTGGGTAAGGGACTGGGGGATTGAGCCAGGGAATTGAAACTGACATTCTGCTGGGGGAGAGACGGAGAAGTTGAGGAAAGACCACCTGGGTAACCTTTCATAGAGCTGTCCTCTGGTGCCAAAACACCCTGGAATAATATTCTCCCTCTCGCTCCGTTGCACAAGTCTTGTACTAAGTGCTAAAACAGTGGCAAAAACTTGTGAACGTCTTCAGTTTGATTAAGCTGATTCAGATTGTTCAACAACAAACTTCTAATTTTATAATCCTAATAACTCTACAGCATTGTTCTTCATTTGTTTACAAACACGAAATCCCTATACAGATTTTATGAAAGCACAAAAAAAGGACTTTGGGTGTTACATGTTAGGAAATATTATTTCTAAACGTTTGATAAAAAAAGTAATATATATATATATATAAATATAAAAAGTTTTATGCATGTGAGAGAAAACATTAAGAGAAAGTTATAATTTTGCAAACATTATGGAAACATTATGTTTTGAATGTTCTGTTTTGAAACCAGTAATAACATTTAAAAAATGTTTGATGAATATCCAGCTAAAATGTTTCAGGAAAAAAAACATGACATATATTTTTGTTTGCTAGGGTGTTACATTGTATGAAAAATGTGACAAGGGATAGTTCACTCAAAAGATGTTACAAAGTAAACCCGAATAAGATGGCAAAACTATTTAAAAAAAGGTTACATCAAATTTTTAAGTGGCGAAATTCAAAGTTTAAGCAGAACTTGCAGGTTTTTATTTTGTACTAAAATATTTTAAGTTAAGTAAATAAAAATAAATGAGTAAGCTTATTCATATATACATTTCACTTAAAATTATCATTGTAATCTCAACTTCAATATTTTTAGCAGTGGAAAGTGGAAAGCTAGCTTTAACTAGTTAATTCAATAAATGCTAACGTGCTAATTGGTAACACAATGCTTTGATAGCATTTGCACAGCATAGCAATTGCTGAATGAGTACAGCATTATAGAACATTCAATATGTACCTCTTCTCAAACTAAGTTCATGCTCCACTTGTCACCAAGATAGGAACCCCCAAAAAACCCAACATAACTGAAACTCTTCTAAATGAACATAGCAAAACGCATCTAAATCTCCCATTTTACTCAAAAAACATTATATAACACTTTAGCATTTACTCTCCCTTTCGAGTGCCATGACAAAGCATGCTGCAAGGGAAATAGAAATCCTAGCCCAGTTTCAGTTAATGAGTATTTAGAACTTACTTTTACTTTTGAGTTCACAAAACTGACACATTTTAAGTAATCTGAATTTGTTTCATTGTTTTGAGTTTTGTGAACTGCCTTCTTTTAATTTAGACAAACTTAAAATTAAAATTAATTTGATTGAACTAATTTGTTTAGTTTAAGTTTGCCTTATGTTTAATTTAAGTTTGTCCAACATTAGAATTGCAATATCTTCTATTTTGGTTTCACGGAAGGAAGTCTGGAAGTTTTGGAACGACATGAGGGTGAGTAAATGGTGACAGAATTGTCGTTTTTGAGTCAACTATCCCTTTAATGTTCTCCCTATATGTATATGTGTGTGAGGATGAGTGTCTCTTTGGAGAGAAATGCCTCTTTGGCTTGCACGAATGTGTGCAGAATGGCAACAATGAGAGATTGTTGATATAGTGAAGTCTTATAAAGGCTTTGTGGTCATTGCGAGTTATTATGGGGACTGCGGGTGCCTTTACATACATGAATGGGGGAATTCCAGTGCGTCCTGCCCGCAACAACAGACTTTGTGGGAATCAGCAGCTGTCCCACTCTCTCTATTTTGATGTCTCTCTCTTAGGTCCTCAGTTTCTTATATATATATATGTATTGTGTGTGTGTGTGTGATGGAGGTTTTTGAGAGAGTGAGCAGACATCCTGTGTGTGACAGGGATCACTTTCAGCAGAGCACTACACTCATTTCCCTCCTCCAGCCCACACACAATCCTTTCATTCACTCTAATTAAGACTGAATGTGTGTGTTTCTTTATCTAAAAAGAGAAAGATTCAGATGTGTTAGTTCCAGTTTATTTCTTACCAGATATCTCAGGGAAGCAAAAAGCTGCAAACAATTAACTGCAAACTATGGAATCGTGTTTAATTACGATCGAATAATAAATAGGCTTATCAATTTAAAAGGGAGAAAACGCTGTATATTTTCTTGTGTATGTCATGTGTCCAGTCAGCCTCTGTATTTTGGCACAAATTCATCTTCACTTGGTAGAAGCTTGATAAATTTAATCAGAAGTCAAGATGGAGAGTTTGCATGACTTCATCCTTGAAAACCATGAACAAAACTATGCAGGGTAAAAGAAAATGCGGGTCTATAATAAATTCGGGTTCACTTGCGATCAGAACCACAAACCACAATGTTTCGTGCAAATTATTGTCTTAAATTTAAAGCATGAAACCATCAAAACTCAACTGAATACTCAAACAATAAAAAAAATTGTATGCATTTACTAAATAGTTAGTTTTCCTATACAGTAAATGTTATGTTAATAGTATTGTGAATTGTTGGGCATACAACTACTTTTATAAATATTTGATTTTAAGGGCATTTTTGTTGACTTTTGCATGATAAACAATTTGGGCACTGTATTTTCCAGTGTAAAATCTGTCACAACTGAACGAGGATGTAATACTTTTATTCAGCAAGGACGCATTAAATTGATCACAAATATCAGTAAAGACATTTATAATGTTACAAAAGTCTTATATTTCAAGACCAACTGTGTTCAACAACATTGATAATAATAAATTATATTATTTATCAATAATAAAAAAAACGTTTCTTGATTGATTTCTGAAGGTCCATGGGAAGACTGTATGATGATGAAAATTCAACTTTGCATCACGGGACTAAATTACATTTTAAAATATATTAAAATAGAAAACAGTTCTTTTATAATATTTAATATTTCACAAGTCGCGTCTCAGATTTCTGTCTCATAAGTAACTAAGATCCTTACATCCTTCAGGTAATGCTAAATAGAATAAGGTTTGGAAGGGGAAAAAAAGTGAACAGAATCAGTGAAAAAGAAAAGTACAGCCATTGTCCACCTATTACGTTTTCTCCAAGAGTTCTTTATAAAAGCCAGTGATTACTTTCGTTGCTCTGCTTTGCTTTTGAAACCAGAATCTGTCTGTGGTGGTTTGAGCCGTGTGTAACACAGTCCAGCAGGCGACATGTTGACCTGTGACTCTGACAGGATATGCCATGAGAGGTAACAAGAGCGGTGGATATGCCTCAGGCCACTGAGAGCCCGGCTCTCACATGCATTATTCAAAGGCCCGCCTCAGGGGACAGCAGCACTAATGGTCTCCATGAGAATGTACCTGATAGCAGGACTGTGGTCAGTTAATTTAGCATCACAGCACCTCTGGCATCACCGCTTCATGACAACATACATGGCTCAGATTGCTGGCTGCATACAGCGCTGTGAGAGTGAAGTTTAAGTAATGGTTCTCTGGTGGAATAAAAGTCATGAGTAAATGCAGTATTTTATATCATGATGAAGTAGACATTTGAAGTCTGATTAAAAATAAAGAAAAGGAAAAACAAGTATGCCAATATTTTATAAAATTGTCTTTGGATGCCTTCATACTTTTTTATATATATATATATATATATCTTGACAAATTTTTGAATGGTTCAAAGTAGTGATATACTGATTTTTTCCAAATTAACTGATTAATAGAAGTGTTAACTAAACGTGTAGTTCTATACATATATACAGGGTGCACATAAATTTTTTGGTCTGGTTCTCAAGGGAGCACCTCGAGATGCTGGTTGGTACTCACGCTTTACGAGACACTCTTATCCTACAAGCTGCCTAAATGTAAAATAACACTATTTGTTCACTGTAGAAATTAAATATAGGTTCATCTTTGTTAAATCTGTATTTTTTATATATATTTTATTAACAATAAATAACACAGACAACAGGAGGAATAGGCTGCTGTCACTTTAAGACCTAACGCACAGATCAAATATACTGACACATCCGGTTTCTTTCTCAACTTTTCACTTATGACATAACCAAGATAATACTTGCTGAGAGATATTTTGACATCATTTTGAGTGTATTTGTGCATTCAAGTGCAAGTAAACGTGAAAGAGGAATCAATTCGGTGTTTGAGCGCTCTCTCTCTCTCTCTCTCTCTCTCTCTCTCTCTCTCTCTCTCTCTCTCTCTGCGTGTGCTGTGCTCACGATAACTGATTTTCGCCTTTTCTTCCGCGTTTAAAATCGTTTGAATGTGTAAATTGGAGAGAAAAAACATGTCCAAATGATATACTTTCACTCTATCATCGTTTTTTTACCACACGTTGCATGTGCACCGCTATATATATATATATAGCCTATATATATTAGCTTATATGTATATATTGGCCAGCCAAACACATTCCGAATCTATCAGAATTTTTTCAATCAATTATTTGGCATCAGATTTTTTTTTTTTATCGCTTATATGCTTTTTTTTTTTGCTTTATCATGAATCCTTTATTTAATATTATTTACATCTTTTTTATTAATTTTATTATTAAATTTTATGTCATGTGTCTCTTTCAAAAGTCAATAGGGTAGTTTTTTTTTTTTATTCAGACTGCACAATGCCAAATCCGCATTGCCATCATAAAGCCAAACATAACTGAAGTTTTATTCTGTCGATGTTGATTTTTTGTTGTTGCTTTTAACACTAATATAAATATATCTGATAGAGTTGTGAGAAAGGAGATAGTATGGTTTGTTTGTGTTTGTAGAGTGTGTGTTTGTGTATATGTGGCTTTAGTGTACGGGCTGGAAAGCGGCATCCGTCTCACTCCAACAGGTGTTGATCTCACGGCAGGCCCTGACAGGAAGTTTCCGCAGCTTTCCACCAAACCCATTGGAGTGCACATCAGCCTGACGGATGGATGAATGACACCAATGAAAAAGGAGCGCTATCCTCCAGGCAACCCGCTCAGGATGAGTGACAGGGTGCAGGCGGGAGAAAAGACTGTCTTTGAACCTGAAAAAACTCTTTTTCCTCCCTCTCTCAAATCTTTTCTCCCCCTTTTCTCTTCTTCAAGGTGCAGATTCCCCCCAAACTCTGGCCAATCCACTCTTTTCTCTATGCTGGCGTTTTGTTTCGGCTGGCTAAGGGTGTGTGTGTGTGTGTGTGTGTGGTGGGCAGTGCAGGGTGTGAGGCGTGTTAAATGCTCTCCTTTCAGAGGCAGAATGTGTCAGTCAGCTCACAGGCCCTGTTTTGTTTGGAGCTGTCAACCCTTCTGGAAGAGGGAGAGGAAAAACCGGGGGAGTGAAGAAGGAGAGAGAGAAATCCGAGGGCAAGCGGAGAGGGACGTGTGGGTGTAGGGTGAGAGACAGCTGGGAGGCCTACAGGAGAGCCTGACCTCACCTCAAGAGCAAAGGGTCACTGGCAGGCCACGCACAACTCTTCCACAAAGCTGAAATGAGTTATTGAATACTCAGCCCACAGCAGAATAATTCATAAAGCATTCAGCAATAAGAGCAAATTATATGGGAAGTATAGTAACTGACAAGGTGTTTAGAGAAATGTTATATGGAAAACTTGTCATTCTGTTACCTTCATGTTGTTCCAAAGCTGTATGGACTTTTATGTCTCCTGTAGCAGGATGTGGACGCATATCTTTTACATTGAATGAAAGGAAGTGATGGCTAGGTTTCTCAAGCTCAAAATAATAATAAAAAAAAAAGCAACAAAAAAGTCATTCATCTGACTTTCCAAGTCTTCTAAATGGCTTTGCTGGAGGAAAATAACAACATTTAAAGTTGATATTTACATGCCATGCCAGGTTACGTGTCATAATTTGAAAAGGTCATTATACACGATGCCTCTTGTGTGTCTCGTAACAAATCGTGATGTCTTTAGAGGACGTATAGAGGAATATAGCACACAAGCCATCTGGACCACTTTCATAACTGCCTGATGCTTTTTGTCATTTTTTTTATCTTTTTTTTACTGTGATAGCCCCTAATCTCCATTCACTTTCACTGTATAAAAAAAAAAAACTGACATATCATTTTGTTGTCTACGGCATAAAATAATCCTATAATTTTGGTATGAGTGAATGATGAGAGAATTTCTCTATGAGAGAATCTGTATATACACACATATATTATGTAAACAAAAGAATTTCACCATTAATTGATTTGACAGCATACATAGCATATAACAAAGAATTATAGCATATATAGATGCATATATATAGCATCGACACATAGAATTGCAAAAAACTTGTTTTCTGGATACTCACCTTATCTGCAATTGGTTGGCCAGATAGTCCTGCCCCCAAATCCACACCATTGGTTAAGCTAATGTTGCCATGTCAGGCTGGTGATGCTCAAACAAAACAAAAAGAAAATGTTCACAAAATCACACAACAGATCCACAGTGTTTACATTTTGGGGGTAAGCAACCTATGAATATCTTACCATTGTCTCTAAACTGGGAAGCGAGAAAGCATTTTCAATCAAAATGTTACTTTACCCTAAAGTAATAATCATATTAACATTTAGTCGTAAACCTCCCATACGCAGTTCTCATGCCTTTGTTAGACTCATTAGTGAGTTAGCGAGACGCCACATTCTCATCAGATTGTTTGTTTTGTGGTGACTTTCTTTTGTACCAGGACCTCCTCCACTCTGGTTGGAGAGCTTCCTTTAAGGCCTGCCAATCACAGTCAGGAGAATGAGGGATCACTGACAGATAAGAGGCACAGGGTGGAAGGTGAGGGTCAGGCTAGTACCAGAGGACAGAGTGACAGAAAGAGAGACAGAGAAGCAAAAACCAAATTCCTCCAGATTTCTTCAGACCATTTCTTATTTTTCATCACCATGTCCACGGTGGTTTTAAACTGAGGATCTGGGGAGAGGGTTTGCTGACAGACCTTCTCTCACTGGGAGAGGGACAGACTGGTATGCATCTGCTCTGGCTCCGTGCCCCACTGAGTGTCAGCGTGCAGATGGAAGTGGTTATTTGTAATAATAAACCCTGGGAATGGGAGAGATGTGTGCCCTCACAGCCTGAGACATGCGTGACTCTGAAGCTCAAACACCACTGAGGACAACACAGCCCGATCTGAACCAAGGAACTTGCTACCACTTTTGAATAGCTTACTCTTTTTGAGGTTCTATTCAGAACAAGGCGCTGTGCATTACGTCATTTTTGTAAATATAGCCTTTTTTATTATTTTGCCTCCACTTTGTTACTCTCAATTAGGATTCAATTACTTTTTTTATTGTCCAGATCTACTTATTCAAAAATAAAATTCAAAATCCAATTCACACACAAAGATTTGAATACACATCTTTAAGAAAGAGAATTGTTTCATTACTGAATTAAATTTAATTTGAATATTTGTAGGTGGCATAAAGTCAAACATTTCTGGGTGATACAACTGTCCTTATGACTTAAAAGGTTAGTTCACCCAAAAAATGAACATTATCCAATAATATTCACCCTCAAGCCAGGTGTTTATGACTTTCTTCTTTGAGCCAAACTCAATCGGAGTTATATCAAAAAAATATCCTGGCTCTTTCAAGCTTTATAATGGGAGTGAGTAACTGAGATTTTGAAGCCCCAAAAAGCGCTTCCATCCATCATAAAAGTAATCCATACTACTCCAGGGGGTTAATAAAGGCCTACTGAAGCGAAGCGATGCGTTTTTGTAAGAAAAATAACCAAAATTATAACTTTGTAAACTGTAGTCACTAGTTTTCCGGTAACGTCTGTTCATGAGAGAGTCGAGTGGCTAAAAGAAGAAAGTCATATGATATACACCGTATGGCTTAAGGGTGAGAAAATTTTTGGGATAATTTTCATTTTTAGGTGAACTAACCCTTTAAGGAAGAAAAAAGCCTCATTAAAAGAATGAAATTCGTAAAAATATTATTAATATTATTAAAAAAAGCTTAAACAATATCAATGCATGCTCAATAAAAATCATACATTATATCAAATGACTGTGTGTTAAGGTCAGTAAGTATCTTAAAATATGATAATTTAACCTTTTTATGAAATTGCAAGGTTAGTTCATGTTGTAAAACGTCATGTTGTGCGACTCCCTAAATATTTGTGTGGCCTTTTTTTTTGCAGATAGGCCAGTGGAGATTGACAGGAAAGTGTTGGGTTGAGAGAGGGGAACGGGTTCAGCAAAGGATATCGAGTCGGATTCGAACCCGGGTCAGCCTGAGGCGCAGTTGCATCATATGTCAGTGTGCTAACCAGTAGGACATCAGCTCCGACATGAATTAAAGTCTTAAATAATTCAAATGATGTTTTGCTTGAAATATATAGACTTAAAAAAAAAAAATGTATAAGACTCAAATTAATTCAAGGTGCAAGGAAAATATGTTATTAATTTTTATTTGATGGTCACACCACATGACATTTTTAGAGTCAGTGAATTATTACCTAATTGTCTAAAAGATTTTTTTTTAAAACATAAAACCAAAATGCATACAAAGACTGCATTTCTAAGCTCTTGGCACAGTTTTTCTTATTGACCATAGATTTCTATTGTTTTTTTGTACTTTTAAACCTGCAGTTCACTTGCAGCCTTTGAATTCCTGTGCCACAAATATTATGACATAAATATTTTGTTGGTTCTGTCAGATGACTTTGCACTGATTTTGATGCTGTATACATTTCTGAAAGGTGGAAGCTCAGCAAATGATGCTCAAGCTTTTTCCTGCCAATCACATTGAGGTTCACTATAAGGTCTCTTTAATTAGCTGTAATTTCAGAGTCTTTAAACTGTCCCTGTGATATTTTGAATAAAAAACATCGCCTGCTCCAAACAGAATTTATTACTGTACACAACCCAGAGGCCAGAGGCAATATTTTGCATGAAATGATTCAAGTATTTCTTCACTTGCCGGGAATAATTTATGTCAAGAAGCGCATGGTGGGACCGCACTCGGGGACAGGACCTGAGTGAGCTCTTTTATGAGCTGAACGTCCACAACATGTCAACCTTTTCCCTCCACAAATAAATATTGCGCAAACGTCAGAAAAACTCGATATTTACGCTCAGCGCATGAAAAACACACAAACATTATTTTTTCAAAGACTGCATGCTTAAACTCTCATTGCCCTCACAGTGAAAACAAGGGGGGGTGAAACACATGCTGTAACTTTTAGTTTTGTGTTTTTAAATAACATCACATTTCTAGGTGAAAACTCCAGCAACATGTGTTTAGCACATTGTATATCATCATAAGCTACTTCATTTGAGTGAATGCTAAATCGCATCTTAAGCGATTCAATCCAAAAGCGACCAACCCTTCCATTTGCCTTTGTGTTGATGTCATTATCACTTTATCCCCTTTCACAGTATTCTGGTTAATTAACTTCTGTCCTGTCTGCCTTGTTGATTGGCTACTTAAGGACTCAAAGTCTTCACACTCTTGTCAATATCTTGAGCTCAGAGCTCTGATTGGCTCTTCTTTTGTTAACGAGCTGGTCGGTGCGCTGACAGCCATGACAGCGATGTGGCATGATGTCTTTGTATGGTGAGAGAGGAGTGCGGTCCAGCCAGCTCACGCTGTCACTCCGCAGCTGCTGGCTGTCTCCGGGTGGATCGCTTCGTGCCCCATCCCCTCGAACACTGTCTGTTGACCTTCCCGGCTCGGGGCTCTGTTTCTCTCTCACAGCTGTGCGCTTTGAACCCGAAATCGGTGTGTTAGAAGCAATCAGGGCCAAGCTCTGTTTTCAGTTCTTTTACCCTTAGGCCTCACAAGCTGTTCTGTGTGATCAGGCTTTTGGGCAATGAGATTGGATATGCTGGTCAAGAATTAGAGAAACAGTCATTATACAGGCAGCTTGTGGTTTGGCTACAAACAGAAAGACTTCACGGGCTGTTCTTCTCTCTCGGGCAATCATTACTGTGTCTTTAAAGATGAGAAAAGTCTATGTTCAGAGTTAGTTTCAAATGTCTTCCTATGTGAAATGTTATATATGGTTGTGTTCTTTTTGCTTGATTTATAATCACGCAGAGCTGTTAAAGGGTTTCATGTTCTCATAGCTCTATTTAATTTAAAACAAAGAACTGATCTTATGCTGGTGAATTGCTTTGACAGTCAGCTTTTTGACTGCTTTAACAAGCTAAGCTAGTTGGTGTGTTTTTTGGAACATTGTGGAAAGTTTCTAACTGGTCTAAGCTGGTCATTGGCTGGTAGACCACAATGGACCAACAAACCAACTACCTGGTCTTTGCAGTGGTTAAGCTGACCTAAGCTGATTAGTAGCTAGTCTAAACCAAAGGTTCTCAATCCCACTCCAGTTATTTTCTGGTCTAAGATGGTCATTAGCTGATCTAACTGGATATTAACTGGTCCAGGCTGGTTATAGCTGGTCCAGGATGGCCATTGGTTGGTCATTTGCTGGTCCAAATTAGTTATAAAGGCTGAAGCCTTAGCTCACTAACTTACCATATATGGTATTGAAGCCGTTAACCAATCAAAGCACATTGTTCCAGCTGACCAATTAGAGCACATTGCAATTTTTATAATGAGGGGCTCATAGATACCAGAACTAAACAGATTGTTACTGACAGTCTGGGAATAGAGATCTTTTTTAAGCATGAAAACCTATTCCAGTAGACCCCAAAAACAAAATCTAATTTTTGAAAAGGCCATAATAGGTCTCCTTAAACTGTGGTTTAGTTATTAGCTGGTACAAGCTGGTCATTAGCTAGTCTAAAATTGATCATTAGGTGATCCAAGCTTGTCACTAGCTGTTGTAAACTATCTTGTCCAAGTTAGTTATTAGTCCAAGATGATCATTAGCTACTCCAAGCTGGTTATGCACTGATCTAAATTGGTCATTAGCTTCTCTAAGCTGGTTATGCATTGATACACTGGTCATTAGCTTCTCTAAGCTAGTTATTAGCTGATCTTAACTGGTCATTAGCTAGTTCAAGTTGGTTCAAGCTGGTTTACATGCTTCAAGCTGGTCACTAGCTGGTCCAAGAAAGTCATTAGCCCCTTTCACACAGCAATCCTGGTAAATTACCATAAAATTGCCAGAATTACTTTTCCGGTAAATAGGACTGCCGTTCTGGCTTTTTATCGGTAAGAGAACATTCAAACATCAGCTCCAAAATACCGGTAAAATCTGTGATGTCAGTCATCGGAAGTGATCTTTAAAAGCGCTTTAGTTTCACTATCTCTTCAATTTGACAAAAAATGTTGACGTCTGGGTGAAAGGCATACGAAGATGATCAAACATCAAACATTGCTCTTAAAGACAACTGACAAATAAAATAAAATAAAAGACAAATAAAAACCAACTGCAGAGCCACAACGCTGATGAATGGATGAATGGTCTCGAGTGCAACGCTGAAAAACCTGTGAGACATGGCAAAATGGTCAAAGATGATCTCATCTTGCTCATATTTAAATAGAAAAATCTATTATAAAGCTTACTGTAAACAGCACTGCATAATCCCGTCATCTCCATAAGAACTTTATGATTAGCCAAAAGCAGACTTCTCACGTCAGCGCATTCTGACTTTGTACGTGATCATACTGGTAATCTTCATTCCGCGTTCACACAGAGCAGTACCGGTAATTTACTGGTAATGTTACAACTTCCCTTACTGGTAAATTGCCGGAACCAATTTATCGGGTTTTTTGAAAAGGTCCTGTTTACACATGATCTCTCACAGTAAAGACTGTATTTATGAAAGGGGTTGTTAACTGGTCTAAACTGGTCAATAGCTGGTAATTAGCTGCTCCAAGCTGTTCAATAGCTGGTCCAGACTTGTCATTCGTTGGTCCAAGTTGGTAATTTGCTAGTCTAAGCTATCTGACCAGCACTTTTTCAAAAACTAGCTTGACTGCCTTAACATGGCATTACAGGCTTTAATGATGTTGTTGTTGTTGTTGCCTCCCTACCAGCTAATGACCATCATGGATCAGCTGGAAAACAGTTTCCACATTCCAAAACACAGCTTACACCATTTTACACTGGATTTTCCAGCAATATATCAACTGTGAATACTGCAGTTGTTTAGTCCTCTTTCTGCTTCCAGTCTTGCTGCTATGGTAATCCACCACCACCTTTTAAAATAAACAATGAATAGGGGGAAATTTAAATATTTTTTCTAAAGATTCTCTATAGAATGCATGTCAAATCGTGTCTCTGCTAAAACTAATACGAGCGTTCATCTGGCACCCATTTGTCTCAAGCACATGACAAAACCACAGCGCCATGTTTTTCCTCTGACAGTCCCTCCTCTGACTCACTAATTGAACGAGACAGCCGTCGGCTGCAGGCCATTCCTTCTCTCATGCTTTTTGAGAAAACTTTCCGTCCTCACGACTGCTTCCAGCAATATGGCAGGACTCCAGTCATCACATTGTCAATGGATAGTCTTACTTCTGCTCTTTCTGGAGCCTGTAAACAAACAAGCCAACAATAATAACAGTTCAACAGTCCATAGAACAATTCAACATCTGCAAAATCCTATCAAAGAGTTAACTAATCAGGAGAGTAAAACTGTTTCAAGTAGATTTAGGGAACAACACAACACTCGGTATGTAATCAAGATGTGTAGAAATGTGGAAATCACATTCTGGAATAAAGTCCTTCCTTTTTTTGCACTATAGGCTACCTTTGAAGTCGAAACATTCAAACGTTTTCCTATATGTTTCTTTCAAGCTGCATCTGATTGGTTCACTCATAAATACGTCAAGCAATCAGTGTGAATGACACATTAACACTCTTGCACAGTAGAGCCAAAACTGTTATATGTTCCACTTGTCAGCCTCTGCTTGAACACAGCGTCTCGAGAAACTGGCAGATATTTTCTTGGCTGCACAATATTTGCAATTCAGAGAAAATGACCTTACTCTGAGATGGAAAGGTTGCTTGGGATGAAAATTTGTCTACATGTTAAGATTGCCACTGAGTTCTCAAAGCCGCAGCCTTTGGTCTCCCCGACCAGCTGTCTGGAACTGACAAAACCAGAAATGGATTTACATTGTCCATACTCCAGACTGTCTTTGTCAATTTGGGGGCCATCAAGAGGCAATCTGGAAACTGTTAGTCAGTGAGTCCTTGCAGTAATTGCTTGCAGCTGAGAATTCAGTCCTGTGTGAGTGAAGTAAGGGGGTTGGGGAGAGGGAAACCTGAGATGTAACAAGTGCAATTGATCCTTTTCTGAATTCCCTCTGTGAGGAGCCACATTTGGGCTCCACACAGCTCAGGAAACAGGCTTTCGGGAAAGGAAATGAAGCAGTCGCACAGACGGACTTCTGTTTTTGTTCAAACACGCAAATACATATCGAGCACAGAGAAGAAATCAAATATAAGGATTGAGGATGTCTTGATCAAACGTACACAGTGACTACTCAGCAGACTGCACTGTCTTCTAACACTTACACAAACACACACACGCTCAGATGGTCCTGGTTAACGCTGAGACTTAGGGGCTCCTACACTTTGTTTCCCCTGTGTGTTCTAGTAAACAGCATGCCAGTATGTTTGATTAAGGCTGCACGCTGGAGAGTGCAGGTTTTGAGGACACAGTAGGGGTCTGGGCTCTCTCAGGGGCCTCTGTGTGTTTACTCTGATTGTTTTTAAGGTCAGAGAAAGAGAGCAGAGAAACATGTAGAGAGCTCAGGCATCCCCGCTCCTTTGCCCACTGCCAGAATGCATTGTGCTGAAGGAACGAACGCTGATGGAAATATGTCTGGTATCTTGCAATGATCCCCCCCCCCCCAAAAAAAAAAATAAATAAATAAATAAGCACACTTGAAAAACAAAAATCCTGTTACATACAGTTAAAAAAACGACAGCTGTGTTTGCTAGGAATTCACTGTAATGAAATTCAGCATCATAATTTCAAAACAAATATATATATATATATATATATATATATATATATATATATACTGATATATACAGATGGCCACACAATGACTAAAGGTTACTTAAAATGGGTCTTTATTAACCATAACAACTATCAGTTACTAACACCAACACAAAACATGAGGGTAACACATAATGTAACATAAAATGCTGTAATGTTCTTAACAAATAACAAAAATGTTCTTTTTTTTTTTTTTTTTTTTTTTTACAATAAATTCATATGGTGACTCATCAATTTTACCAACAACATATATCATTTAATCATATCATATTAATTATATGTTTTCTAAATACATTATAGATTTCCACTATATATTTTATGACATTGTAATTAATTTTTATCTGGTCCAAGCTGGTTACTACTGGTATAGACCACAGTTGACCTTTTTTTTTTAGCACAAAAATATTTTTTTATAATATTTTTTTTTATAATGAGGTATCTAACAGTTTTTAACAGGTTATCAGGTGTTTATTTTCCTGTTAAGATCGTGAACATTTTACAGTTTTTGTATTTTTCTAAATATACACACAAAAGCACAAAACATGCACACAACATGCAAAACATCTGACATCTATTGAAAAAGCAAACACTACACTAATTCAAAAAATATTTTAACTCTTCCAACTATGGTGTTTTGCGTAGTAACTCTACACATAAACATCAAATGATTACCTTACACACACGGATGTGAAAATGGTAAAACACTACTATCCTGTGTCTTTTGCTTGTTCAGTGTGCAGGAGTGTACAGGAGGATGTCACACGCACGTGTATGTGCACAAATACACTGTATATACAGTAAGTATGAACAATTAATGAATTTTACAGTTATTGAGCTGAACTTAATCAACACATGTGATTTGAGCCGAACAATGACAAATTCAGTATATATTTAGAAAATAAACAGAAATCGAGGGTAAAAAAAACATATTTGTTTCTCAAAAAATTTAGTTTTGATTCCTAAGTGATCAAAATGTGTTTTGCAGACTTTTAGTGCTCCACTTTTAGTGTCTAAGCAATTTTTTTTTTTAACTGTAAGTTAGAAATTAAAGGAAATAAATGATTAAATCAATTTAAAAAAAACAATACGTCCAAAAATGCATATACCGTTTTTCTTTTCTTTTTTTTATATCTAGGTAAACAGAAGAGAAGAAAGAAGACAGAGAAAGAAAGAAGTGAAAAGAGGTGAAGGGAGTCCTCTTGACATTTGAATGAAGGCATCTTTCTTTTGTTACACAGCCCTCTCTCTCTCTCTCTCTCTCTCTCTCTCTCTCTGTGTGTGTGTGTGTGTGTGTGTGTTGGAGGTCAGATAAGTGTATTGTAGGGAGGCTTCGACGAATGCCTCAGATGGTGCACTAATGTAAATAACGCTGCTCTATCCACACATTCTCCAGCCTCTGCACCTCGCATGAATCACTCTGAATCTTCAGCGTAATCTCCCACTGCGGGCACAATCACCCCATCCCTGCGACTGCACGTCTTTCAGATCTTCCCAGTGGAGGAGGAGGAGGACATGCTTTAGGTTGCCTAGATGCCGCTCAGATCTTGTCCTTGTTTGTCCAGCAAAGTGAGTTATATGTTGATGTCCATTTGTCAAAAAAGGAGGTGCTGGGGTGAGCCCTTAATCATAGACACATCAGTTGAGGAGTGGAGGTCCTCCCTTACCAGAGGAAAACACGTCTTTTGTCCTTTCTCCCTCCATTTCCTTGTCAGGCAAAGAGATGATGAAATGCAAGTGAAATGCTTTCAGTTCAAAGTAATGTTTGGATGAATCCTCCGTTCATGGTGAAAAAGACAGTGCATTTGGGATTTAGAATGGTACACTTGCAGAGGAAGAGGACATTTTTTGGAAACCTTCCAAACCATTCTTTTGTTTATAATGTTTTTTTCCTGGGCTTTGTGCTTGTACAAATACAGAGCAGAGTGAATACAAACTCTTTTGTCTAATTCTTCCGGTTAAAATATCTGAAACTCATAGTTTAAGGTATTAAGACCCTTTTTCAGAGAATATACAGTATCTATAATACAAGTGTATATGTACAGTATGTATATCATCAGTGCAGTAAGACAAATTGCTGCTAATGTAAATCTATCGTGTTTTTAGATGTTTCAATGTTTTGATATTTTTATTGAAAAAGTAAAACAAAACAAAAAGGAAAATTTCGAGTTCAGAACAATTGCAGAATGTTTTAACAACAAGATATAATTTAATTTTCCTAATTTTATACCAAGGATTTGTTCAGGCACTTACAATAGAAGTGAATGAGCCCACTGTTTTGAGGATTTTATTATGTAAAGATTTCACAATAATTGTTCTATTAAAGCTATTTAAATCATACTTTTTACAGTAATTTTAGGGTTTAAGGTGTTACATTGTCATGTTGCATTACAACAAAGTTCTAAAATGGACATAACTGTACACATAAAAGGTTAGTAAGCACCAAACTCATGCAATAACATGCATGTTTTGTGACTGTACTTTTGAAACAATGAGCATTTTAACATTCATTTCTATTGTAGTGCTTCACTGGAAATGAATTTTTCTGGTAATCAAAATTATAATACATGCCAATGGAGCTTAACTTGAACTGAGGCCAGAATATTCCTTTAATTAGTCTTTTTTTTTACTTGCAGTGTCAAACAAATCTTTTCATGCAGATGGTCTTCTAATGTTCCGTATTCAGAGTTGTTTGGCAACACTAGTACATTGCAGCATGGAATAGAAATGCTGGCTTTTCATGCACGGTTATAGTCTGATTTTTCTTCACTGAGGCTGAAGGCCTCTGAGCGTCGTGCCGGATGCACGTGAACTACTAAAACATTTTGTCTCTTCTCTCTCCAAATGTTAGCACAGGGACAGCCATATGTTAGACCCAGATAAATCAGCCTTATTGAGTGGCCAGTCTCACAAACCAATACAGATTAGAGCATTAGAGAACTAATGAGGCTGCTGGGAGCCGAGGGCCGCTTCATGTTACCTTGAACTGCGACTCTGTGTGAAACACAAAACAGACATGCTTTTGCGTTGAAAACAGTACGGCAGCTGCTGGCGGAAATCAAACACAACAGCTCGCTCTTTTGTGGTGAGTTCACTCTAATTCAAATGGTGCTTTTTTTTTTACCTCCACTGAAAGCATTACTGTGGGGACAACGCAGGAGTAAAGCTGGACGCTGACTCGTTCGCAGACGTATATGCATGTTATTCAAAGCTTGTGTTTCATACAAGGTCCATTTTTCTTTATAGCTTCCACAGTGGTAAATCTATCAGGCTTTGTCAAAATGCTCTCTTTACATAAATCAGTTATTATTTGGTGAATACGGCACTCAGCTTATGTTTGTCTGTGAAGTATGTAGATCAATAAGTAAAATGCATTAGGGTCCTTAAGTGCCCTTTGTCTTCTGACCTTGTTAAAATATTCATATACAGCAGAAAGATTGTCTTCCACAGACGACAGGAAACAGACCATCACCGGACCCCGGGTCTATATCTGGCCAATCACTGTCCATAGCTTGAGCTTTTATACGGCCCACTGGACATCTGCAGACTGTGAGACTCCTTGGCTTTTATGCCCTTTACTTTCTCTTTGTGTTTTTCCTCCAAATGGCTTGTTTATTCCTATAAGCAACACTTTATAGTCAAATCAAGTCACATGTGCTTTATATGATACAGATTGTTTCAACACAGTTTTACATTAATAAACAGGAAAATAACAGTGGTAATGGTGTAAAATGAATACATTTTGAAACTAATTCAACTTCAGCAGCTCAATAGAAGGTAATAGTGCAATGTTGTTCCAATTAACTGTCAATTCATCAGATCAATGATAATTCATTCAGTTCAATATCGGTGTCAATGTTGCATAAGTTGGTGTCATTATCCAGCTCAGATCAGTTCCAATGTTTTTAAAGGTAAATAAGTGCTCGATTCTTGACTTTTGCATAAGAGTGTTATAGAGCTTTAAAGAGTAAGAAAACGTGATGCCGGTCTGACTGCTAATGCAGTATCTTCTTTTCATTACTTACTACATCAACTTAACCAGATTATCCAATCTGAATTTAAATATTTTGAGTATGGCCAATCAAAGAATTGTTCATTTATGGCGAGTTTTAGGGAGATGCTGTAAAAGGGTATATCTCAATCCACTTTTGTTCAGCTGTCTGGTTTTAAGCAGTGAATGTATCTGCCTGAGAGAGGTTACCATTTGAATGGCAGAGGTCTTACACTTGTAGAGTTAACGCCTCGCTTGTTACTTTCTGAGGTAAAATACCCACCCGTCTATCACTCTGACAGCTCTGACAGCCATTCAGGGAACCCTGAGGTGCCCCAGTGTGCAATCAAAGGGCTTTTATTGAAAGAATCCAAAACTAGCCTGTCAGGACAGAGAGGCGGGGTCAGCTGTCATGGTGACATGGCCCTGCAGCGGTAAATTATCCTGAAAGAGAGAACTCTAAGATCCCGTGAGTAGAAACTCAGCGCAACTCTTGCTCTGCACTTATCTGTAACAAATGTTAAAAAAGGAAAGAGTTAGTCAGTTTGAAAGGGGGTTTCTATCTGCTTTATTTGGCCGTCCTATATCCTTCTTCATATTATTCCTACTCTTCCTCAGCACACAGAAGGAATAGAATATAACAGAACATAAATCAGAAGTTATGTTCTCAATTTTCAATTTTTACCACTGGAGGACACTACTGTACAGCAAATGAAAATTATTTTATTATTACTTTTGCATGGATGTTAAGAGTTGCCAAACTTGCCTCGTCATTTATAAGAATTGATAAAACATTGGTACTGTTAAAAAAAACAGCTGGAATCATATTTAAAGGGTGTGACTTATTCATCAATATCTGTGAACGTGAACATTCAGAACTTAAGATAAAGCTAGTGCTTGCATTTCCTCTTTCAAAGAGTCAAAGATTTTTTTTCTTCTTTAATTTAGGAGAAAAGCATACCCCAGAGTTCTAGTGAATCTGTGTGATGTCGTTCATTACTGGTGTAAAAACGACTTACACTTGCAGTTTCGTCAGCAACATAATAAGACTTCTGCTGAGGCTTGCTCGGAATCACACAGATGGAAATAATAATGCAATTTCCATCAAAATGAGGGCAGCGCTCTAATTTTCCAGGTGCTTTAGGGTCTTGGAACTGAATTATGTTTACATTATCACTACAAAGCTAATGTGTGAAGTGCTTCTTTCTGGTATATCATTTCATACCCCTCTATTGAAAATGGTTCAGGTGTCATCACTCATCATCCATGTGAAGATGACAGCTCAATATGTGTAAGCCTCATACACTTAAGTATGTTGAGAATTGGGGACCATGAAATAAATCTCCCCGTATAGTCATCCATAACATACTTACTTCTACTGATAGGTACAAATAAAACAAAAGCAATAAAACATCAGTGTTCAGTAAAGAGTGTTGTTGTTTGTGTGAAATGTCAAGAAACTTTCCACACAATGCAGATCATTCTGCCAACAACCTATTTCAAAAATCCAAGGCTATATAAGTCAACGCATTTTAACTCAATTTTTACCTGTTTCACATTAAAGTAACGATTACGACCTCTTACATGAATCAATTCCCAACTGTGTAAATAACAGGTGGATTTAAACTATGGCATCTCTATCGCCATCTGTGGTTGGAACATTAAATGACAAGTTAATTGCGGAGTTAGTTGTTGCCTCCGAAAGCTTAAACATGCTGCCATCGGAGGATGCGTTCAGGTAGGAAGGCATCGGCACGTCTGAATCCAATGTTAGCTTTAATGTTGGCCAGTTTGTGTGTAAATGTACGTTTCTGACCAAGGTTGTCCACTTTTTAAGTCATTTCTAGCGAGAAATTTGTATTGTAGTAATCAAATATTCGCTTAGTTATCACCAAAGCTTGCTCTAGACAACTGTTTTGTTGTAGATCAATAAACCATTATGCTGCCTCTGAAGTCTGTCCGAAATCAGTTTTGTGATGTATCTTTGTGATCAAACGCTGCCTGCAAAGTCATTGCCTGATAGGGCAACGTGGCAACAAGTCAGCTGCCTAAGCTTTCGGAGGCAGACGTTGTTTATATGTCAGGCTTCAGAACGTTGCTAGATGCCGGATGTATCTGATGGTGTTGTTGACAGTAAGAAAGTCCCACATACCTACACTCTTAAGGAAAATGGTTCTAAACAGTACCAAATTAGGGTTCTTTGGCTTAGCCTTAGCAGAACCCTTTTTGGTGTAAAATAGAACACTCGTTATAAGGTTCCATAAAGAACCATGGTTTGAAAATGCTATAGGTGTAATAAATAACCTTTTTGTTAATATGAAAATGGGTCGTCCGTGCAAGTAAGTAGCATCTTCCAACAAAGTAGCCTGTCTTTTCTTTATTTGCTAGGGGTGAAACAGTTGATGTCTCGATTTTCATCACAATGGTTTCGGTTCAGTATGTGCTATTTTTAAGGGAAAAAAGGACTACTGTCAAATAAATAAAAATAATCATAACAAATAATCAAACTACAAGCAACAGCACAAAGAAATACAATAGAGCAAAGATACAAATAAAATAAACAGTGCTTTTCAGGTTATTTATCTAACAGTAGTTTGTCAAATGTCAAATGTAAATAACATTACATATAATCTTCACTGTATAAACTAAATAAAAATGAATCATTACTTAAGTTACAAAAGCTATTTAGTCAAGAGAAGTGAGTGATTTACTAGTCTTTTGTTGTTTGATTAACAATAAAAACGCAGACATAATGCACTGCCAGTGATCCAAAATACCTATGCGTTGTCTTTCGCGAGTGTTTACGTCTACTTGTTGAAGTGCAAGGCTTGAAAGAGAACTCAATATTTGCGTGCTTTTTGAGACGCGGCTTTCCGTGTCCACGCTTCGGATGAGTGCACACACAAATCTTCTCAGTTCTCTTTTACGTCTTCTAGCTCTTAAATGTTTAAATTGGCAAGACTTAAATGAGTTTAGTTTAAACAAAGATCACAATGTGTGCACCGTTCAACCCCACGGTGGAAAAGCGGCTCAAGTCTCTGTGAGCTGGTTTAAGGGGGTCAATTGAGACACATTCCGACCTCCCACTTACATCAATAATGAATGTCTTATCCGTGGACTCCAGAACCAAGAATGGCCCATCATATAGCAGTTTCAATTTAATATTCACTGAACAATCTAGTAAATCCTCCTTAGGGGCCATTCCAAATCCCAGTAGCACCCATGGGAGCTAATCATACCAGTTGTCATCCTTCAGGGCAGCCCTCAGTGCAGACTAAATGGAGTGGTGGAAACTTTCACACAGGCCGTTTGCTTTTGGGTTAGAAGTGTTGTGTGATAAAGATTAATGCCCAGATAATGCCCCGACTGCAGCCCAAAGCTCAGACGTGAACTGGGAACCGTGGTCTGAGGAGATTTCCAATGGGGTGCCTAAACTGCCAATCCAGGTGCCAATAAAAGTACACATGATGTCCCCAGTTGACGTTGACACCAAGCAGGTGAGCTTAGGGCCAACAAAGTCAATGTTGAAACCACGTTCAGGTATCTCAAAACGAGCATTTTTGTTGCATTTCTGCCTCTTGACAGGCGATGCATTAAACGGACCACACGCTCCATGCAATCTTTTTTTAGCCCGCAGCAGACAAATTTAGAAGCCATCAGCTTATGGGAAGCTTTTGTATCCGAATGCAACAAACCGTGGATGATGTCATGTCATCTCCAGTTTCTTGCTACAACAGGATAGCGATGACCCAACGTAACATCACAAAGAAGTGAAACGCTGGCCTCATCAAACTTGACATCAACCAATTTTTTAAGGCCCGTGACCCCTGTCTTCAAGGACTGGACTTTCGGATCAGAACCCTGGTCCACGTCCATACAGGAGCAATTCACCAACATGGCTGTGCCAACATGACTGCCTCTGCTAGAGCCTATGCTTTCAAAAGCACCAATCATCTCATTGGACCAAATAGGTATGTGACAAGGGGTGACGTTATTAAGGGCCTTATAGAATGGACACATAAGCTCAGATTCTTTTGGGAATAAATCTGTGATAGAAATTTACCATTCCAATGAATTCTTGGAGAGCTTTAATCATGGCAACAGTGTTGGGGAAAGTTACTTTTAAAAGTAATGCATTACAATATTGCGTTATTCCCTAAAAAATTAACAAAAAGTAACTGCATTACTTAGTTACTTTTTATGGAAAGCAACGTGTTACAGTACTTTTGCGTTACGTTTCCTCATCTAAGCTGGGCTTGCTTGTTTGTTTTTTAAATCAAAAGTGAAATGTCTGAGGCTGAAGGAAATGCAAATTCACACCTGTACAGTAGAGGGCGCAGCTCAAACAAACCTTTCAGCTGTGCTGCTGAAGAGAGTTCAACACTCTTACTTGAGCAATAAAACAACAACAAAAATTAAACACAAATGTGATGTTTAAATAAAGTAATTTTTGCTTATTAGTATGGTTGAATTGGATCATCGAAGGTCAGCAGCAAAGACACATGTGACTTTTTGAGAAAACTTTTCGAAAAATCGAGTTTAAAGTTTTCTGAAGGTTCCAAAACAAAATCACCTGGCAACCATACCTTAAAATCCCTGGTAATAACTCCAAATTTGGCACACAATAAGTCAAAACCAAATATTTATAGAAAAATATATTTTCAACAAGAATTCGCTATGAATAATCACATAGTTGGAATACTGCACTTTACAACGATAACAAACTTGTGCTGAGAGGAATGCCAGTCGTTGAGAAAGTGAGCCCAAAGAAAAACTGCATTTTTCATGGACAAAGGAAATGTATCTCAGAAAACGTAGGGGAGACCGGGGATGGTTGTAACACGGGTCAGTTGTAACAATTCCAATCTGTTCAATCAGGAACTAGTTACAAATTACCTGATTCACTTCGCACATGCTCAGTTTAGTTCCGAGCCCTGTGGCAGACACAGAGTAGAAAAAACAATTTTGAGGTAAGAAAGTTACTTTTTTTTTTTTTTTTTTTTTTTTGTTATGGGAATTTCTGCTTGCACTGTTGTTAGTGCTAATGTTTTGCTTGTTATCTGTAAGGTGAGCCATGGCTACATGACTCTGGGTTAGTTGTAATAACATGACTCTGGGTTAGTTGTAACAAACATGAAACGTTACAACCTACATAATTTTGTTATGGCCAAGACTATAGACTGACAGTAACAACGTGCTTACACAAATAGAATGTTCAAGTGTTCAAGTTCAATTTATTATGGTCAATTACTATGACAGAGTAACAACAGAGTCACACACACACACACACACACACACACACACACACACACACAAACACAATGTTCAAGTGTTCAATTTTATTAATTTATTATTACTAACACTGGCAGTAACAAACATGCTTACAAACAAACAATGTTTGTGTTCAAGTTCAATTCATAATGGTTAATTACTATGACTGAGAGTGACGAACACTGAGACTAAGAGTGACACACATCAGTTATATTGAAAAGTCAGTGTTGAATAAAAAACTTTAAAAATATTTTTTTTTTTGTCAAAATCCTTATTTCATTATGTTACATATCACCCCGGTGGATACCATAATGTTACATCTCACCCCAGGGTATGTTACAACTAACCCAGACTATGGGGTGAATTGTAATATTTCACTCCTCGTGTTTGAAACTAAACCATGCATTTTCTGTTTGTATTGCAGAGATAATAGCTATGTAATTTATATTTTAATAGCAGACACTTGTAACTAGTTTAGATCACATTTTGAACACACTGACTTCAACAAGATATAGACAGAAAGGTCAAAATTGTTACAACCATCCCCGGTCTCCTCTACAAACAAAGATCATTTTAGATGTTTAATTGCTATTTGGAGCATTGGGATCACTAGACAAGGGCTTGAACTCATTTCTGTCAAAACCTCAAATTCGACCAAAATGTACATTTTCACTTGTTTTGACTGTAGCTCATAATTAGCCTGTGAGTATTCCAACTCATTTTGCCAGCACGGGTCTCATATGTGTATTTTTACATATTAATTATGGGAGGTTTGCATAATATTCTGAGTTTGCATTTTACTGTTTTATTCATTTTGCGAAATACTAAATGTTTTTGTGCAAGTGAGATGAGTAAATGCCTGCTTACATTTAGAACTACAATAACCATTATCTTCACACAACGCTCCTGCACCTTACTCCCGATTTCTCTCAATATGGGGACGAGAGGTGTCAGTTTATACATGGGAAAACAAAGTAGGCTAACTTGCGTTACTTATTGTGTAGCTACTTATTGTTAACTTATTATGTAAATTTAAACGTAATGGTTACTTTAATAGTTACTTAAAAAGTAATCTGATAACGTAACTCGAGTTACTAATGCGTTAGCCCAACACTGCGCGGCAATGGAAAACCCTTAACTGCCGCTGTTGTGCTGAATTTCGACCCCCACCACATCATTACCCCCCTAGCATTGGTAGGTTTAGGATTAGTTGTGGGGGAAGGGTTAGGATTAGGGGTGGGGTTAGGATTAGGCAATCAGGTACCGACTTCAACGAGGGGGGTAATAATTTGGCAGGAGGTCGAAATTCGGCACAACACCAGCAATGGGCATGTGCCTTCGTTAGTAATTCGGTGTCCCAGAAAATCAATAGACGAAAGGCCGAATTGACACTTGGCAGGGTTAATGATAAGTCTGTGAGTGCTGAGGCATTCGAAAAGAGAACAGAGATGCGACAAATGTTCTTCCTTGGACGTACTTGCGACCAAAATATCACCCAGATAGACAAAAAGGAAGTTCAGACCTTAACACAGATTCCATGAGCCTCTGAATAGTCTGAGGGGCATTTTTCAGGCCGAACGGCATTCGCATGAACTCAAATAACCCAAACAGGGTGACCAAGTCAGTTTTCGGAATGTCGTTCGGGTGAAATGGCACTTTGTTTGTTTGTTTATTTGATAGTGACAAAGCATGTTAATGAAAATTAGTACAAAATACAAAATGTAAACAAGCCAGATTATAGCAACATTGCTAATATACATCCGCAGTCCCTAGACAGGTACACGCAAGAACAAATACTCAGCTATACACACAACACTACAAAGAGACAAATACTGTACCCCAAACACATTATTAAAATGTCTAAGTTAAATGTTTGCTAGAGTAACACCTTTATACAAAAGTGGTGATTCTCTTGACTCTAACAATTATAGACCAATCTCAATTATTAGTAATGTAGTAAAAGTATTTGAAAAAATTATATTCAAGAGACTGTTTAAATATATTAATGAGTTTTCTATTTTTTCTCCAAACCAATCAGGTTTTAGGCCCAATTACTCCACCACTACTTCTCTTACAAAATTTGTTAACGATGTTACATCTTCTTTGGACAATAATATGTCCACTGGAGCAATATTTATTGATCTTACCAAAGCGTTTGATCTGGTTGATCATTATATTGTCCTTGATAAATTATATAACATTGGTCTCTCTGAACAATCCATTTTATGGTTTAATTCATATCTTCACTTCAGACGTCAGTGTGTACATTTTAATGGGGCTCGCTCTCAGTTCATGATAATGGAAAAGGGTGTTCCTCAAGGTTCTTGTTTAGGCCCTCTTTTATTTTCCATTTTCATTAATGACCTCCCACAAATGTGCTCTGATAGTCAAATTCTCTTGTATGCTGATGATACAGTCATTTATTCTTCAAAACGTGATATTAATTTAATTCAATCATCACTGCAACTTGATTTTAATACTATTCAAAAGTGGTTCTCGAATAATGGACTTATTTTGAATAAAAGTAAGTCTTATAGTATGTTATTTTCCACTAGATCTGCTCGACATAACCATGGTAATAGTTTAACATTTAAATTCTCAGATGGTACATTTGTGGAGAATGTTGAGGAATTTAAATACTTGGGCCTCTGGCTTGACTCTAGCCTCTCCTTTAGGCCTCATATTGACTATATAGTGAAAAGAGTAAATTATAATCTGAGACTATTATACCGTTCAATTAATTGCTTTACACAATTGGTTAGACTAAGAATTGTAACTCAGCTTTTATTTCCTATTATTGATTATGCTGACTTTGTCTATATGAGTACAACAGAATCACACCTTAAATCCTTAACCCTCTACTGCACGGTGTTGCCATATGGCAACATACCCTTTCTTTGGACATTTCTTGAAATTTGAAAATAAATATGACCTCTGATTGATCTTAAATTCATAATAGAACCTGGAGGTAACCAATGATATGCTTTGATGACATCACGACACTACACACACCCTTGTACTGTCATTCTTTTCACACACTTTTGATGACTTCAGTTGCTGAAAAAGTGCTCGTGAATATGTGAAGATTTTCCACATTTTTTTCATATTTCTTCAGAATTAAAAATTACATCAAGCATCTGGGGAAAGTTCTAATCTTTTTTCAATCATTGTCACATTGTTTTGATAATTCTATTACCTTTTTATTTAATAAAATAGGTATGTTGCCATATGGCAACATTGTGCGGTAATGGAACAATATTTTGCCCATGCTAATGCAGAGTAGCTTTGTATGGATGCATTGATATAGTTGGATGGTTGTATTCTACTCATATATTTATATATATTTGTATATATTTATAAAGTAAAGTAAAAGTAAAGTATAAAAGTAAAATATATATATACGCTAATTTTGTTTAGAAAATGCACAGTGCACAGTGTTGAGCTGATGTTGGGAAAGGTGTAAAGTAGATCAAGAATTTGAAGTTTTTGTCATTTGAAAATCTGTATGGTGAACATAAAATTACTGTATGGTAATAAAATAATAAGTCGCTGTGCAGTCCCCATGCACACACACACACACACACACACACACACACACACACACACGCGCGCAAAGGCACAAACACATGCATGTTCTATCATCCTACACTTGATGGCAGCAGTAACAATTTTTTCTTATATTTCAGTTGAAGTTGAACAGTTCTTATGAGTTTGCGCCAGATGTTTTGTAAATGTTGTTGAAATAATACTTTGAAAATTAGTTTCATATTTTGTACACAAAGCTAAAAACAATTTAATTTCTATAAGACAGGTCTGTAATCATATATGAATTTCATGTCATTTTGGGAGAAAACTGTTCCATTGTCGCACAATGTTGCCATATGGCAACGCACCCAAAAGTACCCCCCCCCCCCAAAAAAAAAAAAAAAAAAGAGAAGAAATGTTCATTTGAGTCTATTTTATATATAAAAAAACACTGTAAATTTTTTTCCCATAATTGCATAATAATGCGTGCAGTAGAGGGTTAAATATAGTCTATAATAGTCTTTGTCGATTTGTGTTGAGATGTCCGTTTCTAACCCATCATTGTCATATGTACCAACAATTGAATCTTTTATCACCAAAGGCTAGACGTCAGCTACATTGGTTTCAGTTTGTTTATAAATGTATATTTTTTAAATATCCTTTTTATTTGAAGCAACATTTAGTCCTATATAGGTCCACTTATGGCCTGAGACACCTTGATCATCCCTTTTTTTCTGTCCCAAAGATATCTAAAGAAATTGGAAGACGTGCTTTCAAATTCAAAGCCCCCTCTGATTGGAACAGCTTACCTTGTTCCTTAAGGTCCATCTCTTCCTTTCCTCTCTTTAAGTCAGCTCTTTTAGCTTATTTGCAATCTTGTGACCAATGTATATGTGTTCCTGGTATATGAGCTGTTAATTATATAATATCACTATAGACATGCATGCATGTTTGTGTGCATATGTATCTATAGGTATGTATTTTTGTATTGGTATGTTATGTAGGTTATATTTGTTTGTTTTTGTGGTTTCGTCAAATATGGTTCTCTCCTGTAATATCTTAATGTCATACTATATTGTTTGTGTGAAAATGCCTTGGACAGAGGTGGGACAGGCTGGGGTGGTTGGCTGTGAGGAAGAGCTTTAGTATGTGCGAATGTGTAAGTGTTTTGTGTTATCTTGAGGACCCCCTCGAAAATGAGATGTTCCATCTCAAGGGGTTATCCTTTAATGAAATGAAATGAAAAATGAAAATGAAATGAAATGTTTACACAACTGATTCGTCATAAGCCACTTTTTCAGATAAGTAGAACATTGTCTTATTGATTGTGGTAAACTATTCCAGTATTTGCTCCCTATCACAGATACTACTTTCTGACCCAAATATGTTAGCCTATATGGCACCTCCCAATCCCCTCTAATGATAGACCTGGTACCAATACCACAATCGGTCCTCTGTTTTATAAATTCATTTAACGGAGGTGGGACAAGCCCATGACACTTACCACTTGGTGGTAACCTTGCACAAGGTACTTTGGAGAAAATTGTTTTGCCAGCTATAGCCGCGATGAACCGCGGTGCAAGTGCGTGCTGAACCATGGGTGTAGAACAATATGGTTCAGTTTTTTTTTCCGAGAACTGTTACTCCCCTATTACTTACTGACAAGACGTATACAGCAAGCACGAGTGATGCAAAATTTCCCATCAAATCTGACCTGCCTGTTCAAAATATAATTATTGTTTTAGGCAAGAACACTTTTTATGTACAAAGAGTGCATAAAAAAATAAAGTGTGGCTTCAGTCATTAGACAATCACATGCCATTTGTTTGTGGATTTAACCGATCTGCTACAAAGAAACATGGCAGAAAAGGCCAATTATAAAAAGAAAACTAGAGTACAAACTCTTTCACTGGAGTCAACAGTAAAGGTCTAAAGCAATTGAGTTTTTCGGTTCCTTGCCACTGTTGCCTTTGCTCAGTTGGGGATGTTCAAATTAATGAACCAATCATTAATAACATTGATCAGCCCTACCAAATGTGGCGGTTGAACATTGTTTTGTTGTTTTGATTGATACTGTAAAGCTGCTTTGGTGCAATCTATGTTGTGAAAAGCGCTATATAAATATACTTGACTTGATTGTAGTGACGTGTGTATTATCCAAATAAGGTTTATAATTCCTAAACTCTCCTCTGAAGTCTTATGCAACATTGCGCTAATAAAAAATAACAGACAGAGGGAGAGGAGTATAGTCTCCAGTCACTATAATTCCATTTCTCTCTGGATCTTTGTTTAAGCCTAGTTTTTTTTTTTTTTTTTTATGTACTGAAGAGCCGATTAAGAACTAGAGTTGCGTAACTTCTCTCACATGAATGTTTCACCAGCAAGTCAAAGCACTGAGATCTCTTTGATTGTGGGAGGCGTTGCAGACAGAAGAGGACAGAGAATGGCAAGGGGAGATAGGCACACTTTTCCCCACCCGTTATTGATTTGTGGACTGGAGCATCTTCATAAAAAAACATCTACAGTAGTTTCGGCATTAACTCAAAGGCCAATGAGCCGTGGAGCCTGGCGTGAGTAGCAGGGAGTTGAGTTTAAAGCAAGATTTCGTCCTTAAGGGAAAAGCACATGAGCAACATACTTATATAAGCCTGAAGAATCTGACTGTATTGTTTCAGTATAAATAATCATTGAACTTAAACCTGACACTGGCAGCTTGGGCCAATTAATATAGAGTTCTCTGTCAGGAAGGTTGAGACCAGACAGGGTTGGACGCTCTCCACTGTCAGCACTCAAGCTGCAGAAAACACTAGAACTTTACTGGGAATTCTAGAGTGCGCTTTTTGACTTTCATGTGTGCGGTTATAAATCTCAGCTTATACTGCGTAAATAGAGCTTTTATTTATTAGATGTTTTTTTCAAAACACAAGGATTTGAAGATGCACATAAAAATGACGTTTAGAGGCTTATGAGCTCAGAGAGGCATTGCTTTACATTTTCTTATGGGATTCACTTATGGCAAAATGTTGAACTAAAAACAGTTGGGATTTGGGAATAACAATGTAAACCTCTAGATATACAGTTATTAAAACCACTTTTGACCTTTCAATTTAAATGTTTGGCCTCAGGCTCTTGGCCTTTAAATACAACAAAGGATGACAAACAATTCAATGTGACAACACATTTGGATACATCCGTAGTCTTTCACACTCTTGAAAACAAACTCTGAGCCATGTGTTCATCTTAATTGTAAAGAGCAAAACATTGAACCACAGCAATTTACTCAAAATATAATTGAATGTATAGGCTATACATTTAGTATACACAGTAACTGCTGTGAACAGACTCATGACCCTCATCCATTATACTGTTACTTGAAGAATATTAAAAACATGAGCAGACTTCATATGCTTTTGATTATCATCCAGATTTATTTTTGCAAACTACCAACCTTCCAATTTATTGTTAAACTGTAGTGTAGCAACAAGATGAATAATTCATATATAATAAGATTCTTTATTGTGTGTTTAGCAAAGCCCAAAGTTCTTATGACATAAATCTAGACATAGAAAGGAACAATTTATATGCAAAATTAACTTGTCATTGTCAAGTTTCCGGCGCAAATATGCATACATTAATGTTAATAGCCTATTTATTTCATACAGCCTCTAGTTTAGCGGGTTTCAGTTCTTCATATTGATTCAGTATCATAAAATAAATTGGAGCTTTTCTATATTTCTGCTGAATGTAATTGTTATTCCAGCATTGTTATTATTATATAAATAGCCTCATCATAACATTATAATTTTCATCTCCCTCAGCCTATTGGTTATTTTCTGTGATGAAGGCATTTGCAATTACTCAAGGAGATATTGCATTCTCATAAGTGTAACAAAGCAGTTTAGCTTTTTGCATTGCCATACTGTTAGTTGTTATATGTTATATGTTATATTAAAGTGGCTAATAATCTATCCTCATTTTTTTTTTTTGCCTGGAATATGATATTCTAGCAAAAGTTAATGTAAACGAACTGCGATAAAGAAGAAGCCTATGTGTGAAATTAGATTTCATGGAATATACATAGTATAAATTTATATTAAATTATAAACAACATGCTTACATGTAAATACTGATTTGTTAGATAATCTTCTTAAGTTCAAAAATAAAATATTAAAATAAATAAATGAAATAGGCTATTCTGTCAGCATTATATGATTGAACTATAATTGTGTATCATTAAAATAACCATAGCATTTTAAGAATAAAAACAGTTTTAAGGGATATTTCAGGCCTAAAGGAAAGCTGTAAGTAAATGTATATTGTATATGTCTCAACAATGCCATTTTTCCCAACTAACCATGTGGAAGCAAGTCTGTAAATTGCCAAAAACATAATAACAACCAGGATCCAGCTCTTTGTCCCATTTTCCTTTTAAATATATGTTTGTTATATGTTATATGTTATATGTCCACACCAAAATAAAGTCGCACCCGGACAGTGTGTAAATCTGGAACGTTGCTATATTGCTGCAAACAATGTCTGTGTAAGCTATTACAATGCGAAATGACACAGCATATTTCTGCTATTAAATGATTTGTTTAAAAGTATGTAACACTTACTTAATTTTGAGCTTTGGTTCTTTTATATAAAACAAGATGGGAATTGTTAGTTGGTCAGTGAGAGAACTGGTTCTGAATATGTTAGTAAGGCAGAGATTGTGTGTTGAAACACACAGAACTGAAGTTCTTCTGCCTCATTCCTGTTTTCTCCTGGTTTTAAAGCCTCAGGAAGGCAGCTGAATCCCTGATGAATAATAGATCACAGAGAGCAGAGCTGGATGCAGCCGGCCACGCTGCTTTTGTATCAGTCGGCTTGTCCGGCACAAAACCTCTCTCTCTCTCTCTCTGCAGCCACAACTTCAAACACTAGCTCGCTTTCATCAGTCCTCACACTTTCACCCAGGCCAAATATGTATGCATATGCTTAACATAAGCGATATGCTTGCTGTTTGCGTTCTTGGCTTGTTAAAAGCAGCATATCTGTTTTGCAAAACTCAAATGCATGAAAGGTTAGGCTGGGAAATGAGTTTTGAGATTTGCACATAGTATGTTTCTGAATTCTAATTTGACTTATGAGACATTTACTCAAGAAGTTTAATTATTAAAGCAGGATTGCATGCAGCCAATCACAGATCACCACACCCGCTTGCATCACAGTGTTCTTTATTTACAAAACAGCCTGAGGAAAATGACCAGCTATCAGTCTGGCAAGAAATTACCCTGTACCTCTTACACCGCACAGTATATCATATTCATTCATGTGGCATTTGACGGATATATGATCCATTTAAAATGAAATACAGTATGAGAATTTCTCCTAAAGAGACACGCTGAGGCACCAAGTATGATATATGAACATTGTATGTTTTAGCTAATAAAATATAAAAGCTATTTCTGGCCCTCTTTTTAACGGTATGAATATAAATTATCTTTTGAAATGTCGAATCATAATAAATGCAAAAATAGTTCCGTTTAATTTTAATAAGGCAGACAAACTGAACTGAATGAGCATAATCTGTGCACACCGATAAACATTAGTAGCAAGACTGCAACACAACCTGAGAGTTTAACTCTCATTTAAAGCAGAAAGTTGCTTTTGTCAAATCTATGCAACATGCATTTCATGGCATTCGTAATGCATTTGAAAAAATACAATACATTTCACTTACTAAATTTCAACATGTAAGAAAAGTTAACACTGAAACTCCCATGCCAACAACAGATGTCTGTTTTGCATGCAACAAATTCAGATTTTTAGTATTGTGACAATTGACTTTGGTTTGGAATCAACCATCAAGGGTGTATCCCTGATAGTTGGCTTAAGACAGGCAATTTATTCACATTCATTCTGGATAATCTTGTGTTTGCCACGTGAACAGTTGGTATGCAATCATGTGCAAAACAATGTTCATACATACAGTATATACTGTATTTTTTTGCAGTGAAAGTTTTAGTAATGTAGTAGCTATAGTATTTTATGATTGACAGGTACATGAGGGTAAGGATGCATACTCAAACATTAATCAATTTGTATGTAGAGCTGTTCAATATAAAATTTTAACACAATCAGCATTTGTAACAGTGGTTCCATGCAAGTCTAAAGAGACAACAGCAACAAAAATCACAGTGATATTAATTTATACATTCATCAAATCATTTCTCAGTTTCTGCATCTCAAGCAATCCTAGTAGCAACTCTGTTTTATATTAATGTAGTTCCAAGCTTTGTAAAACCAAACTCGTAACTTGCAATATAGCAGCACAGACTTGTTGGACAACATCTGAGCATTTATATTCTGACATTACATTTTTTTTGTGCACCTGAATTTTCAGCTTTGTCACATATGCCATTATTAAAAAAAATCCAAGACGAAAAAAAAAAAGGGTTCTTAATAAACATTTTCTTTTTAAAACCATGTAGTCATTTTTAAATTGTGCTGTAAGTGCCTGAATTAAAGGGGTCCACACATTTGCTCACCCTCATTTTGTTCCCAACCTGGTCTTTCTTTCCTCTGCGGAACACAAAAGAAGCAAGATTATAAAATCAAACTGATTATAAATTTTTTTGTCAATACAGTTGAAGTCAATGGGAGCCGAAACTGGTTACCAACATTCTTCAAAAAAAAACTTCTTTTATGTTCTACAGAAGAAAGAAAGTCATACAAGTTTTGATGGAACAACATGAGGGTGACTAAATGATGACTGAATTTTCATTTTTTGGGGATGGACTATCCCTTTAATTTCAATAGAAATACTGTCAGTCTCAAAGCAACCCATATAAAAAAGAAAAGAAAAAGTTGGTTAACATGTTTCTTTTGTGTGTAAACATAGTAAAGCTGTCGAAGTGGGCCGTCCATTAATTGCCACATCACGCATCTTATTTGCAATTGGCTACTGGGGTATGATTTGGCTCCACACAGTGGGTGGAGTCTTCCCTCTGATTGGCTGCTTCTCTCTGACTTGACTCTCGCTGGTGGGAGGAGTCTTCGCTCTGATTGGTTGCTTCACTCTGACTTGGCTGGTGGGAGGAGTCTTCGCTCTGATTGGTTGCTTCACTCTGACTTGGCTGGTGGGAGGAGTCTTCGCTCTGATTGGTTGCTTCACTCTGACTTGGCTGGTGGGAGGAGTCTTTGCTCTGAGAGGATTGTGTCTCTCCTGCCTTCAGACTGGAGATACACTCAGAGGCTCTCCGTGTTTGCTGATAGGACAGACAAAGCTCCTCCCACTTCTTTCGGTTGGCATCAATTCCATCTGCCATCGGTTGAAGCTTCCTATTCAACTTCACAAGAGCCTGTAAAATACATTATCATCAGTCTATGAAAGTTAATTAGCTGAGTTAATTCATTTTATTTATTCACTTAACTGTTACCTCATATAATGGCTTACAAATTCCATCAATCCATTCCACCTGAAGGACAGGAAGTTCATCTTTACGATTACGATCAAAAATGGCCTGAAAACAAAATAAAATTTGAAATTTAAGCAACCGATTGACAAATCAGCCAATTTTAGAGATATCTGTTGGTTAAAGAATACGCACAGCTGGTGTCAGCTTCAGCTCTGACCTCTCCCTGTCACCCTGTTCAAAGAATTCACTGGTCACTAGTTCAGCAACCTGGAATTAGAAACATAGAGACATAACATTATTTTAATGTACACTATGGTATTATCCCAACAAACCCTGCTATGATTTCAGAGAATACACAGTACAGTACTTTTATGACACTATTGAAAAAAATTTTTCTTCACAAATCTATATTTTTTAAATAATTCTGTCTATCTCTCTCTCTATCTCTCTATCTCTCTCTCTCTCTATCTATCTATCTATCTATCTATCTATCCATCAACAAGTAATATCTTACACAATATTGCTTCTCAAATAAATGGATCATATTTTAAGGACGTTTAGATGTTTTTTTTTTTGTTTGTTTTTTGCAAGGTCTGTCTAACCTGTTTTGAGATCTCCCATGGTCGAGTCACTGCACCCAAGTCACACGCAGTCATCAGCATAGACCTGGTATATTTAAATATAAATACCATTTACAGTCGCTCCTGGTATTTCTGTTATCAATTTTAAAAGCTGTAGTCGCTCACCTGAACATGTCTCTATGTTCTTCATTACTCCAACTGAACTGCTCAGAGAGAACACACTCAAAGAACTTGGTTCTTCTTCTTTATGTCCAAAAGGAAATCAAAGATCCACAAAAAAAAACAAAAAAGCATTTAAGGTTCTTTCACTGCAATCAAGTTAATTTTATTCAGTGTTCCTTATGGTGAAGATCTACGGGCTCTTAGGATCTGAATCCCCCCTTAATATCCCCTCTTCTGCCTCTTTCAAAGGGCGCCTCTCTGTGGCCTAAACACGAATTACATGCACCTGCTGAAATATTTAGAGTTGTTTGAAGCTAAAGACCGCTACCCCTTTTAATATATATATTTTTTTACAAATATACCACTTCAGTTGACACTTTGACTTACTTGAAGTACAAGGTGAGATCTGTGGACAGAATGGCCTGTTTCAGTATCTGCATCATGTTGCTGTACTCCTTGGAGCATAGATTCGCAAAAATGTTGTGACCCTGTTGAAAGTTAGATATTATTAACAAAACAATTAGAAAACATTGACAAAGTTGTCAGAGTTGTTATTTGCAATAATAGCAGGGGGAGAGTGGGGCAAGATGTGTAATCTGGTAAACTGGGTCACCCACTTATAGTGCAAATGAATAACAATGCAAGCAAGCATTTTTCAATAATTTATGTCTACATTTGTATTTGAGAACTTAACCCCATAAAGGCTGACATATGAATTAATAGTAATACAAATCTAAATAAAAAAGGGACAGGTTTTTAGACAAATAATTTAAAAAAATGTACAGAATTTTTTTTTTGCATATGCATAAGGTTTTTAGTATGATAGTGAGAATGTGAGGTGAAGTTTGGTGAAGTTGCTGATATTTATATGGCGAAAAAGATGAAATTCTGATATCTTGCCAAAAAGTAGCTGCCTTACATTTTTAAGTACAATCAACTTGGATGTTTAAGTAATTTCAACTTAAATTACATTAAACTAACTTAAAAAATTTGTTGAATCTTGTATAACGTATAAAAGAAAGTTGAAAATTGCTTAACTTATTTTGATGAGTTAAAGCAATGTAAAACACATTTTGTCATAACTTATTGATCATTTAATTTTTTACAATCTAATGTAAATCAGTGAGATCTTTACAACATCAACAGACTTAATATAAATATTAGTTGTCACATGTCTCCCAATAATGTCTTAGTAAGATATTTAAATGCTTATTAGTCATATCAAAGCTCTGTCGTTTTTGTACATTTATGATTGAGCGATATACAAATAAATGTTCCTCAAAATCTTGATGTATCATATTTGATACTCACATTTTATCATATTTTCCTGAAAATGATGCATGGATAATCAAGTAAACCTAAGTTGCTTCAGTCCAGTAAATGTTGATCTTGAAATATTACTAACAATATATTTTCTTAAAATCAGTAAAGATTTTAGTTATTCTAAGATGTCTTTTACTTGCTTAAAAATATATAGGCCTATATAAACTGTCAATAAGAGGAAAGAAGGCATGTCATAGATATGTTTCGATCATGTTGATATTGATAATTTAGAGTCCTTAGACATTTGCACATTAAATATGATACAGTAGGTTTTTACAGGGTTAAGTAAAATGTGGCACAGCTTACCCCACTCTCTTAAGGTCTAAGTGAAGTTTGAGGAAAGCACATCCCTCGTTCCAAGTTCTATCACTCATACAAAGCCCTGCCTTTTCCTCTGAAATACAGCCAATCACGAAACCAGGAATCACTTCACACCCCTGAGTATCATTCATAAATAGTGTGTCTCCAAAGTTCTCTACGCTTCTTCAGTCTCTGCGATAGAAAGCAATTTCTTTCTCTCTTTGCTTCAGTGCAGCTGACCCAAGAGGGGAATCTCCTTAGCACAGTTAATTGGTGTTGGTTAAAAAAGCTCAATGGACGTCTACAGGAAATCGATACAGAGCTTGGTCATGATTAAACAGCTCAGAGCTAAATCAGCCACTTAATCAAACACTGACAGCCATTTGCATTATTTCAATCCACTGAGACATGCAAATGTGGACAGGGGTAAAATGGGTCATTTCTGCAAATCCATTACAAGAGAGGTGTGAGATGGACACAGTATTAGTCCATTGCTTTGACAATATTTGTTATTTTTTATCCTCATAAAAATGCAATTCAGTGCTTTATTTTGCTCCTGATCACTGTGACCTGACCAGACGGACGTCATTTAAACATTACTCGCCTCGCTCTGCAGGATCATAACAGCGTGGTTGAAATGATGATGCTCAAGTGTGGCAGATGTTCCGTACAGCAGCGCCAGTGCTGACCCAGACCTTTGGGATCACAACAGAGATAAGCTACAGTACAGTAAGAACATTATGTTGTTGTTGTACAAACAGACAGGACACACTGAATAGAGCTAATTTCTTATTTACGAATAAGGACTGCACTAAAAAAAAAAAAAAAAATCTTAATTACCATTGTATCTTGCTTGTTTTTTTTAAGAAATTGAAATTTTATCCTGCAAAGACATTAAATTGATCGAAAGTGACAGTAAAGTATTTTACATTGTTACAAAAAATATATGTTGTGCTTTTGAACTTTCTATTCATCAAAGAATCCTGAAAAAAAAATGTATCACGGTTTCCACAAAAATAAGCAGCACAACTTTTTTTAACATTGACAATAATAATAAATGTTTCCTGAGCAGCAAAAATGCAGCTTGTTTTAACAATGTAAAGATATTTTTACTAGAAATCAATAAAAAAAACTGAAGACATAGGGGTAACACTTTTTTCGATTGTCCACTTTAGATATTCTTCTAACTATAACTAACTTTTCAACTGCATGTCATCTAACTCTCATTAGAGTATAAGTAGACTATATATCTGCCAACACTTTATATTGATGCTCCACCAACAGACATTCTACTAACTAGAAGTAACTTTGCAACTACATTTCAATTTATTCTAACCCAAACCCTAACCCAACACTATACTAATACTCTGATGATAGTTAGTTGACATAGTTGTAATTATAGTTCGTAGAGTGTCTAAAGTAGATCATATAAATAAAGTGTAATCGACATATGAAAACAATGCGAAATGCAAATTATATGCTACTATCCATAAACATGGATAATTATAGCATAATAAAAAAAAACTTTCTTTAAAAGGAATATATATATTTTGTTGTTGCTTTTAAAGGGAGTGCAGTTAATTAAAATCCACAGTATTGGGACAATTCTGTCAGTTATTAGAATATAGTCATATTAGGCAGAATGCCAATATCGACAGTTAGCATGACATGCCTCATCCTTAAACACCATGAACAACTTTATTTTTACTTGACAAACAATTGTGATACTTTGTTGGGTGTGATTTGATCCCAATGTAAAATCTGGGTTAAACCAGCTGAGAACCACTGATGTGATGTACATTGACAGACTGTTGACTCACTTTGCCTGAAAGGCGTTATTTGTGCCACGATGGTCCAGGTCATGGCAGAAACACCCAACCATTAGTGCGAGAGTCTCGGTGTCTGTCAGCACCTCCTGTAACCCAGCGGTCTGAAATCCACAACAGAGAAATCTATTTTGGCTCAAATATGGACAAACCCAAATGTGTGGTTAAAAATGTAATACAAAAAAATTTAACCCAAAGGCTTGGTTTGTCCATATTTGACCCAAATTTGGGTTAAAACAACCCAACATTTTTTAGAGTGCACTGCGGTCAACCCAGTAACACAAATCCTCAAATTCATAGATTAAATTATCGCTTGAAAGATCACTATTAATTTAAACTATGTGCATTTACATCCTTTACCTCAGAAAATCATTAGAGGAATAGTTCACCCAAAAATAAAAACCCTATCATCATTTACTGACACTCATGTTGTTACAAACTCGTATGACTTTCTTTTTTTCTGTTACTGAAGGTGTTTATCTATTTCCTAGAATAAAAGTGGATAGGGGACCAGGGGCTGTCAAGCTCCAAAAGACAAAAAAGGACCTTAAAACCCATTACAAAAGTAATTTACTATACAAATATTACAAATTACAATAGCTTTGAGAATTTAAGTTATGAATCACGAAAGTGTATTATTTTAAGCACACTTAAATGGCCTTATTATTATATTAAATATATACTTGTAAGATTTGAAGTACACAACAAGTCCACATTAAAAACAATTTCTGTCATGTGACTCTCTTTGAGTGTTTTGCTTGGTAATGGGTATGACAATGTTGAGTATGACAGTGTTGATATATTTGGTCTTGACGGAATAGATCTTCTACGCTGCTGCTGCAGAGACAGTTCGGGACTTGCTATTGCCGATACACGACACGCTGCTTTGAGCAAGTAAGACATGCTGCTGCTGTACAATATAGCGTACATTAATAACCCATAGCAGGTCTATACAGGTGGAGCTGGGGAAGAGGAAGGGTTTCTGAAAGCATGCTGCACTGTTAAGACAAATGCTAACCAAGTATTTGAAGGGTTGAGCATGCAAGCTCATTGGATACAGCAGGAACCAATCAGCTGTGCCCTATAGAGAATGATGTTATTGCAAGCAGGTTGAGTTAAGGACCTATTAGCCTGCACCAGCTAGAGTTTCATGATAGAACTTTGCATTAAGCATATACTTCTTTTTCCCAAGGGTTGAAAGACATTTTGACAGTCATGATCACCATTCTCTTTCATTATATAGAAAAGAGCTGCTTAGACTTTCTACTATTTTTGTATTCCACGGAATTCCAGGTTTCGACCGACATGTAAATTAGTAAATGAGGACTTTTCGTTTATGAGTGAACTATCAAATCCCATATTATCAGTCCAGAAGGCCACTTCGATCAGCATCTGAGCTTGGTGACTTACGGTAATCATAACAAACATGCACTGCGAGACGTTGAAGGCATGCCTCCAGTTGTGGTAGGCTACAGTGCGGTAGTTCTTCCTCACGGTCAGCAGCCAGCGGCACAGCACCTGAGCAGGAAAACAAAGGAACGCTGTAGTATTCACACACCGTACAGTAGCTGCAGACCCCCCGGTGTTCCAGGAACCAGCCTGCAGCACAGTATCTCACAGATCTATAACCCAGCGATCCACCCTCAACACTGCATACATATGTAAGCAGCATTTCACTCTTCCAGTCAGTAGGGTTGGCGTTTCACCCCCTCTCCCATAATGATTGCCTCACCTCATAATCAATTTTGAATTTCTGCACGACACCAAGCTCCAAAAACATCCGCAGGGAGGCAGTGATCATAGCGTCGTTGTCCAGAGAAAAGTCATTAAAGTGGAACTCATCGATCCCGAGCTCACTGCTTAGGGGAATCTTAGCAGCCTGAGAGAGGAGAAGGGACAATCTCAGCGACTCTGGTAGCAAGGCAATTAAACACCAGAGCAGAACCTGGTCCACTGAGGGCTCAAACTGAAAGAGTATATTACAATCTGCCATTTCAATTATTAATACTTGAGCTCTCTCAAGTAAGACCCACCAACTATAAATTTCTTGGAAACGCAGGGGTCTGAGATGTTTTTTTACTCATCTATCTCTCTAATGTATGAGTTTAATTTGAAGTTTTCATCTTGTCTCTCTCTGGAGAAAAGTTTTAAACATTCTATGTTCTACTGATCTGTGAATCTTGTGCCGGCCCTTTAAGGGTGTGCAACACTACAGAATCGTATCATGCTGTTAGAGATTGTACTGCACAGGTCAAACAATAATTGATATTTTTGATATTCAATTCAAATGTGCATAACAGGCATTACAGTGTATTGCCAAAGCAATTTCTAATGTTTACAATGAATCTGATATTTTCGCAACAGATATTGAATAAACAAATTTTAAAATGATAAAATACAAATTATTATTTAAAAGTTAAATAATTATTTTAGAATTCAATATTCTTCTTGAAATTCACGCTACCATTCAAAAGTTTGGGGTCGGTACAAATTGTTTTGTTGTAGTTTTTGAAAAAAGTATCTTATGCTCACAAGGCTGCATTTATTTGTTTTTAAAATATACCGTAAAACAGTAAAATCACCTAACCATCTAAAATTCATTCTAATATGCTGATTTTTCTGCTCAAAAACATTTATTATTATTTTTGATGTTGAAAACAGTTGTGCTACTTAATATTATAATATAATTAATATAACTTATTTAAAAAAATTCGTGATTCTTTGATGAATAGAAACATAATTTATCTTTTTGTAACATAAATGTTTTTACTGTCACTTTTGATAAATTTGCATCCATGAGAACATCTAAAACGTTGTTTTAGATATAAATAATAACATTTAAATCTAAGTAGTATGGACTTAATTACCATATTTTATCTCTAGTTTGACGAGACTTACTTTCAGTCGATCAACCTCTGCCTTAGAGCATGTAGCATGATAAGACAACATCTGGGAAAAGACAGAAACAACAATACACTATGCATACAAAGTATTTTTTAATACCCACACAGATTGTAACCACACCATCTGATCTTATGAGATTGATATGCAGGCAGAATTGTAGCTGTTATGTTTATGAGCAGCTTAAAACAGCAGTTACACTTTATTTTAAGGTGATTTACTTACATTGTACTTACTCAAATAAGTACTGAGTAATATTAATTAAACATGTAGCCTACTTACTAGAGTTACGGTAAGGGTTTTGTTTAGGGTTACTTTTATTAGTAAGTACATAACGTAACTATGTCACCTTAAATAAAGTGTTACCGATATTACTCACGTCTAGAGCCACAGACTGCTTGGCCCAAGTCTTCTTCACCTGGTTATACATCATTGTGTTGTTAATGCCCAGGCCGCAGAAAATAACAAATGCCTGTGAGGATCAACGGACATGAAAATTATTACTCATGTGTATGATTTATGAAAGCATCAGTAGTAGAAGTATGGCTCTAATTCGCTTATAAAATATTGATTGGTAATTTTATTCCAACATCAAAAATTCGAATCAAGTCACACCTCAAATAACCTTTGATCTGCATCATTAAATGTCTTCCTGTCCAAGCGATTCAGAATCTGGGCAACACCTAATGAAAGCAAGAAGTAATTTTAGTGTTTGTTTTTTGGGTTTGTGTAAAAACAATGAAGCATTTGCGTAGGGAAACTCGCCAATAATCTGATGTGTCCGATTCCAGATGGGGACGCATAAAACTGATCTGATATGAAAACCAGAAGCCTGGTCCGCCTAAGTAAGAAACACATTACTTGCATGATACAACTGACACCATGTGAATAGACGAATCAAACTTTTGTGTGGGCCAAGCAATCCAAACGAGTCTGCTCACCTCAGCATCAAAGCGGGGATCCTGACAGACGTCACTAATGTTAACGGGCAGTCCTGTTGATGCTACCAACTCAGCGATGCTGTTATTGATCAGCCAATCCGAACAAGACACCTTCTCCATGCTGACTTTGTCAAATGCACACACATACACACAAACACACATACTAAGCATGGTATACAGTACATTAAAGTCATCATGAAATCAAAATGGACAAATTACTTTTTTTTTTACAGAATGTTGCAGTGTTTATTATAAAAGATTAATTTGCACTCATAATCTTCAACCAAAAACGTTAACCTCCCTTCCCCTTTAGAAACGGCATCTGGTCTCTTGATGTATGTCTAGACAGAGAGTGGGACTTTTGCTGCCTTCACATGCTATCGGAAATTTCCAACTCCCCACTTCTGAAGTTGCGATTATGAGATTGTCGCATTCAAGTGCTTTGTTGTCGGAAAGAACAAGAATCATGGAGAACATCAGGTTTATTCTTGCTTATTTATTGGGTAAATCTTAGTAAAGCCTAAATGATGTCTACAATCCCATTCATTTACGACAATATAAATATTCACCGTGCTATAGATCTAGATAGTCAGCATGCTGACAATTCTGGAATTTTTGTCAAATATACAGGCTATTTTCACTGTGTACAAAACAAACAATATGCTTCAAATGATTATTTTATGGCACGCCCAACTCGGGAACATGGGTATCAAAATTATCCCAGAGCTTCCCTCTCGTAAATACGACTTGAGAGGGCATTCATGTCCAATTTTTAACTAGGAAACTCATATTTACGATAATTCCGATAGCACATGAAGGCAGCATTAATATCCTCCACAAATGATTGCAAACAGACTTTCAAATATGCCTCCATTTAGTTAGCAACACCAAACTTCATATGATCCAATCAATCCCCAAGGACGGAATTTAGCTCCCAGTCTACATATTTTTCTCCTTCCAGAAAACGTTTCACTCTGATATACATCACAATAGGTAGGAAAAGACTATCTCAACTTCCATTTCATGCCGACTTTAATTGACATGCCGCCCACTTTACACTATAAACACACATGTACAGTAACAGTATTATTAATAGAACTGTTATTCTCACCTGATGTCATGATCGACGCTGCACAGCGGAGACATAAGCTCAAACGTCTGGGAGAACTTTACTACCTGAGAACACAGTAAAAAATAAATTAAAAAAAGCTACAATGGTGCTTTCCAGGACCATTGTTCTGAGCGGTTGCTACAGTAGATGTTTTCTTATAGTCTAAAGTCTGATGTATTATAATATTCTGGTACATGCATAGGGCTCTGATTTATTGTTCGTCAAGCATTGCAAATCTAATTGCCAAGATATGCATGATTTGAGGTAGATTTGTGATAGATTCTGAATACACCGTTTGAAAAGGCACAAATAAAGACTTTAAAGTAAATGACCAAATAATCTAAAACTGATTATCCAACTGATTACATTATCAGTGAACAAGTTTTTGATTATCCAACAAGCAAAATGAACATATCTAAAATTAAGAAATACTAAATAAAGACAAATTACAATGATTTTGATTTTAAAACAAAGCAGACAGTCACTGTAATATTGCATTCAATATGCAGGCACTGAGCATAATCTTTTAATCCCTATTCTCTTTAATTCTATGTAAACTCTGGACTATCAAGTGCTGAAGCACAGTGTCCTCTACTGGCTAAACTATATATGCAGTCAGTGATAAAAACAAGTCCCCTGCAAAGAAAAAGCACAGACTGTTGTTCCTTTAAGAAGTCACGCTTAGAGCGCTGAAGTGACGTAGCCTATTTTTGTAGGCCAAGCTGGAAGTTAGCATTACCCTGACCAATAAATATGATTATTTTATGAACAGAACTTTTATGAATTTTGAAGCCTAAATTTAATCGGCACAAGTAAAAAGCTAAACGTAAGCTATAAATGATCTACAACTCTGTCGCATGACTTCAACTTCACATTTCACATTTTCCCTGAAAGTTTGAGTTAGAATAGTTCCCAGGGGGGTGTCTATAGACACAACAAGGAAGTAAAAGCGAACTAGTGAGTAGATGAGTTTTACTGTTCAGTGTGATGACTTTAATGTCCCCGAGAATCAGTGTGATGACTTTAATGTCCCCGAGAACCTCTGGAGTCCCATTTAGCGGTTTGTTAGCAATCGCCTTTTTCAAGACAAGTATAAGCTTTAAAAAACACAAGAGGGAGTTGCTGATGTCATCGAATAAATTTCGTTTCCAGGTTTTGGCCAACAAAAATATGTAATTCCTGCAGCACTCCACTGTCATTATTACAGTTTTTTTTTTCTTTTACTTTATATGAATATAATAAAAATAGAATCAATAATTTAATGAATTATACAAAACACATTTGCTAAATTGAAATGGAATGGAATGAAGTTAAAATTAGCTTTTCGTTTTGTCGCACTTTAAGCCCCGCCCACAACCACACCAACATATATATTTTGACTGCAGAATACAGATAATAGCAAGGCTACACACTACTTGAGGAATCATTTATGTCCATAGCACAAGCAGAATAAGTTATGTGCCACATTTCAATGCTGTGGAAAAAAAACCTAAGAATGAGCAATATTGATGTTCTCTTTAGCAAGAGCAAGAGCATAGGAAATAAGGGCTTACGTGAAGGCCAATGAGAGGATGCCTAGTTTTATTAGGCAAGAAAGGTGGAATGTATAAAGAAAAAGATGTAATAAAGATAGACCAAAATCATGACAGAAAAGAGAAAAGGAGGACTGAAAGTGATCTCACAGGGGAGTGGATGTCTTCTAGCAGAAGCACAGAGCAGCGCTCACACTGCAGTAACGTCAGCGCACGCTGCATGATCTTCCTCACAATCTTCTCCAGGTCCGTCTGCTCCTCGAACAGATCATTCACCACCTCCAGCAGCGCCTCGAGAAACAACAGCAGCAGCTCCAAATGTATTCAGAAAACACAGGCCTTCAAGCTTTACACAGGATTATTAAATATTTAAAAACCTTGCGACCTGAGAATTGTGTGCACTCTAACAAGCTACACTGTCCGAGAGGGCTAGAAATCTGGAGGCAGATTTTGAATCATTCTCAAGAGTTTTTTATTCAGCAACATTTCTGCAGATCTTGACTTACCCTGCTCCTCTCGTACTCCTTGCGGGATTCGGAGAAGAGTTTGGCGTTGGAGATCGATATTCCGCAGAATGGTAGATACATTTGCAGGACCTGTAAAGAGAAGTTTGATTCTTTCAAAGCTTCAGTCAGATTGATGTGTGACGGTGAGATATTGAGAGGGGGGGGGGACTGGAGACATTACATCAGTTCTGCTTCTTTCTATTTCTAGGGCATTTATAACAGCACAGCATGCTTTCTGCTTTCAGAGCTGCTTGGCATAAATATATATAAAAAGAATTTCTGTGCTATTAATCACTATCTATAGAGAGATGTTTTGAACCAGCAATGAAAGTAGAGGAATGAGATGAACGGGTACAGACTGATTTGTGCCTAGAGACTGCAGTACTGGATCTATATTTTGTATTGATTCTGAGGTATGCCATTTACATGTGCCGATTCAGTCATTGACAATAATGACCTCTGTTCACAGCTTAAAATGTTAGTTCACCCCCCCAAAAAAAAAAAAAATTATCAATTATTCACCCTCACGCTGTTCCAAACACGTAAGACTTTCGTTCATCTTCGAAACACAACTTAAATGAAATCTGAGAGATTTCTTTCCCTCTATTGACAGTCAACTACTACTTTTCCGCTTCAAAGAGTTAATAAAGAGATTGTAAAATTAATCCATATGGGTCGAGCGCTTTAGTTAACAATTTCTGAAGAGCCTGGATCTCTTTATATGTTCAACAGACTGAATATACAGTTTTATTCACATTTAAACTTTGATCACCGAACAGAAGCTCAACCAAACCTGCTTGACGTGCAAAAACAAACCTCATTGGTTTATGCAGAAGCTCAAACGTGCTGCGCAACACGAGAATGAACCTCATTGGTCCTTGTAGAAGCTCAAACGTGCTGCGCAACACGAGAATGAACCTCATTGGTTCTTGTAAAAGCTCAAACGTGCTGCGCAACACGAGAATGAACCTCATTGGTTCTTGAGGAAGCTCAAACTTGCTGCGCAACACGAGAATTAACTTCATTGGTTCTTGTAGAAGCTCAAACGTGCTGCGCAACACGAGAATGAACTTCATTGGTTCTTGTAGAAGCTCAAACGTGCTGCGCAACACGAGAATGAACCTCATTGGTTCTTGTTGAAGATCAAACGTGCTGCGCAACACGATAAAGAACCTCATTGGTTCTTGTAAAAGCTCAAACTTGCTGCGCAACACGAGAATGAACTTCATTGGTTCTTGTAGAAGCTCAAACGTGCTGCGCAACACGAGAATGAACCTCATTGGTTCTTGCTGAAGATCAAACGTGCTGCGCAACACGAGAATGAACCTCATTGGTTCTTGTAAAAGCTCAAACTTGCTGCGCAACACGAGAATGAACTTCATTGGTTCTTGTAGAAGCTCAAACGTGCTGCGCAACATGAGAATGAACCTCATTGGTTCTTGCTGAAGCTCAAACGTGCTGCGCAACATGAGAATGAACCTCATTGGTTCTTGCTGAAGATCAAACGTGCTGCGCAACACGAGAATGAACTTCATTGGTTCTCGCACTTCAAGCGATCATGCTTGAGCTTCTTTATATCATAACTGATGTGTGTGTTGATGAATGTTTATATGTGAATAAAAGCCTAAATTCAATCTGTTCATCATATAAAGCGATCGTGTCTCTTCAGAAAATTTGGTGTAAACCACTCACTTTATATGGATTAGTTTTACGATCTCTTTATGAACTTTTTAAATCAGTGTCAGTTGCGGTGGCTGTCAATGGAGGGACAGAAATCTCTCAGATTTCATTCAAAAGATCTTCATTTGTGTTCCAAAGATGAATGAAAGTCTCACGGGTTTATTGGAACAACATGAGGGTCAGTAATTAATGATAGAATTAAACATTTTGGGTGAACTATCCCTTTCATTTGAGCGTGAGCAATTTTATGAAATTTGGAGAGCAGATCTAGCTTTGATTTATGCAGTCACTTAGTACAATGACCACAGGGTGTCTAAGGTTATGAATATAAAGAATAAGTCTTCTCATATAAATAACTCATTTTCTAAATCTACAACTCTACTCCAGCATGGCAGGATATTCGTTAATTGTTAATTCATAGATCTCTTTTGATTTAGCACAGTAATTATCACTCACACTCTAGAGTTTCATTACCAGCTAAACTTTGGGCACTATAGTAATAGGCATCAGGAAATAGGCTATAAATCCAGTAGTTGGAACATATAATATCAGCATGAAGCCAAGTGAAACGGAGAATAGAGCTTACCTTTTCATTGTCCTCAGTGAATGGAGTTCTGCTGGGGTTCTTGTTGATGGCCTGCACTACACCAATGACTTCACCGTCACTGTTATGGATGGCCATGCACAGAATGGACTGAGTCTTATAGCCTGTCAGCTTGTCAATTTCATCACTGAACCGATGGTCCTACACAATACACAAGAGGCACAGCACTCTTAGAAAAAAGGGTTTCATGGGTTCTATATAGAACCATAGGGTTCTTGATTCAATTTTAAAGAACACTTTAAGCCAAAAAGGTTCTAAGTGCAGACGCTGTTATATCTGGCTTCCGGGTGTCATTCGCTTCCAGTTATTTTTAGCTTGTTATGCTGCTAGATATTGCAAACTGGTATTTCTTTTCATATTATTTTAATGTATTGTCGTAATTATAAACACACTGGTTTGTAGCGCAAATTGTTTTACCATTTACTGCACCTACTTCCACATTACAAACTAAGATGTGTATAAATATAAAGCATCTGACAGAACCCTTTAAGGTTCTATATAGAAACTTTTCTTCGAAGGGGCCATATACACAACACTGTTTTCAACTAAAAACTAAAAAATGTGTATGTGTTTTGGACGTTCATTTACACGACAACGGCGTTTTGGGGGCCTAAAAATGCAAACTTTTGAAAACGGGTTTCAAAGTGCAAGTTTTTGAAGAAGGTAGCGTTATCATCTACAATCTAAACTACAAAAACATGAATTTGTGAAGACGTTGATGTCATGCGTATGCATATTACACCTTCAGTCTATAGGCCCCTAGTTTTTCTTTACAAAGTTATATCGCCAACTACTGGCCCGGCAGCAGAATACCAGTTTTTAGTCGTTTTCACGGATTTGTGTGAAAGGGGATCATTTTGACAACATTGTCTAAAAAGGTTTTAGTACATCGTTATCATGTAAACGTACACTGTAAAAAAAAACCCCGTAAAAAAACGGTAATTTTCTGGCAGCAGGGGCGCCAGAAAATGTCTGTTAAAAACCGGAAAAATACTGTCAGGAAAAAAACTGTAAAAAAATGGTAATTTCTTATCCTATAATTATGGTTTATTACTGTTATTCTACACAAAATTATCTTTCATTATCTGATATAATGTTAATTTAATGACCTATTGAAGTATTAATATCTGTTTTGTACCACTGTAATACACTGACAACCAACAACCACAGTGGTGATGAGAGTCACATGATCATTCAAAGCTCATTACAAGCAGCTCTTCCACAAGAGAGTTAATACTAATATATAGAAACTGCACAGTGTCATTCGCTCAAACATTAAACACCATCATGGTAACACATGAAATTTTAAAAATGCCATAAACATTAGTTTAACAACATTAAATGTAACATAAAACCCTAATATACATAACTGATTCGAAAAAAACTAAGAAAACTATGAAGAAACATAGTTATTTCAACAAAAACACATCAAATGTGAAGTGTCACGCAGGGAATTGTGGGAATGTCAATTTACGGTTTTTCACTGTAAATTATACAATGAGTTGTTCTTTTTCACTTTCAAAAATTGTCAATTTAAATGTATTTTACAGTAAAATTACAGTAAATGTACCATTAGATCTATCACAGTTATTTACCGTATATAGTACGGAAATACTATTATTTAACCTTAAAACTCACTTTAACACCCACATGCTTAATGATCTTCAAGGAAAACATGTTAAATGACTGCTGATTTCTGCAGTTATACCTTCTTTTCTGTATTTTCTAATTTAACAGAAAAAATCTGTAAAATATTACGAATATTTTATGTAAAATTACACATAACCCTGTAAAAATACAGACAATTTCCTTTAAAAAAATGTAAAATTGGTGTAAAACCAAAATACAAGCAATTACCTGTAAATTTAATAGTGGACCTTTAAATTACAGCAAATATCTGTAAAATAACAGGAATTCGCTGTATAATGACAAAACGGCAAATTTCTGTAAAAAATACAGGCCGTTACCTGTAAATTTACGTTTTTTTTTTACAGTGTACCCTAAGAGTGTATTATTATAGAAAATTATTTAGAAGAGTAATTGCTGATAATTGGGATGTGTTTTGATTTATTATTGATTGATTATGTCATTTTTAATGACTAGGTTTGCTACATTTAAAAAAATAACAGTTTTTTTTCCCTTTCATTTGCAACTATACTTACAGACTTTACATAGGCCTAATTCAAATCTAGCAAAATATGATTTGGAAAAAGAGGCTAATTGTTCCAGCTTCACTCTTGACTATATAGCAATGAGGAAAAACTATGTGTTGTCTTTCAGATCAGTCTTTTAGCATATTAAGTAGTTTGCTTTTTGTGAACAAATTGCTTTTATTTCCACCAACCTTTAAGTAAAAAGTGTGCAATTCCAACGGACTGCTATGGGATAGCGGCACACTAATTGCACTGCATTAATGGATCTCCTCTGACCTATACTGGGGAAGGCTTGCCTATGGCCATGATATAATGATGTGTACGCACAACTGGTAGCGTGTATTTGAAGATGGGGAAACAGTCAACTCTGTAATTGACAATTTCTTCACATGAAGATTTGAGGTTCTTGAATCTTTTGTCATAATCAAAATAATCAGACAGCGATTGCAAGCCTTGGCTGCAGAAACTGTAGATATCACAAATCTTCACATATAAACCAAGTCTATACTATCCCCCATATTAAAATTGCATATTTTTTCTGTAGCTGTTGGGTAAACAAGAGAATACAAAACTAAACAGACATAAATGCAGGCAAGGGTAAATTACATGGAGATTTTACCTGAAAGATTGAACTTGGGGTAGGCTGTTACAATACAGTACGTGTCTTTTAAATGTTGGCCAAAACAATAATTTGGTATTTATGTGTCACCTCTTACACTAGCTTATAAGGCCTTGACTGTTTAATGGCAGTTCAATAATGTATTGATTGAACTGTGGTTTGAATGGTGGAAATGTCCAAATTTTTTTACCTAATACACCTAATACACACACACACACACACATACACACACACACACACACACATATATATATATATATATATAAGGAGGAAAATTCTGGCCCGATATCGAAAACCGAAAATTCTAGATGCTCTTGGCTGAAAACTGAAACCAAAAATGATTTATTTCTTATTTTAAAAATAGCTTATTTTTGTATTAAGTAATAATTCGATTTTAGATTTTAATTAATATTAGTTTTTTTTAATACAATCCAATATATACAGGTATTAATATGTATTAATATATATTTAGATTAAGATCAAATACAGTTTACAACCATAGATAAATACAAAATAAGGTCTATTGAGATACAGAAATGTAATAATTTGGCCTAAATGTAAATAACACTATGTTCTATATATTTAATATAGATTAATCCTTGTTAAAGCTGTTTTGTTGTTTGATTAACATTAATGACTTAGCAGCAGGTATTTATTGGTTACTGTCACTTTAAGACACGGATCCAATTTAATGATACACATTTGATTTCTTTCTCAACTGGTTACGTTCACGTATGTCATAATCGACTGTGTTTAGAGAATATTTGCAGAGACTGTAATTTTGACATATAATAGACTGATATAAAAGACTTGTGTGTAGACTATGTGTCCGTTAAAGCGCACTGAGATGCAAATCAGGAATCAATTGTGCATGCCAAACTAATCTGTGTGAGCACCCTTCCGGTGTGTGCGGCTGTGCGCGGTGACTGTGTGCACAGATAACAGTGTGCAAGTATGGAAACTAGCAATTAATCCGCAAAACACATCCTTTGACGAACCGTGGGGCCTGGTCCGTAGGCTACGGATCACGGATAAACTACCATCCATTTAACCCATTGAGCGGAATATTGCAAGTAGGTTTAACTGCAGACTGGAGATTTCCAAAAGTGGGCAGAACTTCCAAAAGGGGGCGGGTCTCCAAGTGCAAAGACTTGATCTATTGGCTCTGGCTTCATCCTATTGTAATTTTTTATGTAGGCTTACAGTGTATTTAAAAGAAATTTTAAAAGTTTGTTGCATTGTGAAATGTAATGTAGGCCTATTTTTCCATGCAGGTGCAATTTGTCTTGTGCAACGCAAATTGTAATTTGGAGCCACTTGCACAATTAGCTAAAAGTCAGTTATCTGCATGACTTAAAAAACAAAAACAAAAATTTCTTGATATGTAGGCCTACGTTTATAATAAAGTCCAAAAATCTGAATCCGCAGTCAATGGAGTTTACTGTTGTTATGGTTACCTCTGGCTAACGCGAATTCTATTAGAGTCTATTTGATGACAGTCAAAAATACGCTCCGTGACTAACAAGTAATCTAAACCCTCCCGTAACCCTCAACCTGTTATTGTCGAAATTCTCTGTAGTTGCAATTCTACCTCATATGCGTTCGGAATGTTGACGGTTTCTCCGTGTTCTGCAACATAACCTATTATGCCTTTTCCCCACGGAACCTGCACCTCGTTTGAGTCCAGAGTGCTCGAAGAGGGTCGCACCGTGGTACCCGAGTGCACATCAAAAAACTTGGACACGAGTGTCCTCTTATGAGACGGTCCCTCCACTAGGAAAAGCGAACACCTGTCTGCGTTTACCATGATGCACACATTGATAAGAATCTTGTAACTGAGGTTCGTCATGTCAAGTTCGTTAGAAATGTCCTTAACCAGCTCGAGGAAGAACTCCCTCTCGTTGGACTCTTTGAGTCTGTATTTGTAGTCAATGGCGCTGGAGGCATATTTAGGCACGTTGACTCGGGACTCGAGGAGTGCGCTCAATATGTGCGCTGTGGTCGGCGGTAACGAGCTGGCTTTCCGCAAGAGCGCGCGCCGTCGCATGCTTGACTGGGACTCGTTGGCCGTGAGGCTGACGTGCTCGTCGTAGGTCCGGTGTGCCGTCATCGCTTTGGACCGGGCGAAGTTCCTGCGGAGCTCCATGTGGGAAGATCTGCGCTTCAGTCCGTCAGGATTCGTGGGCCAGAATGGGTCTCTCGCGTCCCCGCGTTTCTCCTCCACCGGAGGCGTTTTGGACGGCTGATGCTCTTTGATCCACCTGCTCAGGGTGTCACATTTTCCCTTTCTGACGAGATATTCCTCAAAAAGCTCTGGGTGGCAATCCAAAAATGCCTCCACGTCGGAAAAATCAAAAGTTGTCATGTCGATAGCCAAAAATGCCACAGCCAAAGTGATATGAAATCGTCCAGTAATGCTCAGCTCACTGTGTACAGCCGCACACACTTCACACATCCATCTGTCATTTACATATCACTGTTCTCCAGCCTTCCCCCTCGCGCCGGTCTTTTATGAAGCTCGTGGAGTTGAACAGTGACTGATGCGCGACGACGCTGAAAAATAATTAGTAATTTGACAGGTAAGACACAAGTCTCCTGTGGATGGAAAGGACCTAAATAAACTTAAAAGCAAACGAGTTTGTCTGTGACTGAAAATGAATGTTTCTTTTGTGTGTCTCGTGGTAGTTTAACGAACTCTCTGGTTTTGTTTGGTGAAGCTCGATTGTGCTTCGAGTGTGTTTGTGTGTGTGTGTGATAGAGAGAGAGAGAGAGATTATTTTTCAATACCTTTTTTTTTATTTCATTAAGCACTAATGAGCTAAAGGCTTTTGAAGTAGCCCCAGTCTGAAAATCATGCCTGCTTTAATTTTTCATTAAAGAATCCCTTTAATCTAAGTCTGTCCACAATATGTATATTCCAACAGGGCGAATAGCTCATTCCTGTTTGCACAGAGAGCATTCATTGCGAATTTAATATTAAATAGTAAAAATAAAAATAAAACATTTCAATTGACCTTTGTATTGCTTTATTGTCGCTAAAGATACATTTATCTTGGACTATAGTGATGCACCGGTAGTACACATACACAATACACCCTGTACATGTACATGTACATATTTAAGCGGTAGCCTATAGCAACAAGGTGTAGCCTTTTTATCAATTCATTTATTCACTGGAAATCCCACCATGACCTTGTCATTGCTCTATACTGTTTGAATAGTAAAATTCATTAAAAAATGCATTGCATTGTAAATAAAAATAAAATGCATTGTAGCAAATCACATATCGCATCTTTTGCGACGCGCTCGTTTTTTCCAGGCGCAGCGAGATAAACGAATCTCAACTTTTCAGAATGCCGCAAGCGTACCGCGGGTCATGTGACTAGAACCAACCAATTAGCTTCACCCTTTCCCTAACTACAATGAAAGCTGGTGAAATTCTCCATGGTTTTTACGTTTTTGAAGGATGGAGTGCACCCAAACACTACGTTTTTTCTCTCTCTCTTCTTCGTAAATAAATCTTGTAGCAGGGATACAGCGTTTTTCGGTGGTGGGAATCCATTACTAAACTTCCTGGTTGTTGTGGAGAGCGCAGTTCATCATGGTTGCAAGCAACAACAGACGCACGGTAGCGCAAGCGCTTTTGGAAAAGAGGAGACAACGGCGCAGCCGTTAAACTACAAAGTATGCAACTGTGGATTAGTTCTGCTTTGATATAATATTCCACCTTACATTTAAACTCCATTTCTGGGATCTGCAGAGAGCGTTTATACGTTTTAATTAGAATCATCCATGGATGTGTGATGCAGAAAGGTCTTCAATAAACAATTTCATCAGATTCTGGGATTGTTGGTTGCAAATGTATAAGATGTTTGCTTAAGTATTCGTGTATCTGCTCCATAAAAGAACCTCCATTGTGCTCCTCTGAGCTTGATAGGTTAATCGCTTAAGCACATTTAAATGGTTGCTGGTGTGCGTTTTAGCTTATACCAGTTGATGCTCATTAGTAAGTTGAGGTACTGCCGCAGCCTTGACGTTTAAAACCGCCCCTAATGGCTCGCAGCATTATATTCTGACACAGGCTAATGAAACCTGCTCTCCATAGTTGAGTATTAACAAGCAACCAAGGGAGCAGGATCAGCGCACTACATTCATAATACAACAGTAGATGTAATACAGCAACCCCTCTGAAGAGGAGGAAGGTAATTGCTCACTGAACTTTACTTTGGCATGTGTGCTAAATCCCAGCTTTTCTCGAAACCTTTGACAAGGCCCCTGGAGGATCCCAATTAAAGGTGTAATACTGAATATATTGCTCAACGCAGCTTTGTAAATAAGGCCGGTCAGTGGAAATGCTCGGCAAGCAGTTGGCGGTGCCACTGGACAGAGTCTGGTATATCAATCGGTGTGTTCGCTTTTAATTGAACACCAAGGGCCCTATCTTGCACCCAGCGCACGATCTGAAACGCAAGTGTCAAAGCGCAAAGCGCAAGTACCTTTGTGGGCGGGTCTCGGCGCTGTTGCTATTTTCCCGGCAGGATAAATGCCTCTTGCGCCTGGCGCAAATCTAAAAGGGGTTGGTCTGAAGTAGCTTCATTATTCATAGGCGTGGTTTGGGCGTAACGTGAAATAAACCAATCAGAGCGTCATCCAACATACCCTTTAAGAGCAGGTGCGCATGTTGCATGGCGGATTGTTATTAATACGGCGGATTTACCAGGCGCGCGCCAGGAGCGGTTCACAGCCGAGGAGACGACGTTCTTTTCAACCTAATTTTCCGTTTGTATATTTTTTTTAATCAATATACTGTTTGATATTGATTTTTCATTTTGACAAATGTAAATAAAGAAATGTCACAAATAAACACTCTCGGATGTTTTGGACTCGTTCTCTCTGAATCACGAATATATGCATGGTTATATTTTTTAAATGTAGTCGAACATTAGACCGATATTAATTAGCTTTACCTCACTATACTGTAGATGACGCAGCAGCTCTTCTGCCAAATACGCTCTCCTGTCCCGTGCTGCTGCTGGGGCATTTGGGTTAAGTGGCATCGGCACATGCAGTTCACCATCACGTCTCCTTAAGTCCTCTAATGTTTCCTCATCTATGTCAACAACACAACCTTGATTTATGGAAATGTTGTGTAAAACACAACATGCCACAAAGAATGCTACAACTTTTTGAGGACTGTAGGCTACTGTAAAGTGCCTCCTGACCTATCCAAACACCTGAAACGCAGTTTCAGTATGCCGAACGTTCGTTCAATTACACAGCGTGTTTGTGTGTTTTCGATTAAACCGTATTTCACTCATTGTTGCTGGCATCAAAAATGGTGTCATCAGCCATGTCATTACTACAATTAGCCTGAAAAAATTGGGTAAATGTAAGCTAGATTTAGGCTTACTACATATTTCTTACATCTTCATGGACACCACAATGATTTCCCTCATGTGTTAGGCTAATATTTTTCCTTGTTATAATGTATGATTTGCAAAAATAAAAACTGCTGCATCTGTGTTGATGAGAGAATCAAAGTGTATGCGCGTTGTGCACCCGCTACATTATGGCCAAGCATGCGCGCTTAAAATAGCATTATGAACAACGCGCAACGCGCCACTGACTTTTGACTAGGTTTTTTCTGGTCAGTGGCGCAATTGTTTTCTGGAACTGCAAAATAGCACCAGGGAATGTTTGCGCCGAAACCCAGCTAACAATTTATGGTTCCCAGAACGTTCTGGGAACGTTAGTTTTTGGTTGTGGGAACGTTCCCTGAAGGTTATGGTTTAGGTTAGGTTTTGGTTCCCATGGAAAGTTTTCTGAACGTTTAGGGAACGTTAGTTTTTGGTTACATTGCAACCTTTAGGCAACCTTTAGGGAACGTTCCCCTAACGTTCTTTTTTACATTCTCCTAACCTTTAAATAACTTTAACAACAATGGTACCAATTTTATTATTACTTTAAACTGTCTGTGCATGAGCAGGAATTAATTATTATATATTAGCAGGAATGAATGAATGAACAAACAAACAGGCAAACTTGATGGGATTTAAAACTTTAATATAAAATGAAAATACAAAAAATATAAACGGCCTAAAAAAATAATACAAGAATCAGAGTCAGATTTATACAATTTTAGTATACAACTATGTAGGGCTGGGTATTGACAAATTTCACGATTCGATTCACAAGCTTGCAATTCAATTCGATTTCGATTCTGATTCGATACAATATTGATTATTTTGGATATGTTACAATAAATAAACATTTATAATGTGTTTAGAATTTTTTTTTTAATTACCTTTACAGGGACTTTAAATTACCCGTTTATTTATTTTTTATAATAAGATTATATGAAATATAAACATTTAAATGGTGGCTGCCAGATTTATTCAAATATGCATAAAACATTGAAGAACATTAAGATTATAATGCATATGTAATATTGTGCTTATATTTTAACAAAATGCTCCTCTCTAGAGTTATTTTTTCTAGCTGACTAACAAGTTTATGGCCACATGTGGTTTTTCTGAGGTAAATATGACGATTCATGACATTGATTACAAGCTGTTTAACTGACGTCTTTCCACGGTTGAAACACTGATTGAGCGAATCAATGTGACATGATACGGATTTCGATAAGTTTTACTCTATCTTTTAACACACTTTCAGATGCTCATTAATGTTTATTTTTGCGCTGTATTGGTATTAAGCCGGAAGAGATCAAAGCGCCCCGCGCTGCTGCTTCTCTTGAGCTGTGCCAGAGCGATCTCACGCCACAGCGCCAAAACGGTATTTGTGTTTTTGAATTTCAAAAGAAAATGAACGTAATTTGAAAATTCACACGGTTTCATATCAATAGTAACAAAGGACAAAGATTATTGCGATGTTTTGGATGCGTGCTACAATGTTCCATCAATTTAAATGAAACAGCATTAATCGATTCTTGAGATTTAAGAATCGATATCGGTTTGTAAAAATGAGAATCGATTAATATCGAGAAATCGATATTTATTACCCAGCCCTACAACTATGACATAATATCAATACAAGTACAAATGGAGTGGGATGAAGAGTGCAAAGTAATAGTGCAAATGTAGTGTGCAAGATGCATAAAGTATGTAATGTGTAGGTGAATGGCCAAAGTGGCAAAAATACAATAATAACAAAAATAGGGCTCCATGGTTCTGAAGGTCCAGTCCTTCTCAGCTGGCCTAAAAAGAAAGAAACAAAAGTTTGATATGTCATACTAAGAATGAACACATTGACAAAAGCAAGACAAATTGCTTTACTAACAACCCTGTTTTTTATGATAGCAAATATTGATAGTTTACCCATTCCATTGATTATTATGAACATCACATGGAAGAATTTCAATTTACCGTCTGTGTGGGGCAAACTTTAGCACTTGCCCAATCAAGTCCTCCGCGGGGAAGTTTTTCTCGGAGGTCGCTAGAGTAGAAGTCAAAATTAAACATAGTTACAAGTCAAATTAAAACCTTCAAGCTAAGAATAATACTGATGTGAACAATAAAATAACACCTGCCTGTAATAACCCTGCAGATTGTCAGGTCCTGGAAGGCCTTCTTTGCCTTTCTGCCCCGCAGACTATACTGTTTTAGCACGTCATTGGTTGCCACTCGCCGTAGCATGCGACGGATGGCAGTACCTGTGGTCGAACCTCCAAGGGTTGTCAGGAAAAGTTGCTGTAAAACATATAGAAATACAAATTATACATGTAGAACAAAATGGAGAGCTTGTACATTCTCATTTTGTAAGAGCCGTCAGTTCAGTTATAATGATATTTGAAGTTATGCAATTTTATAGTGTTAATCTTAGGGCAGGACTATGGCCACTTAATTACCATGTTGTCCCTTCTCTCCTGTTGACCGAGACTCCTGTCAAACTCCTCCAGCTCTGTGACTGTTGAGCAGGGCGACGGCAACATGTCATCGACTGGAGCAGAGGGAGGTGACTGGGAGCTCCTTAAAGGTGGGGTAGGTAAAAAAAAAATTGTCCAAATTTGTTTAAACTGTCTTTATATACCAATACATAATTAAAATGTAAGTACTCTGACAAAGAGATTATACAAATCGAGTGTTTGTAGTCCTCTCAGGGCTGCAATAAACACAGCTACTTATCTCCATTCGGGGCGAATGAAATGATTGGCTGGGGCGACTGTCACTCTCCCTCGCTACCATGACTACCACCCCGCGGTTACAGGAGGCGCCCACATGTGCGCGCGCGTTTGACTCGAAGAGGTGAAGAGGCACTGAAGCTAGTAATAATAACAATTATGGCAGAGAAAGAGCAGTCACAATTCTCAGTACCTGCATATACAGTCAGCGAAACAAGTAAAAAAAGGAAGATAGTATTCGAAAAGGCTATGATCAAAAAGTCTTCGGATAAATCAATCAACCCCGGACCTGTCCTTGAGCCGACGATGCGGTAGGCTACTTGTCTCCGGAGTGTTAGGCCTCATCAGAGTCAACTGTGCTTTCATCGTGGAAGCTCTTACATGCAAAACACAGTATATGTTGGAAAACGTGTATCAATGCAACCTGTTTTTTTAGCTTTGCCTTATGTTACTAGCTCGTAACCGATGAAAACTCAATATATTTTAAACTGTACCAGTATTGATATGCTAGCTTGATAGTGAGTACTAACAGCCATGTTAGTTGTTTATATTTATAATGATAAAGTTAGGTATTTTATTACATGTGATTCTGATATGATGTCACTACATGCACTGCGCTCCTCTCCGCTCGCGCTGGTAAACGCGTCCTCCAGCTGATGTGTTTCGCGTCCATGTGTTTTGGGGGCGTGGCTTTGGAAGGAGCCCAGACCGGAGGGGGTAGGAGTGAATGGAATAAGTAGCTGTGTTTATTGCAGCACTGAGAGGACTACAGACACTCGATTTTTATACTTTCTTTTTCAGAGTACTTACATTTTAATTATGTATTGGTATATAAAGACAGTTTAAACAAATTTGGAAACAAGTTTTTTTTAGACAAATATGACCTACCCCACCTTTAAGAGCATGAGCAGCTCATCCATCTTCTGCTCCATCTTCTCCTCAAATGCATCCATCTGCTGTGCCATGCGGGTAATGGATGTCCTCACGGCTATGGAAAAATTATTGGTTTTAGTTGTTATACATTATATACTTGCATATGTGAACAACTTAAGTGAGTCTTCTTACCTCTCATTTCCGTCTCCATGGCTGAGCCACCTCCCTCTGTGTGATGAGTTCTGCTGTTTACAACAACAAAAAGAATCAAGTTACTCTCAAGTTCCTTGTCATGAAATTGTATTTCATTGGAAAATTCAAAGCCACTGTACCTTCAGGCTGAGCTTGCGTCACAATAGACCCATTCAATTCTGGGTGACTGGCTGGTTTTCTGTGTGGTGTTGACTAAAAAGAAAGTAGATATGAATATTGGTCAGTTCATTTATGGCAGGTTTCTTGCGCATGGCAAAAAAAAAAAACTTACATGCAGGTGGTGGAGGCATCTGCATGCCTGTAAAAAGACAGAAAGAGACAAACACATCAGAACAGTCACATGATATGCACCAGGTTGAATGTCAGTACTCAGTTGTTCGTTGGTAGGAAATATGACTCTGGTTTCTTAAATGCATGCAGAAATGTTAACTTACGGACAGGGCTTCCAGACACACACTCTGTCCTGGAATGCTTTCTTGCTTGTGGAACAGTTTCATCTGAAATAAAAGACTAAACAATTTGTACAGATTACAAAAAGAAAATTTTAATGGTGTAAATAATTCCTTCTGTACTTTTTTGAGAGCCAGTAGCAGAACAAAGCAGTATTTCCATACAGAGAAAACTATTTATTTATTTATATATAGTATAGCAGCAATAGGTCACCTGTACAGAGCCAGATTTTCTTGACTGTATATTTGACCCAGAAGTACCTGAGTGAACCTTATGGGTGGTGTTCCTCGCTGCAGGAGTCACTGGTCTCATCCATAGGTTTGTCCATGGTCGTCGACTCGTCGTAGCCCAGAGACTTTCTAATGGGGAGACACAGCAGCCATAGAAATGCTAATTAATTAAAAGAACCAGTAGCCTATATCTTATTTGTAACAAGAACGCAAGCAGGTTAACATGATGACACAAAACATACAATGTGGCAAAGCATACACGTTGTGCACCAGCATACAAAGCCCAATATATATGCATTACAGATATATATTAGTACAGCCATTAGCTAGAGCTAAATCCATTATTACAGCTACAGGACCCAAAACAGTCATATGAGCATGCGCAGTGACGGAATATAACAAAGCCCTACGAGGGAAAGGCTTAAGGTTAAACCCCAAACACTTGTATTACAACCACAACATCATGAAACTGTAGCGTATTTCACTTACTTTTTCGTGAGAATGTGAAGCTGAAATGTGAAGCTGTGTAGGTCGTTGGTTGTTTTTCCAATTCTTCCTGATAGTGAACGGGGTTCTACGTAGACGTATCCATTTCTCCCAGCCAATCTGGAACGTCCTTGTTGCGTCACACGCCTTGACGTCAGGCAACCTGGCCAATCAGCATTTTAGAGGGTAATTTTAAACTAAAATGGAGTGTGTTGCTCTCTCCGACACACTGGTACTACTAACTAACGTTACCCACTCTTTCCTGCACTTAACCATTAGATAGAGTTTCTTATTATTTACTGTTTAAACGTAAAGTGTAATGCTAACGTTACAGTGTGTAACATCACACACCCTTATTTGCTCGACGGCACAGGGATGCCAACGGTAACTTACAGGAATAAATGAAACAAGTTCTGAATGTATTCTAACAGTGATAGCAGAAAACTATTATACAAATATTTTACCGAACTATTATTATTTGTTTAATCCTTCATGAAACTCACAAACAGTGTGAGTGCTACGTGTGTATTTCTATAAAGAGACGGGAAAAAATGTAACTAGCCTACACAAGATGGCTTGTAGGCTACTAGGCAACATGAACTGGTCAGTTAAGTTGGGAGCTAACGTTAGCACTAACTAAAACGTGTCTAGGGCTAATACACCTGTGCTCAAACACACCAATTAATCTCGAGTGTCCATTTACCTGAAAGAAGACGGGTTCCCAGGCATGTTCTGTGTATCGATCCAGACCAGAAGGACTTTGGTGTATGTAAATCTAGCACAACACGGAAGCCAGTACAACCGGTCGGTCACCTGAAAGCAGAGGCCTTTCCCCCTACTGGTGTGGGGGTGTAACGGTTGGATTTGTACACCGACCGAACTGCACTTGTTAGAAGTGAAATGTGGAATGAAAGAAGTGAATTTTCTTAGTTGTAAAAATCGTTCTATTGATAGCTTCTTGTTTTAAGTATTTTTAACTAATACAGTTAAAAAATCAAAATCAAGCAAAAAAGTATTGTTTTTAGCTAAATTTATTATCAGCATAAAAATAAATATATTCTCTTACTATGCTGTTTATCTTACTTATATTTCATAAGACGAACCATTTTTGAGTGAATCTAAATCAAGTGACTGCAAACCTTTTATATGCTACGTCATTAAATGGAGCTGAAATAAACATTTCAAACCCGCACTCAGAACAACCAAAAACAACCAAACGGGAACGTTGTGTGGAGGTATGGTGCAACCACAGGAGAACGTTTTAGTTGGTTGGTTCCCTTAACGTTTAGGGAACGTTATAACCCTGAGGGAACGTTCCCTAAACGTTAGTTTTTGGTTTGGTTCGAACTAACCTTTAGAGAACCATAAACTAACGTTCCCTAACGTTCCCTAAACGTTCTGTGTTAGTGGGGAACACGCCTCTTTTTTTGCGCCGACCCGCCCAGAGTGCGCAAGTTAATTTCCTAGTTTACCGACGTGCGTCTGTGGAGGGAAAAGTCCGCTTTGCGCGGGTGCAAAATAGGAATGATACATTGGTCAGTGTACAAAGTCAATTGCGCTGAGTGCAAGATAGGGCCCCAAATGTTCATGCTAAGATAGTGAGTGGGAGTTTTTCCTCAGGAGTGTGCATTTATAAAAACAGCTAGGGAGATTAAATGTATGTTTAATGTAATGCATGATATGGAATGTAATGAGATAATGTTGTTCATAATAAGACTGAATTGTGGAAGTGACACGTTTCAGGACCACGGACAGCACTCCTGCTGTTTTAGATGGAGACAGCAGTGATGATGACTTGGTGGGAATACATTTAGAGACCTAAAGGAAATCAAACAAGTCATTACTTTATCACACAAGCCTTTAAAGGGGATTTTCTAACATTCAAGCCAACTGAAGAAACAATGGAGATTCTATTTTCCATTAAAGGGACACTTCACCCATTTGCATTAAGCTTTCCATTGTTAGAAACCCAGTCATACTATTGAATGGTCGTGCAACACTCTCTCATTTTCCTCTGAGGCCCCGTTTACACGGAGGGAAAACGCAGATATTTCCCTGCGGTTTGGCCTCTACACGAAAACCCCGTTTTTATCACAGAAAACGATTATTTTTAAAAACTACGACCAAAGTGGAGATTTCTGAAAACGCCGGTTATGTGTTGCCGTGTCAACTGGGAGAAACGGGGTTTTAGGTTCCCTATCAAGGCTACGGAACTTCGACATTACGGATGTCGTATATGGGAACTCCTCTCATCCTTCACTTCCGCTGAAATCTTATAGGCTAACGCCAGCAGAGCTGGCCAATTGACGCAAAATATGCAAATACTGAAACCTCGTAGCAGTAATAAGCAAGTGCAGCGTCAATTCACTTCAGAATCTCTCTCTTCACGCTCAAATCGTGTGCTAGAAAGCTGATACTCCACTAACAACCTAGGATTATTCGCCGTCGTTGAAGTTGCGCCGAGATGGCGAGCGGGGACCGGGTCTACCGCCGCCACTGAGCCGCTGGTAGCCCCCCCCAACCGCAGAGTCGAGGTTCGCCCCCCAGTGAGCTTTCCCGACCCCATCTTTCAGCCCCCTCGCGAGGTCGCTGACTTCGTTTCCTTCGGGGCGAGTGAGGAAGACGACTCCATGTCTCTGTCTGCCTCCGAGAACGACTGGGGTGCGGAGCAGGCCGCACCGCGGGCGACCGCGGAGCAAGAGACCCCGGCGGACCTGCAGGACGAGCTCTTCCGTATCCTCTCGAAGGCCGTCGAGGAACTGGATCTCTCGTGGAAGGCTCCCGACGAACCTTCAAAGAGCAAACTGGATACGTGGTTCCTCCAATCGAGCCGCCGTCAGGCCGCTTCGAAAAGGGGAACACCGTTTTTTCCTGACGTGCATGAGCACGTGGTGAAGTCGTGGGTGGCCCCACAATCGGCGCGCACCCTCACTTCCACCCAGGCCATGTTTGCCCCCGTGGACGAGGCGGGGGACCACGGCTACCTCCGCATCCCCCCCGTCGAGGAAACCGTCGCCGCGCACCTCTGCCCGTCGGCTCCCGCCCTGGGCTCGGACCGCAGCCTGCCGTCCCGAGCCTGCAGATTTACGGCCCACCAGGCTAACAAGGCCTACGGTGCCGCGGGGGAGGCGGTTTCTGCGTTGCATGCCATGGCCGTTCTCCAAGTGCTGCAGGCTAAGCAGCTCAAGTCTCTGGATGACGCCGCCTCTATCGACGCTGACGCCATCCGGGATCTCCGTTCGGCCACGGACCTCGCGCTCCTGGCCACGAAGCATTCGGCCCAGGCGATTGGCCGTTCGATGGGGTTTCTGGTGGTCCTCCACAGACACCTGTGGCTCACCCTGTCGGACGTGCAGGAGGCCGATAGGAAGACGCTGCTTAACGCACCGATCTCCCCGGCAGGCCTGTTCGGAGACGCCGTGGAGAAAGTCACCGAGCGTTACTCCGAGGCGCAGAAGAAGGCGAAGGCTATGAGCCACGTGATTCCTCGGAGGGCGCCGCTGCCGCCGCCGCCGCAGCCGCAGCCTCGCTCCCGTTCGTCTTCCGCCTCGGGCCGCCAACCTCAGGCCGCGGCTAGAAGACAGACAGCGCCCCGCCCGGGACCGGATGCTCGTAGAGGCCGTAGCGGCCAGTGGCAGGGAGCGGGTAGCAAGAGGACGCAGAGGAGCCCGCGCAGAAAGCCCACCGCGTCCCCTGCGAGGCCCAAGCAGTCGTCCTGACCGCTCGGGCAAGAGGAGAAGAGAGCGCCAGGTCGGCCCCGCGTCCAAGCGGCGCGCTCTAATGCACTTGGTCCCTCAGCGTTCTGTGAGAGACGCGTGCAGTTGTTTTGTGAATGTTGTCGATGTTGTTTCTTGTTCAAAAATGTAAAGACTATGGGCGGATCTAATCCGTGGGGAATTTGCATATCATAATTAATAATTGATAATTAATAATTATTCATACATGTTTGGATTAGATCAGTCTTACATGTTAATAAATCTCCCTCTAAGGGAGGATGTAATTTTACCTGCATGCATAACTGTGTATCCTTGCATTTCAACTACAAGTTGATTACAGTTAATTACACTGATCACGTCTTACGAAACAGGCAAAATTAATTAGCTCAATTGCCAGAATAATATTGTGGGGATCCACGATATCACCTTACTTTATAGGATTTCAGGAAACACAATTCTCTGGCCAGAAGAATTGGGTTTCCCGCCCTATAAACACATACTCTTTAAAGTATTTTTCATTTGTAAAGCTTGTAGCATAAATTAGATCTTTGGCACTTAAGGGACTTGAAAATGAGCAAAACAACACAGTTTGTCAATCACATGAATATAATGGATTTAATAAAGGCATGTCTACTTATATATTTACTACGGTTGCCATGGAATATACACTCACCGGCCACTTTATTAAGTACCCCATGCTAGTAACGGGTTGGACCCCCTTTTGCCTTCAGAACTGCCTCAATTCTTCGTGGCATAGATTCAACAAGGTGCTGGAAGCATTCCTCAGGGAGTTTGGTCCATATTGACATGATGGCATCACACAGTTGCCGCAGATTTGTCGGCTGCACATCCATGATGCGAATCTCCCGTTCCACCACATCCCAAAGATGCTCTATTGGATTGAGATCTGGTGACTGTGGAGGCCATTTGAGTACAGCAAACTCATTGTCATGTTCAAGAAACCAGTCTGAGATGATTCCAGCTTTATGACATGGCGCATTATCCTGCTGAAAGTAGCCATCAGAAGTTGGGTGCATTGTGGTCATAAAGGGATGGACATGGTCAGCAACAATACTCAGGTAGGCTGTGGCGTTGCAACGATGCTCAATTGGTACCAAGGGGCCCAAAGAGTGCCAAGAAAATATTCCCCACACCATGACACCACCACCACCAGCCTGAACCGTTGATACAAGGCAGGATGGATCCATGCTTTCATGTTGTAGACGCCAAATTCTGACCCTACCATCCGAATGTCGCAGCAGAAATCGAGACTCATCAGACCAGGCAACGTTTTTCCAATCTTCTATTGTCCAATTTCGATGAGCTTGTGCAAATTGTAGCCTCAGTTTCCTGTTCTTAGCTGAAAGGAGTGGCACCCGGTGTGGTCTTCTGCTGCTGTAGCCCATCTGCCTCAAAGTTCGACGTACTGTGCGTTCAGAGATGCTCTTCTGCCCACCCTGGTTGTAACGGGTGGTTATTTGAGTCACTCTTGCCCTTTCTATCAGCTCGAACCAGTCTGGCCATTCTCCTCTGACCTCTGGCATCAACAAGGCATTTCCGCCCACAGAACTGCCGCTCACTGGATGTTTTTTCTTTTTCGGACCATTCTCTGTAAACCCTAGAGATGGTTGTGCGTGAAAATCCCAGTAGATTAGCAGTTTCTGAAATACTCAGACCAGCCCTTCTGGCACCAACAATCATGCCACGTTCAAAGTCACTCAAATCACCTTTCTTCCCCATACTGATGCTCGGTTTGAACTGCAGGAGATTGTCTTGACCATGTCTACATGCCTAAATGCACTGAGTTGCCGCCATGTGATTGGCTGCTTAGAAATTAAGTGTTAAGGAGCAGTTGGACAGGTGTACCTAATAAAGTGGCCGGTGAGTGTATATATATATATATTTACAAACATAATAGACATACAAAACACAATAAGACATCAATGAACGAGGAAGTGTGTGAGATATAGAGATATGGATAAATTACACGCGTGAGAGCGAGTAAGAGAGAGAGAAATAGGGTTACGTTCACCTAGACAGTCAACTTTCCTGAAACAACACGAAAACACATTCTTAATGCTCTGAAAACAGGGTAACCCAAATTTACTTGCATGTGGAAGGGTTCTCTCATGTGTTCCTGCGTTCCTTGAGCGGCCTGCATGGTCTAGCCGCGTTTTGGACGGCAGATCTTTTGTTCTCCGTGCGCGTGCGGCCCGCATGGTTTAGCGGCGTGCGTGAGCTGAGTCCTTGGTTCCGTGGAGTCACGTGATGCGGCGCGAGTCTTTGAACAGCGGTCGGAAGTCTTTTAGGTCACGTTACCAACGGAGATAGTTCGGCTCAGGTCATGTCACTTCGTGGAAGTGAAACAAGTTGAATACAGAAAACAGATTTTTGGCTAGAAAGTAAAGAAAAGATCCAGGATATGATCTGATCCCCTGAGGGGACCTCCGCGTGAATTACATGTTTCTGACGTGCTGGAAAGTTCAAGAGAGAGAGGCGGAGCCGCGCTCCTACATTTATCACCTTGTAGAATTCCCTCCCCTTCCGGTTCACGGGGCCAATCGGGGAATGGATGTTGCACGCGGGAACCCTTGGTTTATTGTCCTTTGTTTGGGAGAACATGCCCCTCGTGGTACAGGGGTGTGTTCAAGGAGGGTGTACAGTTTAACAGTTTGAATCTTCAATGGCGGTAAAACCTATTAAAAATACACTTTACTTTATATCTCTGTGCATATTCAGATAGCCCGTTCCATGAGCATTTTAGAGGTGTCAAACACATCAAATGAAAGTCAAAGGAAAAATACAGAGGTATTTAAAATGCATAAAGAAGGTATTTCTAATGTCCATTTATGCCGTGGCCAAACAAAGATATTTCACTGTGACATGGGGAAAAACACATACATTTAACAAAATATATTTAATGGTTTTTATGTCTTTACACAACAGAAATGTCCGTCTCTTTGTTCAGAGACATTCTGCGACATTCCGATGGGTTATAAAGTCTCGTAACAGGAGCTTCCCTCGTGTGTTGGGGGAGGGAAGGGCTCGTGTGTGTGTGTGTGTAAAATTCAGTCTTTCGGTGCCTGAAGGTTTTTTGGGACTTTAGCACAGATATTTTTATTTATTCAGATTCACTCTTAGCCCAGTCCCTACAATATCCCCCTTTTTGTCTGATGAAGTCCCTGTGTGGACTTAAATCGGACAACAATCATCACAATTGACGGATGACAGGTGAATCATGATGATAGGGTAGCAGGTGCTCTCGAGCCGAGGCTGAGGGCTCAGCTTGATTAAGTTTGACGCAGCCTCCGGCGTGGTACCCTCTTCCTGAGGGTCCCGTGAGCTTGGCTGTAGATTTTCGCATCTCGTTGAGCCTCCTGATTGAAAGTCAAGTGTCAGGGTGTGGTTGATTACCGTAGAGGTACCCAGCGCAGGATCAGCTGCAGTCCAGGATTGGACAACAGGTGAGGCAGTTAAGGCGGGCAGTTGAGACACAGCTTGGAGGGCTATGTCGATGGGAACAAGGTCAGTTCTGATTGGTGCTCTTCGCTTGGAAGAGGATACGATGCCAGGTCGTCGAGGTGAAGGATGGCACCTTTGATGCTTGGATTACACGCTCTGGTCGAGCAAGGTGACACAGGTGTCAGTGTCATTTTGGTCGTCAGTGAGTGCGGCTGTGCGCACAGGAGTGTTAAGGAGTCCCCCTTTCACCTGCAATCTCTGCGTGGGTCTCGGTGACCTGAGTGCGAGGCTTGGCTTTGGCAGGGCAGCGTGTGCCGCTGATCTGCAGCCCGCAGATTCCGTCAGTGTTGTCTGTGAGGAAAGGTTTGTTAGGGGCAGAGATACTGAACGTCTTTGGTCAATGTGCACATGTGCGGATTCGGAGCTGGGGCAGCTTTGTGTCGCTGTCGTGTGAGGCATCCACGTCCAGCGTGCATATCTTGAAGTGAGTGTTACTTTTCAAAATCTGGCATTGACAATGTTCTTGAGCTTCGGCTTGACTCTAGGATGGGCAAGTTCAGGAGAAAACCCCCTTTTCTCTGCTTGTGGTCGACGCAGAGTGGGATGGCACTACCCAGAGAGTAAGCAAGGTGTATTTGTAAAGAGTCAGTTGGCGTGGTGATGGCGGACACCAGCATGGTTTGCATGAGGCCTAAGGGTATCAGGTGCGGTGGAATTCTACCCATGGCGAGGCTGTCGATGGAGGGGTTCGCTTCCCGCAGCGGGTTTGTCCTCAGGGCTGTTACCAGCTGAGTTTGAGCGACGTCATTCTGGGAGACAGTAACAGCTTTTTCATGGAGTTCACTGTTGGGGTCGGCAGAACGCTGTGAGTGTTGAAAGTTACCACAATTCCCTTTAGTGTCTTGTCGATGGTCTGCAGGGATGCACTCTGTGTCGTGAGTTGCTCTTTTATCTGTGGAATCTTAGCCTGAATTTCGGCTACATGCCGCCTCACGGTGGCTAGGTTTACTGCATTCACACTGGGCATACAAATGTTAAACAGAGTTCCGACGGCAGTGGCGGCTCCGAGCAAAGCTCGTAGAAACCGTTGGGAGCGGCGGTTGTGGCCACCTGGCTCCGCTAGCGTGACAGTCATTTTCTCAAGTTGGTTGAGCATGTGTTCAACATCAGCCTCAGCGTGAGTGAGGGAGTCCTCTGTCCATCGGGCACCTACCCAGCTGTATTGTGTCGTTGCGCAGGGGTAGTGTGCTCTGTAGACGTTGCGAGGATCAGGTGGCACGTACACTTTCTGAGTTTGGGTCCGGCCATTGGTGATGAGGAGTCCCGGTTGTTCCTTTAGGACGATGACTGATGCCGGATTTGGTGCTGTCCGATTGCGGCTGCTCTCTGGTTGGCTGGAGGTACAGGATGGCGAAGCACAGCAGCATCCTGGTAAAAGTGAAAGAGAGAGAAAGAGAGAAAGGGAGAAAAAAACTCGGGAGGGGGGGGGGGGGGGGGGGAGGGGTTCTTGAACTTGGGCCCAGACTGTCAGGTGTTTGAAATCTAGTAAAGGCTCAAAGCGCTCTAGCAGATCTTTGCCAATCAGAAAGGGGTACATGTCCATTTGTGAGATGTACCCAGGGTGTTTCAGACTAAAAGAACCAATTGTCAGGTGAATGTGAGCTACCTGTTTGAGCCGGATGTCGTTCTGGCTGTATGACTGCACAGTCAGCTCGCATGTTTGAGATGTAAGAGTTCGATTTTGTCTCTCAGAGTCTTTAAAAGAGTTTCCGGGCCATACCCTGTTTGATCATGTGCCCGAGGAGTCTTGGCGTCGGGGCTGGTGTGGTGATCGACGGGCGGTTAGGGCCGGTCTTGTGTAGTTCTTTGCGGAGACAGACAAAGTAGCATTTCTTGGTCTTTTGGGATTTTGGTCCCAGTCGTGGGAAGTTGTCAGCTGTGTTAGCTGTGTTAGCTCTGTGGTCTGTTGTTGACGAGCAGTGTTCTGTGTGCCTGTTGCAGGTTTTATGCTGAGGCATAGGATGTCGTGTTCGTCCCTCTTGTTGTCTTTGTAAAGTCTTTTGTGAAGAAGCTCTTTAAGCAACTTCAGACTCTTGGCTGTCTCGGACATGGCAGCACTGTTTTCGTCTGATGTGTGTTCAGACTTGTGCTGACCAGTGGCAGGTCGAGAGGGGTTCTGCTCTGGGCTGTTGAGGTCAGGCTAAGCAGGGGCTCTGTGACATTTTGGCACACTTGTGGTGAGTGACTAATGCATGGCCCTAAAAGTACAGAACTACTGCTTAATGGGTTCGCTAGATATGTAGCCTAAAGCTAAGTGTCTCTTGTTTAGCTAGCTAGTGACGTGTGTCTTGTATCCTTATCTTAGCTGTGATTGTTAGGAGGCTAAGAGTTATGTGGTTCCAAGATTATTCCCTGGAAAGGGCATAGCCGAGATAAAATAAATGACGTAAGATGGTTCTTATGACTTAATTATTTCTCTGGACTTAACTGGGGGGGGGGGGGGTCACTACGGCTTGACGAAGTGAAGGATAAGAGGGAAATGGACAGCTTTCTCATTTGAATTTTGCTTATTATCAATCCTTAGGATTATAGTTGTGCCCTAGTAAGTTGTTGAAATTACTTGTGCTGCAGGGTCACGAAAATGAGTGCACTGGTTGAAACTAAGCCAAAATAACAAATAAGGGTGTCTCTGTTTCCTTTCTGGGCCCTATGGGAAATGGAACCACATTTGAACAAGAGAGGAAATTAAATTAAATCATATAGATGACTGATTAGCCAAGGGAACAGCTGACTGCTGTTATTATGAAAGTTAAAGAAATGAAAGAAGTAACAAGAGAAAAACAAAATTTAAAGCAAAAGGGAATAAAGTGATCAAACACCGGGAATGATCGGTTTAGTCACCTGTCGATGAAAATTCCTATTGCTATATGAATTATTCTCTAGCTACACAGTTTACATTTAGTTAAACGTAAGTTTAATTAACAGGGTATCTGCAAAGTTAGCCTTCGACGGTTAGCAAGGACGATGCCTTCACTAGTGAAGGTGAACTTAAGCTGCAAAGAAGTGTAAACACGGAAAGTGAATAATTAGAAACCCTAACCGGTGTTAAAGAAAGTATTCTAGAATACTTTGCATTGTGTGAACACAAGTGGTGATTAAGGGCTCAAGTAAATTATGCTAGCTGCTAACTGTAGAAGTTATTATGTAGCTTAGCCTAAGCTGGATGGATGCTAGGTTAGCGTAGCGTAAGCTAGCTGGATGCTATGTTAGTTTAGCTCAGCGTAAGCTGAAAGGATGCTAGGTTAGCTTAGCGTAGCGCAAGCTAGCTGGATGCCATGTGAGTTTAGCTTAGCGTAAGCTGGAGGGATGCTAGGTTAGCTTAGGCACCTAGGCTGGTTTGTTTACAAAGTGACATCACAAGTTAGCACTTCCTGTGACAAGTCGTTGTCATGGGAACCAGAGCATGTCAGACAATTCAACAGTCCTTAAAGAATGTCTGTACATTTTTCATGGATTATGCATGTTTAAACGGGTTAACAGGATGCACCTATATTTTAAGTCTTTCTAGGACTCAGTGTTACATTAAGTAAAATGCAGATGTGTTTTGGCATTAGCTAATTTTACTCATGGAACTCTTCTCTTTATTTTACGTAGCTTATTCTATTTGTTTACAGAGTAAGGAAATAGATTTGCTGTAAGTCAAAGCTTGTCTAAGCATATATGGTTACGTCCCTCTCGTGCACGAATGCTGACTTCTCAGCGAGTAACAGTTTTGATCGCTAGGTAGCTCTCTGCTTGTAGATGCAGCAAAAAAAATATTTAGGTGAATTACATCAATCTAACAATAATTTGTAAGGCCTTTACATTTGTAGACACCCAGGTCTACCTAGATATAACTCTGTCCTGAGCTTTCTTTGTTAGACACAGGTTTAGTCATACTACCATTTGGATTTCCTGTTAATCAAAGCATAATAGATATCGATACAGTTTACAAGCTGCTGAGATGAGGTTTCTTTGTCAAACAGACTTACGCTTTTACTGCTGAACATGCTACTTTTACTTTTAGTTGGAAATCTAAGGCTATTTTACTTAGAGTAGAGATGTCAATTCCAGCTATCGTTTTATCTGCATTTAGACAGGCCAGCGATCAAAGATGTGTATTGCACGTTGTGTTCTGGTTGGATCGCAACGATCAAAAGCATCTCGTAGGTTAACAGTAGTTTAAAACTGTGGTGGTTCTCCTACATGGAAACTAATGTACAGCAGTGCATTTTTCAAGAAGTATCTAGAAACTGTTTGTTTCAAAGGGGTCGTGTATAGCCTGTTGGCAGGTGAGGCTTACAGGTGAGCCATTCAAGATTTTCTTTAAATCAGTAAAGTTCAAATTTTTCTACTGCAGAGTCTTGCGTCTTTTTGAGCACAACTTTTCATCTACTTTTTAAAAGTTCTATGTCCTATGCTGATCAGGGACCCTTTTAGCAGAGTCTTGCACTGTGTTCGTGCAGTGTCTTCTGGTTTTGCAGTTCAAAATCATTGGGGTTTTGGACCCAGCTGTGGGACAGTTTGCTCTGTGTGCCTGTTGTAGGTCTTACGCTCAGGCATAGGATGTCAGGAAAGTCTTTGTGAAGAAGCTTTTCAGCGACTCCAGGGTCCCGGCTGGTGATGTTTTGAACAGTGTTCAGAGACCGAGTATATCGTGGGGGTTGTCAAAGTCTTTTCGGATACAGTCTTTTACTTGTTGTAAGCTTCTCATAGCTGTTGAGTAGTCATGCTATGTGGGCAGGCCAGGAGCCTAGGTGATGACTCACTGTGGGGTGCAGATTTCGGATAATCTGTCCCACGCGGTGACGTTGGTAACAGTTTTTTAAGTGAAAGTCAATGTCTTGTAGGTAGGCGTGCACGTTGTGGCCTCCTGCAGGGTTCGGAGTGAACGTAGGGAGGTTTCTCGCCAGCTTGTTAAGTCTTTTGGGAGCCCTGCCGTTGTAAGTAGCAGGGGCTCTCCTGGAAAGGCCCCCCCTTTTTAGCTCTGGGTTGTAGGCTGAAAGGTGCGGACCAGCTGGTCAGGGGAAACTTTGTGGTGTGCGTTTCCCTTTTCCGGTCATTCTGTAGTCTATAAGAGTGTTTCAGCTATCTGTGAACAATGTCAATTTCGCATATGATATTGTCTTTGTGCTGAATGAGTTCATGGATTTCAGCTCGGGCCGCTTGTAAGTGTTTTACACAGGCCTTTGCTTTAGTGTCTCTTTCTTTAGTTCAGTCTCTGCTGAACGAGCTTGTGGATGGTATCGCGGGCCTCTTGCGGGTTTTTTTTTTTTTCGCAGGCCATGGCTTTCGAGTCTCTTTTAGTTCAGCCTCTGCTCTTTGCAAAGGGGCTTCACTTTTGTCGGAGTTTCTCGTTGAGTACCACTCTGGTTGTTTTCTCTGAATGCTCTCTTCGGTCTGTGTGCCGATGAAGATCAGGCAGGGCAGTTTGAAGTCTTTCCACTTCTTTCTGTAGCTCTGGGTCGTTGTCGTCCTCGGCTTGCATCCTTAGCGTTGCAACTTCGTGCTCCAGGGCGAGGCGGCTCCTTTCACGGAGACGTGCTTGTGCGATGAGCTGGCAAGCGAGGTTTTGGACGTGTCTGGCCGGTCTTTGTCGTGGGAGCTTTGGCTTGGTTTGTGCGCCATCAGCTTGTCCACGTCGGCGCTGCTCTTGGCTTTGGAGCTCTGAGTCACTGTCTCCCGGTTGTCCCAGCGGGTTGTGGGACTGTAGGACCGGAACATACTGGTTTCAACTGTGGGCGAGAGGAACACAACACGCACAGAGAGACCAAGCAAGTTTGTTCTACGTGTAACGAGCTATAATACGGCTATGCCGCGTATGCAAATTGTGGTTAACTGATGCAGACAGTTAAATCATTCGGTGGGACAATTTGGTTAGGTCAGCATGGGCCTGAATAAAATTTAGCAGGGCGGTAGATTAAAGGGGGTCACCTTTTGATGCTAGCGGCTTGTTGTCTAATTATTATTCAGCGTTCCTTGTTGTCTCAGATAGGTTCTGTCTCTAGGTGAACTGAAAGGAACAGAGCACAACAGAAAAAGAGCAATGGCAAGATAGCAAAGTTTGAAGTAACATTCAACCATCAAAGATGGAAAGGTCTGTAATGAAATGGCGTCAATAGTACACAGGAAGAGTTACAGGGGAAAAGGAGGCCTAAGCCTGCGGTTTGTGGCTCGGAGAGGAAAAGGGAGCCGGACACTTCAATGGCCGGGGGAATCTCTAGATTCTGTGGCCAATATTAAGTGGATGGGTTTAATACCTTTTTCTAGTTTAACTGGGTGAAATGAGGTCATTCGGGTTGGAGTTCAGCATCGCGGTTGGTCTTTCTGTCGTCCCCCAAACGCCTGACAGCAGTGTCCCGGGCCCCTCCGTATATCTGTACCGATGTGCGCCCTCTCACGCAACCTGACTTTGAATCACAACCGGCGGTGCCAAATTGGTGATGTCGTGTTGCGGGCCGCACTAACGGAGAGACACGGGAAAGTCCGAGACTCGCGCTCAGTCAGCGCTGGGGACACAGGTCAGATGAACCAGCATGCTGGACTCCAAGCAGAGATGACTGTCAAATCACCACACGCTCTTTAGTGGATTCTACCTATAAACACAGAATAGTGTGAACAAGTGGCTTGACAGTGAATGAAAGCTTTCTTGTTTAAACTGAATTGAGTAATTACGTATGTAGAAAATAGAAGCAAAGGTTTTACTAGATAATGGTAAAAAGGAAATTATGAAAATGATGTTAATTATCAAAATAACTTAACCCAAAAGAAAGAGAAAAAAAAAAACATTTCCTTTAAGAAAAAAAAATTAACCCTTTTTTTTTTATTATTATTATTTTATTTATTTATTATTATCACTTTTATTATTAATAAAAATTAACAATCAGAAGTAATAAAGTAGGATGTACCCCGGGAGAAGACAGGCAGTAGTGGCGCGTTTGGGCCACAAAGGGTCTTGGGCCACTCCCTCCTAGTGGTCACCCTGGCTGACAGAGGACTTGATTTAAATTGCATTCACTGGTTTTGAATACAATTCAAATCGAGCGTATGCATAGATGTTAAGTAACTTCTAGAATAGTTGTCATAACGTATCGAATCAAAATTATTAAAAATAATTTGAAAAAGGAAATATAGAAGTAAAGCCATAAAACCATTCCCCACAGGGAAGGAGACTTCATTCAAATTAATCTTGAAATTTGTTTGTTTCCAACCAAATTTGAATAAGTGTAGGAAATTAAAGGTTGGCATTATTTTTGATGATGATCACGATCACTGTGGTGTATCAATGATAATAACCAAAATAAAATCAACTGGGAGAAAGCCACTTCAAAACAGAATGAGAGTAGACAGTAAGAGATGAGCTGACTTAGCGGGGGAAGGCCACAAGGGGGCCACACTCCTCCTAAGTGGTCATCAGAAACTGCTAATACTTACTTTTGAATTTTAAATTCAAATGTGGTTTGAACCAAATTCAAAATAAGTGTACACAGTCAGAGGTGAAATCATGTTAGTAACACTGGAACTTGCACATGCATTGAAAGTTAGAAACACACTTTCAGAAATTCACTGGAAAAATCTGAAATTGTGACGAGAGAGAAATTTAGGAAAGGATGACCTTGTTACCGGTGTCCACGAGGTGGTGCTATTTCGCTCATGGAGGGTAAAGTCAGGACGTGGAGGCCGTCTGATACTGGAAAACTCAAGGGCGCGCCCTAGCGTTTGGCAGTAGCATTGCAACCCGCCTGCTTTCGAATGTGACCATCTCAGAGGACATGCAAAGAATTACATGCCTCAATTGCTGCATAAATCACAAATATTGCGGAATTTAAATCTCGACGGATTTCTTTCCGGTGCTATATTTCACAAAACGGCGTGGCAGGATTTTATTTTTTTATTTTTTTCCTACACACACACATAGGGTCACAGGAATTATACGTCTGTCGTTCGTATCCAAATACATTTATCAAATAGCGTTTTATGATTAGAATGTTTTTAGGTTTTGGATTGTTTCTGTTGGTGCTATATTTTAACAAACAAGTCTTGCAGGAATTTTTTTTTCTGCGCTGTGTAGGAGAAAACAGGAATTATACGTCTGTCGGTTGGATCCAAATACATTGATCAAATAGCATTTTATGATTAAAATGTTTTTATGTTTTGGATTTTTCTGTGCTATATTTCACAAAACGGTGTGGCAGGATTTTTTTCTACGCACACACATAGGGACAACAGGAATTAGGCATCTGTTTTTTGATTCCCACATACGACAATTAGCACTATGATTCACACGTGTTCACTTATAAATTTTAAACCTCGGCGGGTTTTCCTATTTCGACACGTGTACACGGAAGGATTTCTTCATTTCCGCACATTAATATGGACAACAGGAATTATACGTCTGTCATTCGTATCCAAATAACATCTATCAAATAGCACTTATGATTAAAAATGTTTTTATGTTTTGGATTTTTCTGTGCTATATTTCACAAAACGGTGTGGCAGGATTTTTTCTACACACACACATAGGGTCACAGGAATTATACGTCTGTCGTTCGGATCCAAATACATTTATCAAATAGCATTTTATGATTAAAATGTTTTTATGTTTTGGATTTTTCTGTGCTATATTTCACAAAACGGTGTGGCAGGATTTTTTCTACACACACACATAGGGACAACAGGAATTATACGTCTGTCGTTCGGATCCAAATAACATTTATCAAATAGCACTTTATGATTAAAATGTTTTTAGATTTTGGATTGTTTCTGTGCTATATTCTAACAAACACGTTTGGCAGGATTGCTTCGCTGCGCTGTGCGTAAATAAAACAGGGATTATTCGTCTGTTTTTTCGACTCCCATAACATTATCAAATAGCACTTATGATCAAATATGCGTTAGGTTTTACAATTGAGTAGCTACGTCAATGTTTTAACCCGGAGTTATCGATAATCTAACGATTATAATTAATATCAGGCCTGTTTAAGAATAGTGAAAGAGCATCGTTTCACTAAATCTTGTCTTCACCGTGGCCGAAGAATCTCGTTCCGCCAGGGGAGTTTAACATTAAAATTGTCGTTGTTCAAAAGAGGTTTCTTCATCTCTTGTCGGACAACTTTAATACTCTGAAACTATGAAACTGCAGTTTACTTCTTAGCTTCGCTGGACTGAAACGGCTTTTTGCCTTTAATCAGTCAAGGTGAGTTCGCATAGCGTTCGCTCAACCGAGGTGCACGTACAATATTAAATCACAATATAGACATAGATTGAAAACCTAATTTGCTCAAAAACAATTTTAATGTTAAACTGCCCGCATTCTCCACCATTTGTAAAGACTATGGGCGGATCTAATCCGTGGGGAATTTGCATATCATAATTAATAATTGATAATTAATAATTATTCATACATGTTTGGATTAGATCAGTCTTACATGTTAATAAATCTCCCTCTAAGGGAGGATGTAATTTTACCTGCATGCATAACTGTGTATCCTTGCATTTCAACTACAAGTTGATTACAGTTAATTACACTGATCACGTCTTACGAAACAGGCAAAATTAATTAGCTCAATTGCCAGAATAATATTGTGGGGATCCACGATATCACCTTACTTTATAGGATTTCAGGAAACACAATTCTCTGGCCAGAAGAATTGGGTTTCCCGCCCTATAAACACATACTCTTTAAAGTATTTTTCATTTGTAAAGCTTGTAGCATAAATTAGATCTTTGGCACTTAAGGGACTTGAAAATGAGCAAAACAACACAGTTTGTCAATCACATGAATATAATGGATTTAATAAAGGCATGTCTACTTATATATTTACTACGGTTGCCATGGAATATATATATATATATATATATTTACAAACATAATAGACATACAAAACACAATAAGACATCAATGAACGAGGAAGTGTGTGAGATATAGAGATATGGATAAATTACACGCGTGAGAGCGAGTAAGAGAGAGAGAAATAGGGTTACGTTCACCTAGACAGTCAACTTTCCTGAAACAACACGAAAACACATTCTTAATGCTCTGAAAACAGGGTAACCCAAATTTACTTGCATGTGGAAGGGTTCTCTCATGTGTTCCTGCGTTCCTTGAGCGGCCTGCATGGTCTAGCCGCGTTTTGGACGGCAGATCTTTTGTTCTCCGTGCGCGTGCGGCCCGCATGGTTTAGCGGCGTGCGTGAGCTGAGTCCTTGGTTCCGTGGAGTCACGTGATGCGGCGCGAGTCTTTGAACAGCGGTCGGAAGTCTTTTAGGTCACGTTACCAACGGAGATAGTTCGGCTCAGGTCATGTCACTTCGTGGAAGTGAAACAAGTTGAATACAGAAAACAGATTTTTGGCTAGAAAGTAAAGAAAAGATCCAGGATATGATCTGATCCCCTGAGGGGACCTCCGCGTGAATTACATGTTTCTGACGTGCTGGAAAGTTCAAGAGAGAGAGGCGGAGCCGCGCTCCTACATTTATCACCTTGTAGAATTCCCTCCCCTTCCGGTTCACGGGGCCAATCGGGGAATGGATGTTGCACGCGGGAACCCTTGGTTTATTGTCCTTTGTTTGGGAGAACATGCCCCTCGTGGTACAGGGGTGTGTTCAAGGAGGGTGTACAGTTTAACAGTTTGAATCTTCAATGGCGGTAAAACCTATTAAAAATACACTTTACTTTATATCTCTGTGCATATTCAGATAGCCCGTTCCATGAGCATTTTAGAGGTGTCAAACACATCAAATGAAAGTCAAAGGAAAAATACAGAGGTATTTAAAATGCATAAAGAAGGTATTTCTAATGTCCATTTATGCCGTGGCCAAACAAAGATATTTCACTGTGACATGGGGAAAAACACATACATTTAACAAAATATATTTAATGGTTTTTATGTCTTTACACAACAGAAATGTCCGTCTCTTTGTTCAGAGACATTCTGCGACATTCCGATGGGTTATAAAGTCTCGTAACAGGAGCTTCCCTCGTGTGTTGGGGGAGGGAAGGGCTCGTGTGTGTGTGTGTGTAAAATTCAGTCTTTCGGTGCCTGAAGGTTTTTTGGGACTTTAGCACAGATATTTTTATTTATTCAGATTCACTCTTAGCCCAGTCCCTACAAAAATAAAGCAGATCACTACCTCACAAACAGAGCTTTTTTCTCCTCTTGCACCACACACTGTGTTACCCGCCCTGCCTTCGAGCAGCGCAGAGTCACGGTCAATAAATATTCCCAGCCCTCACATAGCGGCTATGACCGCAGCGGCGATGACCGCAGGTTTAGATCAGCCCACGCTCAGTCGTTTTCAGGCAGCGTGGGAAGCTATTCCGGGCATTTCGCCGTGGGTGTTGAATATAATTCGGCGCGGGTACACACTTCAGTTCAAACGCAGACCACCCCGCTTCCGCGGCGTAATTCAGTCATTAACTTTGCCCCAAAACGCTCATGTGCTGAGGCAAGAAGTGTGCAGCTTGCTCGAAAAGAAGGCTATAGAACCGGTTCCCCCGAGGGAGCGGGAGAGCGGATTCTACAGCCGCTATTTCGTCGTGCCGAAGAAGGGAGGGGGGCTCCGCCCCATTTTGGATCTGAGACCCGTCAACAGAGCGCTTCACAAGCGCGCCTTCAGGATGACTACTCTGAAGCAAATCCTGGCGCAAATTCGCCCCGGGGATTGGTTCGCTTCAGTGGATTTAAAGGACGCTTACTTTCAAATCCAGATAGTATAATCGGATAGTATAGTCACATGCGATTCCTGAGGTTTGCGTTCGAGAATTCGGTGTACCAATATACGGTGCTTCCGTTTGGACTAGCCCTAGCCCCCCGAACGTTTTCGAAATGCGTGGACGCGGCACTTTCACCCCTCAGGTCGAGCGGGATGCGCGTCTTGAACTATCTGGACGACTGGCTGGTTCTCGCGCAGTCGAGAGAAACGCTGGTCAGCCATGTGGAAACCCTCCTTCGACACTTGGAGATGCTCGGTTTGAGGGTGAACGTCCAGAAAAGTGTGCTCACGCCGAACCAGACTACAACAATCCTGGGAGTGTGTTTGGATTCAGTGAGAATGAAAGCGCGCCTCTCCCCCGAGCGAGCGGAGGCTCTAAGTTCTTCTCTCGGTCTCTTCAGACCTGGCAGACTCGTCCCACTGAAAGAGTTTCAGAGGCTACTGGGACGTATGGCAGCGGCTTCTTCGGTGTGTCATCTGGGGCTGCTGCATATGAGACCGTTGCAACACTGACTGAAAGCGCGCGTTCTCCCGAGCGAGTGGTATTCTGGCCACAAGCGGATTATGGCCCGCGGATGCGCCCGCGCCCTGGCCCCGTGGAGGAACCCAGATCTCTTCAGCTCAGGCGTCCCTATGGGCATAGTGACGTGACGCGTGGAGGTCCTGACGGACGCTTCGTCCACTGGATGGGGAGCCGTCTGCTTGGGAAAGCCCGCCTCGGGTCGGTGGTCAGGGAAGCAGATGGAGTGGCACATAAATCGTTTGGAACTAGAAGCGGTCTCTCTAGCTCTAAAAGCCTTCTGGTCTCGGCTGGAGCAACAGCATGTGTTGATTCGGACCGACAACACTTCCGTGGTCTCGTACATAAATCGCCAAGGCGGTGTACATTCCAGAGCCCTATTCAGGCAGGCGGAATCCCTTCTGTTGTGGGCGGACCGGTTTTTCCTCTCGCTGAGAGCGGCTCACATCCCCGGAGTTCTGAATCGCGGGGCGGATATGCTCTCGAGAAGCGGGATTCCCCAAGCGGAGTGGAGGCTTCACCCCGGGACGGTTCAGCTGATATGGAATCGTTTCGGCAGAGCGGAGGTCGACCTCTTTGCGACGAGCGAGAACGCGCATTGTCAGATGTTCTTCTCGCTGTCTCGTTCCCCCCGGGAGGTGGACGCGCTGACTGCGCGATGGCCGAGAGTCCGTCTCTATGCTTTTCCTCCGGTGAAAATTTTGCCCATGGTGTTGTGCAAAATCAGGGAGGAGAAGGCGGCGGTGACTCTGGTAGCCCCGAACTGGCCGAATCAGCCCTGGTTCGCGGATTTGGTAGAGTTACTGGCAGGACAGCCATGGGAGATTCCGCTCAGGAAGGACCTTCTGTCTCAGGCGAGCGGAACGATCTGGCATCCCAACCCCGGACTGTGGAGCCTCCATGTGTGGCCGCTGCAGGGTCGCTGAGCGGTAGGGACGCGCTGCACTCGCGAGTTTTGAATACTATCGCGGAGGCGCGAGCCCCGTCCACCAGGCGCCTGTATGCTCTGAAGTGGGGGGTGTTCTCGAAATGATGTCAGGATATCGGTATAGACCCAGCGAAATGCTCTGTGTCGGATATTCTACGCTTCCTTCAGTACAGGATGGATGAAGGGAGCCTACCATCCACTCTGAAGGTATATGTGGCCGCTATTGCCGCGTTTCACCCCCCTATTGACGGAAAGTCTATCGGTAGACATGCGTCGGTGACACGGTTCCTTAAGGGAGCTAGGAGATTATGCCCTGCACGGCCGCCTTCGGTGCCGCCGTGGGACTTAACGTTGGTCTTGGAGGCTTTGTCGCGACCGCCTTTCGAGCCCTTAGCTTCGATTGCCATTAAGGAGCTATCGGTTAAAACGGCACTGCTTCTCGCTCTCGCTTCAGCGAAGCGGGTTGGGGATTTACAGGCTTTCTCTGTAAGTGAAGATTGTATTCGCTTTGGACCGGGAAACTGTAATGTAATTCTCAGACCGAGGCCGGGTTACGTTCCTAAGTCGCTCAATACCCCGTTCAGAGCGCAGATTGTTTCTCTGCCTGCCCTGTCCACTGAGCCATCAACCTCTCAGGATTCGGATGCTCAGAGTGCTATTTGCCCAGTCAGAGCGCTCAGGGAATACATTTCTCGCTCGGCCGCTTTTCGACAATCGGACCAGCTGTTTGTGTGCTTTGGTGGGTGCAACAAGGGACGGGGGGTCTCTAAACAGAGTCTGGCTCACTGGATTGTGGACGCTATTGTTTTGGCTTATGATTGCCTGGGGCATGAATGCCCCCTTAACGTCAAGGCCCATTCGACTAGAGCGATTGCATCCTCGTGGGCTTGGACTAAGGGTATGTCTATTCAGGATTTATGTCTTGCGGCTGGCTGGTCTTCTCAGAACACGTTTGCCAGGTTTTACAAGTTGGATTTACCCTCTGTAGCGTCTCGAGTGCTTTCGGTGAGTTGATTGCACACACAGCATTTAATAGAGCTGCTCTGCGCTTTGCTTATGAGTTGTTCTGTGTGCTATATTGTGTGTTTGTACTGTTGTCACCGCTATGCGTTGGCCTTCTCTTACTGTTGTTATTGCCCTGTTCGTCAGTGCAAACTTCCCCCGGTTATACTGCTAGGGATATGCAAATTCTGGCAGTGTTTGTGAGCTTATGATTGGTCCATTTGGGCCTATCAGAGGTTAGAGGTCGCTATTGGTCAATATCGGCCTATCAGATGCTTGCTTACTGGGGGGGCGGTCTTCGTATTGGGTCTGTTGTCAGTGGTTTGTTTGGCTGCCACGGCGGGATTCTATACAGTTCCCATATACGACATCCGTAATGTCGAAGTTCCGTAGTCTTGATAGGGAACGTCTCCGGTTACTCTCGTAACCTCGGTTCCCTGAAAGGCAAGGAACGAGACATTACGCTCGCCGCCGTGTCCGCTATTGATTTAGCGTTTTTGTTCGATTCTGAAGTGAATTGACGCTGCACTTGCTTATTACTGCTACGAGGTTTCAGTATTTGCATATTTTGCGTCAATTGGCCAGCTCTGCTGGCGTTAGCCTATAAGATTTCAGCGGAAGTGAAGGATGAGAGGAGTTCCCATTTACGACATCCGTAATGTCTCGTTCCTTGCCTTTCAGGGAACCGAGGTTACGAGAGTAACCGGAGACGTTCTCTCGTGTCGATTCTGAGGATTCTGATTGGCTTTATCCTTCTCCCTACACTGCCGCCCATAGGTTTGGCATAGTTATGATGGCGCTCGCGGCGTATTTATGCAGGTCGTGTGCACGATGTTATTATTGAAAACGGAGGGGGGGGAAATATTCGTTTCTCTAAATACCCGGCTATGTGTAAACGCGAGAGAAATCCACTATTTACTTTTTTCACTTCATCCTACAATGACATAAAAATCGTGTAAGAGGGGGGGATTTCTGTAAAGACTACAAACACTAGTTCCCACCCTTTCAAACCCGCCCATAGGGGGTTGGACCTAATGCACTAACAGAACTATCACAGATCAGTGGGTGGGACTTCACTTGCAGCCATCTTGTTTATAAGCTAACAAGCGCTGTGGAGATAGGAAGTTACGACAATGACGGAAGAAACTAAACATGATATGGAAGTAGAGGATTTTGAAATTCTGCTGCTCGAATCCGCTGATCGTGGCTATCTTTACGAGCCGCAATATAGTGAAGAGCAACTGAGGCTGATGGAGGAACAGGAGGCGGCTGCCTGTCACGGACGGGGAGCCCGGACTGGCTCGAGCTGGGCGGACCGCTGGTGCCTGTGTGCTCTCGCTGTGCGCTACGGACACAGAGAGAGTCCGTCTGCTGCAGAGAATTTCAACGATGGCAATTTCTCCTGGACGAAATCTCTGAATCAGACGAGCACACGGATGTTGTGTTGTGATGTGAACCATCCTAGTGTCGCACCGCATATGTTCTGACTGAACATCCAGGTATCATGCAATAATTCACCACACAGAAAGAAATACAAACGAGGAGTAATTCGCTAATGAGTTTGCCAATGTAACGTGGTTCGTTGTTGTGGGAAGAAGGAGGCGGGAACCGGCGAAGATTGAAACATTTTAATAGTAAAATAAACAAATACAAAACAAAAGTATAAGCCAGCTGGCCACACACAATAGAAACAAAACATAAAATCAGGCCTGTTCCTTTTGTGCTTCCGCTCCTCCGTGTGAGATATAATGAGACCGCTGCGTCGGAATTGTGGGAGTTGTTGTCTTACATAAAAATGCGCCCTAAAGTTATTTTCTGTCTTTTCTCGGTCAAGAGGGCACCAAATTCAAAATTTATTTTACATTTCGACTACATATATAACCCACTTTCAATAAAGATTAATGTTGAAATGGGTGAAGTGACCCTTTAAGATGTCAGAATGCTTTTTAAAAAAATTTTTTTTAAATAGTTTCATATGTTTAATTTTTTCCATAGATGAATGAAATACTTATTAGTTTGGGAACAACATGAAGGTATGTAAATGAAGACAGATGTCTCATTTTGGGCGAACTAACCCTTTAACTATTCCTACATGTGTAAACTGCACTACTTTTCCACTGGATGCATGTGCTATGAATTCAGTTAGCTGTTGAAACCAGAGATGGGTTTACACTCTCTGCAGTAGTCTAGATCTCTGTTTCTCAGATAGCCTGCTCTGGTTTCAGCCTATCTATTGAAGACAAGCACCGAACTTTATGCACTCAGAGACCCAGCCACAGCAGACTTCACATTCTGAGCTGTGATTGCTCTCTGAGGGCTATTGATTTCTTGCATTATTCATTAGGAATACATTTACTTTTGAATTTACATAATTAACTGTTAGCTTTGAGTGTAACAGTTAAAACCTACCGACAGGAACTGACATCAGCCTAATTTGTTCAGAGACAACTTTTGCATTATATTTTGAATTTATAAGTGAGTTTAAGGGCTTAGCAGAAGGATTAAGTGCGATCTGTCAGCGAGGCATTTCTAATGAGCATCTCGCATCACCAAATCTCTTAAACACAACAAAGGCCGCAGCTGAGCTTCCATAGTGATGGTGTTCGGACTTGGATAAAGTGTCACTCTGTGGTTTCATGTGGCTGTTTGTAGATTCAATACTATGAACAGTGTGGGAATCCAAGCTTTCGGTAGCAGATGCGATTTTCACGGCGGCGTCCACCTGTCCAACATTTGCTTCCTTTGATCCTCCAGAATCAGGCTGAACACCTGCCCACCTATCAACCTGTGTGCCAGAGCATTGGACTGGGAACCATGAAAGAGGAAACCTGCCCTTCTCCACTCAGACTCCCACCCATCTTGAGGCAACCGTTAAGCATCACTGGACTCTATATTCCAAGGTGAGAATATTCTAGTAACCTGTATTTAAAGGGTTAGTTCACCCAAAAATGACAATTCTGTCATCATTACCCTCAAGTTGTTGGTCATTTCTTCTGATGACCGGAAAAGAAGATATTTTGAAGAATATGGGTAACCAAATAGTTGATGGTGTTGACTTCCATTATGGAAGTCAACAGTGTTGGGTAAGTTACTCTAAAAAAGTAATTAATTACTAGTTACTAATTACCTCTTCAACAGTGTAATTAGATTACTGTACTAATTACTCTCTCTAAAAAGTATTTAATTACTTTTAATTACTAAGTGCTTTCTAAATATTTATGTTTTAATGTTTTAATTCTTTCAAATAAATACTAAAAAATTGCATGAATTAACCTTAAACTGACCAAACATTTTAAAGGGAGAAGGTTACATTATAAACATACTTTTTAACATCAGACAATAAATTTTGATGTTAAACCCACTATTGCTTTATATAGAATTGTTAAATACCAGTCTGATCGCATGACATTTCATACTTATTTTACAAGATGGCTAATTCGTAGAATTTGTACGAGTGAGGTCATACGATTTATCCACCTCATGAAATGCATACGAATCGCCGTGAGATTGGATTGGTCTATACACAGTATTTAGCTCAATTACATTAGAAGTAACTGTAATTAAATTACAGAAAAATTAAGAGTAATCCCTTACCTTACTATTTCAAGGGAAAAGTAATTAAATTACACACTGTAAAAAAAATAGTTGGATTAATTTAAAAAAGTAAGTTACCTGGTTGCCTTAAAATTTTTAGTTCATTGAAATTAAAAATTTGAGTTAATACAACAAAGGAGATTGGTTTAATAAATATAAACTCAAAATATTATGCTATCTGAACTACATTAATTATCTAAGGTGATTTGACAAAATATAAAAAGTTGTGAAAACAAATCATCAAAATTCATTTTTACAGTGCAGTAACTAATTACTTAGTAATTACTTAGTAACTAATTACTTAGTAATTAGTTACACCCAACACTGGAAGTCAATGTGTTTAGCTTGAAGGTGAGTAAATGATGACAGAATTTTTCTTGTTGGGTGAACTATCCCTTTAAAATTTAGTTCTATATAATGAAGAGGAGTATTTTGTTATTACGTTTTAAGGCCATAAACATAAAGAAGATAAGTGTAATGTGACCTAAACTCATTGTCTTTCAATTGTACATATAGGGATAACAGGGTCTACCCAAAAAGGCATCATAAAGAGCAAAGCCAACAAGCTAAGATGGCTTTCAGTTATCGGAATGAACATATCCCTGCAGTCATTAAGGGACATCAACACTTCGGCTTTGGAGGATCTGTGTTGCCTGAGTAAGCATTGCTAATTCTTAAGACATATCTGATATGTATTGAACACAATTGAATTTAAATGAATTTCAAAAATATCTTATAATATTAAATGAATATAATAAATATTATTTTAAACATATTTAATTTTGTTTTTAATATTTTAAGTTTATTGTTTAATATATATATATATATATATTATTTAAACTATTATTTCATAAAAATTAAGTAAATAAAATATAGTTTAATAAATAAAAACTGTTTAATGTTTAATTTACATAATTGTATTTTATTAATGTATTTTTAATTTAATTTACATTATTTATGAACATAATGAACATGACAAAGCTGATAACGTCTAAATGCATGCCTTAAAAGATTTTCATACTAAAATTTGAATGTGCTTACGTTTAGGTCTGTCATCATTGAGCAATATTATGACCTCAGCCTCACCAAGAAGAGTAATGTCCGACTGAATGACCAGCTGTACGTTTTTATAGACTCTCGCTTGCTAATTTCACACACTAATTAAATTAGGTTATATTATCATTATTGATTTATTTATTAGTATTATTATGTATTGATTCCAGGGTTCCCAAACCGACGGACATTGACATGAGGTAAAATTATGAAATATCTTTCTGTCCGTTATCGTTTTTTTTTTCTTTTGCACTCCCTGCATGCTGTATTTATTTATTTATTTATTTTCCTTACACTGTGTGTATCATACACATTAGACTAACACACATGCTCTCTTCTCTTCTACTCTCTTCCTTTCATGCTGTTGGGTAACTGGTTTTGCTGTCAGGCAGGGATTGATCAAGGATAGAGTGAAAGCACTTTTCATTGGAAAAATCCTGAGATTTATAATGTGTCTGTGTGTGTTCTTACAGTAAGAAGATGATTAAAGTTGATATTCCGAGGGAACATCCTTTCAGCTCCCACATCCCCCGGTATCCCGCTATATTTCCATCATACCGATCCCTACCAGTCCAGCCCTCCAGTGCTTCTGCTCCTGTAGTTGTGTGGCGGCATCATCAAAGGAGCAAATAAACATAAAATAAAAGCTGAATAACAACAACAACAAAAATTATTGAAACAGTTTGTGGACAAAATCCATTTTGTGATCCAGACAACCCCTTTCACAACCAAAGAACATACATCTCATTCAAAGATTGAGTCCCTCGCAAACATATGTGCACCCCTGCCCCAAAAAAGAAACATCAGAATCATTATAAACTAAATCATTTATCTGTAGCTCTGTTGGGTGCACACAGTTCACTGAGATCTGAGTCTGTCCTTTCTTCTTTATTATTATTTTTTTTTTAAAGGTGCTAGAATGACCTTACTGAGAATGGCTTTCTTTTTATTTCTTCTTCAAACAAGTGAAAAGCATGTCTCACAGCTGCAATGTCCTTGAGCGTTTGCAAACACACATTCTTTCATTCTCTAAGCATCTGACAACTCTGCATTTGGAAAGCTGAAGAATGACAGCAATCTACATTTTAGCTATTGTTGGAAGTTTATAGAAGGAGAATCAATGTACATATATAAAAAAGAATTACCAGAGTGACCTAGACCTTCTCTGGGCAATAGAATATAGACCATTTTTTTCTGTCACTGTTAAAAGATGTCGTATTGATACTTTCAGTGACCCATGTCTGTAGTTGTCTTCTTCTAGTCTGCCATAACCGTTAATTGTTGTATTCATGTACTATTTGTCTATATATTAATTTATATCTATACTAAGCAGTGTTGGTTTTTCAAATAAGTAACGCAAACTCAGAATATTACGCAAACATGCCTAATATATGCTTTACGTTATCTCACTCTATTAACCAATGTCTTTGCTGCTGACTTTTGATGATCTAATTCAACCATACCAATAAGCAAAAATTACTTAATTTATAATTTAAACATCACATTTATGTTTAATTTTAATTTTAAGATGGTTGAACTTTCTTCTCCTTCATCCAGTTCGTCTGCGATCCTGAATGACAGCATATATGTGGGTCTAAGAGATAAGTTATTTCTGTTGTCATGGAGACAACTGACTCCTGACCTCAAGTGCCGCAACTGAGGATACGTAGAGAAGAGGTGGTTTTAAGAATTGATAATGTCCTTGTGTAGGTTTTGTACCTTTTAATATATATATATACTGTATACATATATAGCTAGTAGAGTTGTAAAACTCATTATAGGTCATATTAATCTGAATAGGTCACATTAATCTGCTTGTTACTTCTGACTTCACATGTCATCATATCCAAAGGCTGTCTCTATTTTGTCATGTGGCACACCTTACTGTATGCGTAATAATTCACCTGATTAACCTGGGCCTGCAGTTTCTAGAAGAGAACACTTCATGTCCACTTGCAGTCTTGTGGACTCACGATGGCTGCTGTGTACGCGTGTACGTTAAGTCCACAGGACTGTGCACCGGGTGTCCCATTTGTCATCTCAGAAGCCCCTTTGTGGCCAATATCCCCCCATTGATGTGCACTTTTGTCGAGCCTGCAGGCCCATGAGCTCCGTAGCAGACTTCTACTCGACAGTCAAACACATTACATCACAAAAGGGGAGAAAGATCACGGGGGGCTTTTAGGGTTTCATTTGGGACAGGGCCTCAGAAAAACCAAGTTACTATTACTTGATTGGTTTGAGTACCATAAGAAAAAGAGTTTTTAAGGTAGGACCATTCTTAATAGACTTTTCACTATTTCCCCCGCTTCTGCGGCTATCTTTCTCCTTAGTTGCATTCACTCATTTTCCAAAGCCATTTTGAATGTGAAAAAAATGTTGAACCAATTTTTATTTTTTTATTTTGAGAGAACATCACAGAAGTTTGTTTCATAAATTGATGTTGATTTCCTAAAATGGTTTTGTTTGAACACACCATTATGGTGTTTAGTGTTCCCGTGGGGTTAGGCACTTGGAACTTTTGGAACATTTATATTAGCATAATTCTCATCCTATTGATGCAATGATGCAACAAAAAAAATATGTTTTATTGACAAACATGTTGAAATGATTTCCCCAATCAGCACAAGAGGAGGCTTGTGTACATAGCCGACTCACATATGCTCCTCAATATATTTTCTACATCCCTCCGCCGCCTCCTCCCAGTCAGGGGTATGGGGGGGAGCACACTGGGTTCAGGCCAAACTCCGATCGTGGAGCACTCCTCACAAACAGCACAGCAAATACCCAGTAAGCCATAGACGTCATTTCACCATCTATGATATAATCAGTCTATGAATAACCCCCTTCTAGCCAAAATAACCTTGAATTTGGTTACATATTGGTAACCAACGGGGTAACCAACAGTTACAACATTTGACTTTATCTATTCAAGTATAAATTGAACATATTATTATATGGACACATGTTGCATATTGTATTAAGATTGTGGCCTTTCAATACAAACAGCCTCTGAGAAACTCAATGAAATGTAAAAAGTGTTGCAACCGTCCCCACTCTCCGCTATTCTTTTTTCTTCTACTTCAGGACCTTTATCAAACAAGTGAAAAGCATGTCTCACAGCAGCAATGTGTGTCGGCCCACTGGTTGTCCTTGAGCGCTAGCACAGATCCTTTCACTGACAACTCTGCATACAGAAAGCTGAAGAATGACAGCAATCTGTATTCCAGCCATCGTTGGAGGTGTATAAGGGACTGCAATTATATATATACCGTATATATATATATATATATATATATATGAAGAGTTCAGATGCAAAAGCCTCTAAATGCCATTTGAAATTTTCTTCTAGAATGATGATTTTTATCAAGCTTGTATATTTAAGTTCAGTAATTTCACTTAAATGGCAATGAAGATGACCTATTAATTGTCATTTAAGTGAAATTACTGAACTTAAATATACAAGCTTGATAAAAATCATCATTCTAGAAGAAAATTTCAAATGGCATTTAGAGGCTTTTGCATCTGAACTCTTCATATATATATGATATATACATATATCATTATTATTATTGTTTTTTGTCAATGGCCTTCTACAGGCAGTCTAGCATACATAATGTTTTTTCTTGTCACTTATTACTAAGTCATTTTTCATCAATGCAGAACGTTTTTCTGTGAATATTGTCAGAGTAAACCATAACTGTTGTTGACTTCTTCGTATGAAAATAGTATAGTTCACTTCACTGTCATCTACTGAATGATTGGCCCATATTCCACGAAGACCTTTAGGGATCCATGACTCTATTAAATCAGTAGAGGGCGCAAATCCCATTGTTTTAGGTGAAAATGTTACGTAAATAGACCTACACAAGTGTCTAAAGTAAAATTTAACTTAGCTAAACACACTCTAAAAAAAAAAAGGTTCTTCAGGGGTTCTTTGCGGTGGTTATGGTGCTATATAGCACCACTACCATTTAAAGAACCTGTTTGGTTCTTTAGGGGTTCTTCAGGGGTTCTCTGGGGTGGTTAAGGTGCTTTATGGCACCTATTATGGTTCTACATAGCACCATTTGACAAAGATAAGTGCTATATGGCACTTAAAGTGGTTCCCCTATGATTACAAGCCAATGAACCACTTTTAGTGCTATTTAGCACCATTTTTGTTTAGAGATCGAAATTTCACATTCATTTAGCTGTATTTGTAATTTTATAAATCATTTAAAGTTAGTTATAATATATTTAGGCTAAACAATCTTACCGTTCTAATAATGTTGGCCACCACTGTAAACATGTACAGTGGTGGCTAAAATTCTATATATATATATATGATTAATGCTGTTCTTTTGAACTTTATATTCATCAAATAATCCTGAAAAGAAATTGTACACAACTGCTTTCAACATTGATAATAATAATAAATGTTTCTTGAGCAGCAAATCGGCATATTAGAATGATTTCTGAAGGATCATGTGACACTGAAGACTGGAGTAATGATGCTGAAAACTCAGCTTTGACCACAGTAATAAATTATATTTAAAAATATATTCAAATAGAAAACAGTTATTTTAAATTGTAAATATATTTCACAATATTGCTGTTTTTGCTGTATTTTGGATCAAATAAATGAAGCCTTGGTGAGCAGAAGAGACTTCTTTTAAAACATTAAAAAATCTTACTGTTGTAATAATTAGTATATAAAAATTTGTTGTAAAAAATATGTATATATACAGTCGTGCTCAGAATTAACGGTACCCCTGATAAATATGATAAAAACTGGCTGTAAAAAATAAATCTGCATCGTTTATCCTTTTGATCGTTCATTAAAAAAATTGCAAAAAATCTAACCTTTCATTGAATTAAAAGAAGTGAACGTGGGAGGGAAATCACATTATGAAATAAATGTTTTTGTCCAAAACACGTTGGCCACAATTATTGGCACCCTTTTATTAAAAGCTTTTTGCAATCTCCTTTTGACAAGATACCAGCTCTGAGTCTTCTCCTATAATGCCTGATGAGTTTGGAGAACACCTGACCTGAGATCAGAGACCATTCCTCCATACAGAATCTCTCCAGATCCTTCAGATTCCCAGATCCATGTTTGTGCTTCTTCTCTTCAGTTCAGCCACTCATTTTCTGTAGGGTTCAGGTCAGGGAACTCTGACTGACTGTCATGGCAGAAGCTTCATTTTGTGCTCAGTCATCCATTTTTGTGTTGATTTTGATGTTTGTTTTGGATCATTGTCCTGATGGAAGATCCAACCACGGCCCATTATAAGATTTCTAGCAGAAGGCGTCAGGTTTTTTATCTGTTGATATTTGATAGATATTTGATATTTGATAGAAGTCCAGGACCTCTAGCAGAAAAATATGCCCACAACATTAAAGATCCAACGGTATATTAAATTGTACACATGGGGTACTTTTATCCTTGTGTGCACCAAACCCATCTAGCATGTTTGCAGCCAAAAAGCTCTTTTTTTAGTTTCATCTGACCACAGAAGCCTGTGCCGTTTGAAGGTCCAGTCATGTCTGACAATTGAATTTGCTGGAGTTTGTTTTTGGAGGAGAGAGGAGGATTTTTCTTTAAACCCTCCCAAACAACATGTGGTCATGTATGGGTTGTTTGATTTTTTTTAATAGGCTTTCTGACCCCCAAGACTCAACCAATCTCTGCAATTCTCCATCTGTGATCCTTGAAGAGTCTTTGGCCACTCAAACGCTCCTCCTCACCGTGCTTTAAGGCAATATAGATACACGTCCTCTTCCTGGCAGATTCGTAACATCTTTAGATGATTGGAACTTCTTAATTATTGCCCTGATGGTCAAAATGGGGATTTTCAATGCTTTAGCTATTTTCTTACAGCCACTTTCTATTTTGTGATGCTCAACAATCTTTTGATGCACATCAAGAACTAAATTCTTTGGTTTTACTCATTCTGATGAATGATTAAGGGGATTTGGCCTTTGTGTTTCCTCATATTTAAACTCCTGTCAAACAAGAAGTCATGCCTGGACAATTTCATGTTCCTAGTCACCCTGGTGTGCTAAAAAAGGTAAATATTAATGGGAATATATTTCAGAGATATTTCACTCTTAAAAAATGTTAGGGGTACCAATAATTGTGGCCAACTTGTTTTGGAGAAAAACATTTATTTCATTATGTGATTTCCGCCCACTTTCAATTATTTTACTTCAATGAAAGGTTAGATTTTTGGCAATTTTTTGAATGAAAGATCAAAAAGATAAACGATGCAGATTTATTTGTAGCTACAGCCAGTTTTGATCATATTTATCAGGGGTACCGTTAATTTTGAGCACGACTGTATATATACATGTGCAAATACACATATACATATATACATATAAATGTGTGTGTGTGTGTGTGTGTGTGTGTGTGTGTGTGTGTGTGTGTATGCGTGTGCGTGTGCGCGTGCGCGTGTGTTTGTTTTGAGGGTTGTTTAATGTTTATAGATTAAACTGGATTTAGACATGCCCTACATTTTGGTCTAAAAGCTCGTAAAAAATGAAGCTTATAATAATATAATATAATATAATATAATGTAATTCAACATAATATGTTGTTAAGGTGACAGTGATGAATGCTATTGTTGAATACGCAAGATCTCTACATAACTTTAACTTTAACTTTAACTCTACAATAGCTTTTAAAAACTGGCCACTAGTAGATAATGAGACCACAATTTTGTAGTATCTTAATTCCAACACTAGATGGGAGAATTGTCTTTCTTTAGAAATCTTCTGTCAACTGAAACAAACCCCTGTGTCGCAGTGGGTTTTATTTACAGTTTTTTACAATCGCTATGACAATTTTTTCAATACTTTTAACAAATTTCCTAAACTCTTAATGCACCAACACACCTACGACACACAACTGGCATAACAGTCAATTTCATGCTTAAAATCACACATTGTAAACTAAACTCCAACACTAATTTTCAAAATACAATAATACACTAGCAACAATACACTATGTCTACCAAAACACTACAAACATGTCTCAAAATCAAATAATTTTTCAAAACACTAACATCTTGTCCAACAGGAAGATTTAGTCAATCATAATACAATGTCATAGAAACACTAACATCATGCTGACAATGGTAATTGTTACATAGGAGAAAAGATAGAAATAAGAATAAAAAAAAAAAATTTCCTACAGTATAATACAATGTTGTCAGTATGATGGTGGTGAGGAGTGGTGGTGGTGATGATGGTAATAAATAATACATGGTTACTTTGCTTATGCATACACACACACATACTCATACACACACTCACACCCACCCACCCACACACACCTATACATTTACACACTTTTATTTCACTTCTGGAATTATGGAATTACTAGATTGTTCGTTACTGCACTATTTTGGTCTGTATGTCTGTCTGTTAAAAAAGAAAGAAAGAAAAGAAACACTAACATCAGATGGGATTACAGAAACTGCATTATGTTATATGTGTCAGGTCTGCCCTTACACAACAGACACTATATTGTATTGATCATAGATTGTGTTTTGCACTGCAGTTTCTTTTGAAGCCTCTCTACATTTTGGTTTTGTTGGGTTTAGGTCTTTTGCTGCAGAAATTCAATAAAAAAGCCCCATCTCAGAGTGCTTTATAATGTACGGTTACAGTACAGTTACAGTATACCATATGGTCATGTGACTGAAAAAACCTCAACATGAGTGTGTTTCCTAGATGGGAATCAGCTGTGATTTATATTTTTGCATAATTCAATCAGCGGTTTGTCAGTAACAATAGAATAAAATACAGGGGATATATTTGTGTTTCAATTCACAATATAAACAGCGGTTCACCTTGACTTTAGCCTGTACGGTTATGAACATGGTGTTATCTGTTCTGATGTACAGTGTTAAAGCATTGGTATTGGCAGTAAAAATCCATTGTTTTGGTCTTGTTTGAGCTTGTGTGTAAAAGAAGTTCAAGCATTTAAAATTTGTGTTAATTGTGTGCCTTTTGTGTTAAAGCAACAAGAAATGTGTTAATAGTATAGCTTACACAGACGGATGTAGTGCTAACTGTGCTAAGAGTTTTGGAAAATTGTTAAAAGTATTGAAAAATCTGTCATAGCATTCGTAAAAAACTGTAAAACACCCCCAACCCCCTTTGTCCGAGACCATATTTAAAGGCTTTCCTATATATGTTGATATGTGCCTGTTTTTCTGTTGTAATTCATTCATTCATTGCATTTAAGCAATTAAGGTTATGTTCATATAACTGAATTTAAATAAGTTTGCAGAGGCCTTAGTTGGCCCCCTGCCTTAGAACCACCGCTTACAACCACTTTGTATTGATTATAGCTGTACTAATTGAATTATTTATAAATAAAGTTATTTTGCCTACACATGTTATTTTGACCATAGGCAGTTACAACATGTAGTGTTGTTTAAAATAAATATTTTTCTAAAATAAAGACAAACATTGATAATGTAATGTTGCTTAGACTCAACAAACCACATTTCACCAGTATGGGAACTTTCTCAAACTGTATGCTTTGGAAATGTTGGGTGATTGTGGATGCAATCTGTTATAATGCTGCGTGATTATTGTTTGCATCTAGTTTCTGGTGGAAGCCCACACATTTCCAGTGCAGTCACGCACAAACCCACTTCACATGAATGAGTACTGTGTCCTCTAACACACATGAGCACTCTCAATGATGAGGGTGTGTGTAATACCCCGGGAATGTGCTAAAAATATGCACGGCTTGGAGAACACACCCCCATAATACACAGAATGTCCGACTATGACTAACAATACCCTCAACATCCCTCCTCTGTTTTTACTTTCTCCTCCATTACAGGCAACAGCAAACTGATGAAAGATACATAGAGATACTTATGTATTATTTGGCTTCTCTTTTTTTGCTGCTGATTGGTGTTGACATCACAATAAAGGTTTGGATGCTCTTGAACACTCTTGAAAGCTCTACAGTTATTTAGGTTAATTATCTAAAAGTTCATTCTATGAAGGGTTGTCCAATTCTTATTGGTGACGCACTGGTGTTATTAAAGTGTCAACCTGGTCATAATTTATGTGCCTGAGTGGATGTTATGTATAACAAAAAGGATATGGCATGCATTATTAATTACTTTAAAACATTACGGAGACATCATAAATCAATATACTGTAGCATCATACATTTTATGTGTTTATGACTGTGTAAGAGCAGGGATTCCCTACCTTTTGTGTCAGGTGCCTCCACGACTGAATGCGTAATTGTTGTAATTGCTGAATGCGTTGTAATATATTTTTTATTTTAATTCACTTTATATGAGGTGTCTTTAACTACTATGTACATACATATTATGTATACAAATATTTGTTAGGTACAATTAACTCATTGTGTTGATGTTGTATTGCAAAACACTTGCTTTGAGGTGGGATACGGGTGAGGTTAGGGACAGGTTTTGGTTAGGTTTAAGGTTGGGTTAAGGGGTAAGGGAAGGGTCAAAAGTGTAATTAAAGATGCAATTACAGAAATTAATAACATATTTAATTACATGCAGATATGTACGATGTAAAAACGTGTACATCGTCCATATAGAACCTTTTTGTCATAAAGTATTCTTAAAAATGTGATCAAGAACCCTAGGGTTCTATATAGAACCCCATTTTAAAGCTGACGACAATAACATACTGACGGTGCAAACAGTGTCATACACAAATACAAAACACCATCATTGCAACACGTGACAGTAAAATGCAATAAACATTCATTTTTAACATGTAACATGAAACCCTACACTGTAAAAAATTTCCGTAAAACTACGGTACAATGTACCATATAAATTTGAAGGATTTTTCCGTATTTGTCTTTTACAGGTCATTTACCCGTATTTTGAATTACGCGTTGCATTGTGGGAACAAGAACCTGGCGGCGCGAAGAGTTTAAGACGCAACCGCCATTACACACGCAGATGACCGCGGCCAAAGTTGCTTATTAAAGTCGGATTTCGGGTGTGTGGACGCCATTTTGACACTTCTGTGGTAAAATAAGAAATGTATGTTTTGCTAAATGTCAAATAAGCTGTTAACGTAACGTTATTTAGTTGCCATCTGGCAAATGAAGGCCGGAGCCGTCGCGTTTATCATTTTATGCATATCGTCATACATACAAATATTTAGTTTACACTCGTGGAGGTTCCCTGATATATGTGTTATAGTGTCCTCGTTGTAGTTTGGTTTATTTACTTTTATTTGTCAGTGATGCGGTTTTTTCTTGACGAGCGCATCCGTTAACCAGTTGTGATAAAGTGCAGTACTAACGAAAACAAAAGCTACCAGAGGAATCGTCAAGAAAAGTAAAGGCTATTAAGACTTGCTTGATTTAAAAGGCATGAAGATACAACGTGAAGATCCTGTGTGTGAAGATGCAGTAACAGTTAACGTTACAGCTGGATAAAGGAAAACACCACCTCATTTTCTGCCAAATCTGAGGTAAGTTAACGTTAACGTTATGTTTACGTTAGACTTCTTGTTTTTGTTTTAGACGAGACACACACACACGACTTTAAACCCCAAATAATGACCATAAAATATTAATTTACATTTAAAATGACTGCTATTATCTACTCTTCTGCCTGTAACGTTAGTCATTCTTTACCAGATCCCTCCTCAGTATGTTTCATAGTTTTTCTGTTGTTTTATCTATTGACAGGACTTTGCTGCTGTAGTTTGCATCCCAAGCACCACCTGCATGCTGCTTATGGGTTTGTATTTTGTTTTATTAGCTTTTTTTTTCATTATTTATCACTGAGTGTTTAATACTGGCAACACACATTTAAATTTAAAGTCTGAGGAAAAATGTTGATAGAAAAAGTTGGTTGCTGAATACCCCCTTCAAAGATGTGTATGCTTACATGGTCAGTAGATTTAAACAACTATGGTTAAAGGGATAGTTCACTTTAAAATGAAAATTCTGTCATCATTTACTCACCCTCAAGTTGTTTCAAACCTGCATGAATTTCTTTCTTCTGCTGAACACAAAGGTTAACACAGTTAACTGGAGCCAATGACTTCCATAGTATTTTTTTTTTCCTACTATGAAAGTCAATGGCTCCAGTTAATTGTTTGGTTACGGACATTCTTCAAAATATCTTCCGTTGTGTTCAGCAGAAGAAAGAAACTCATACAGGTTTGAAACAACTTGAGGGTGAGTAAATGATGACAGAATTTTCATTTTAAAGTGAACTACCCCTTTAAAACGGTTTTCTGAAATGATTGTGTAATGTAATATCTTTATTAATGTAATATCATTTTGTAATATCTTTTTTGTTTAAGGTGGTGGACATTCAGGATTGCTGTCATTCAAGAAGTTATTATTGACCACATCTCTACCCCATTGAGGCAGTGAGCTAAATACCTGAAGAAAATGGCACTTATCCTGGAGTTCATATAAAGGTAAGCAACACATTTTTTATTAAATGATTTATAGATTGTTATTGTGTTTCTGTTTATTTAGTTTAAAATAATTAAACACATTATAATGTATAGTTGAGCAGACAAGCTACCATGACATGCAATTGGAGTCCACTGGAAACAAAAGTCTTAGCATTTTATATACAGTGTTTGAATTTGAAAGAATTAGGGATGGCTGATTATTTATAGTTGATAATTTAACGAACGTAAAATACTGTACAATTGTTTTTCAACCTGGTCTGCATGATACTTTGTAGTTCATTTTCCTTCATTTAATTTCTTGTGTAGATAAAAATATATCTTTTTTTTTCTTCATATCCAACTTTTCTGTGCAGAAATCCTGAACGAAGTTCGAAAAGGCTGAGATGAAGGAAACCAAACGTCTACACATTCCTCCAAGACTGCTGAAGTTCCTGTATGAACAACTTCGAAAAACCATGTAAAGTTTTAGCTTTTGTCAAATCTCAAAATGGAACTTTAACTGAACATACCAATCACTCCATCTAGGTGATAGACAGGGATCGGCACTTCCTCATCAAACAGATCCAGTATAATCTACCTGATGAACATCTACGTTCAGCCCTGAACCATCTACCTGTGTCAGCACGGAGAGAACAACGACAACCTGGAGGGACATCTGGGCCGTGATGCAGGCCTCTCGCCGCGAGACAGACAGGTACGGTTAACCGCAGACAGAACCATTACAGTACACGGTAACTACATTTAAAACATCATGATGGACAGGCCACATACTGTTTCCTCCCCTCTGCAGCTTTTGGTGGCAAAACCCGGTGGCAGTCCTACCAGGACCTGGTCCAATCAGTCCGGTGGCTCTGAAGAATTTACTACACGTTTCTTGGTGAGTGATGAGTTTTCCCCACCTAGAATCTTTGTTTTCTTTGTTTTGACACATTCTGTATGTCAGTAATAGTGTTTTGTATTTCTTTTACAGCCTTCATCTTACCTGAAGACAAGAAAAGTACCATGTTCCTCTGAAAAACCTTTTCCCCTCACACATTTTAAAATAATTTATTCAGTGGATGCAATTGTTGTAATGTTAACACAGAGTGTCATGAATTAGCAGACTTGAAACAATTTAGAGATGATAAACTATATGAAGAGTTCAGATGCAAAAGCCTCTAAGTGCCATTTGAAATTTTCTTCTAGAATGATCATTTTTATCAAGCTTGTATATTTAAGTTCAGTAATTTCACTTAAATGACAATTAATAGGTAATCTTCATTGCCATTTAAGTGAAATTACTGAACTTAAATATACAAGCTTGATAAATCATCATTCTAGAAGAAAATTTCAAATGGCACTTAGAGGCTTTTGCATCTGAACTCTTCATATATACTTTTCCCTTTTTTTTATATATTTTTTTTTTATATTTTAGTTTTCATGAAATTGTTGTAGATCTATAAGTAAATAAAAATGTTTTTTAATCACAGAAGATTTGTTTGAAATGTTTTCAACAAGAGTTATTACACTGTTAACTAACAGAAAAGTAAAAATTCTATTTGCTGTAGGTATATTGCCTAAATTCATCTGTTTTATTTACTGTAGGAAAACCATAAATTAACAGAATTTTTTCATCTTTTAATTACGGGACAAAGTCCGGGTAATGAGCTGCCAGTACATTTTCTGTTATTTTACGGATTTATTGAATATTTGCGGGTTTTTTTACTGTAGTTATATCATTAAATAACAGAAAGTGTCCTGTTTTTTTACTATAAATACATCATTAAATGACAGAAAGTGTCTGGTCTTTTACTATAGATACACCATTAAATAACAGAAAATTTCTGTTTTATTTACAGTGGGCGCACTGTGAATTAACAGAAAATTTCCGTTTTTTAATTACGGGACAAAGTCCGGGTAATGAGCTGCCAGTACTTTTTCTGTTATTTTACGGATTTATTTCTTAGAGTGTATGTGCACAAAAAAACTAAGAAGAAACAGGCTAAAAATGAAAAATCAAACGTGTTTCACACAGGGAATTCTGGAAATGTCAGTTTATGGCTTTTTACTGTAAAAAGTAAGATTGTTTTTTTATTTTACCTCCAAAAATGGTACATTTAACTGTATTTTACTGTAAAATTACATGAAATGTAAGGTTTTACATACATGTAGCCTACTGGTAACCAGTTAACAGTTTTTTACTGTTGCATTTTTTTTACAGTCTTTAACAGGTGAAATTACAATCTTTTTTTTTTACAGTGAAAAACAGACTCATCCAACTGTCTCACCTTTTCATTTAATGGGACACCTGAGCTTGTTTGTCGTTCACAGGTTTTGACCGTTCTGAGTTTCTGAAATCTGGCTGTACGTTTTCTGCTATGAGTGTCATTCATGCAAATGACCAAACCAAAAAAGTACATGCGCTTTAGGCCATATTATTTCCTCAAAATAATATGTTCATCATTTGACTAATATTATTATAGGTTTATTATATAAACAAACATAAATACATTTAGAATAATTGTAATATTTCATTGTAATATTAATATAGATTCATATTTAATCTAATGTTTCACTTTCGATTATAGGTATTCATTAGATTATAGGTTTGACAACATTGAAATCTTTCCAATACCCACTTGAACTTCCTTAAGCATCCAACTGGGTAGGGAGTCACTGTGTTTTTGTCTTTCTGTGGTCCATCTGGAAATGTGTAAAAAGGCAAGGAAAGTCTTAGAATATAAAAATACCCAGAATAATACCAAACATCATAAAAGTTGTATACAACGTGACTTTGGACTGACCTTCTCAATGACCAACATCCATCACCAAATATTTTAAATGTCAAGTTGCTGACCAGGAGCCAGGGCAGGTGAAGCAGTTAAGCAAAGATGTATTTAATACATTAGGAAATGTAGGTAGGCTACTGTGTTAAAAAGAACCATTTATATTCATCCAAGTATCCAAAGAGCAACCAAATTGGGTGCATTTAGACGCTTCTTCGACCTAGTGAGCTCTGAGAATGCGGCGACGTCACGGAAAAGGTGCTGTCAGCCCGGTGTAGCCCCGCCTCTACAAGTGACGTACATGGTAATTCCCCCGCTGATTGGTTAAGGTCACTTTCAGTTGCGTCTGTGAACCCACATGCACAACATTTGCAGCAGCCTTTATTTGCACAGTGAGCGCGAGGGCAGCGCATCTTCAGAGTCGTTTTACTTCATTGAATGGTTTAATTTCTACATGTCGAATAATAGTGGTTTGTTTCAATATTTAAATGTATCCAGTTTTATTGTTTGGAGGTCTGTTGCGTTAATACCCAACGGAAATTTTAAAAAAGGCAACAGTCAACTCACAAATCTGTTTTGTTGGTTATTATTTTTCGCTTGAAACGCGGTGTGTTCGACAAGATGCAGCGCGGATACATTTCTTAGTTCCCTCCGCAGTTTTCTTATCCTCCGGAAGTGGTGGTCAGTTTAACACTAGTTACTTCAGTTTAAAAGGTAAGTTAAAAACTTCCTCAATGTTGCGTAACTACTGTAATTGACTATATAATTACTATATTCTTCTTTTTTTCACTATTTGATGTGTTCTGCATGCCATGCAATCTGGAAACATGTCCATGCATGATTGCAAGCAATGTCTTCCAAGTCAAGACATTGTAAAAACGCTTTAATAACTGATGCCTCTTGGAAACTATTTTTATCTGGGCGTGGACGACAGGAATTCATGCACAGCTATAACTAAAATTCTCTTATGAGGAGAAAAGTCTTCTGTTAGTGTTTTAGTTTGAGAGTTGCTTAATGGCTGCATGCTTTGTTATCTTAATTTTGAGTGTTGGTTGTCATTATAAACAATACAATTCAAGGCATTATATTAAGGTAGGCTATTTTCTTAAATGCACAAGGCATCGCTCGTGATCTTTATTTTGTTGGCCTGTCAAAGTGACTTTCATATTTCTTCATTTAAGAGTGTATTAAGATCTTAGTACGTATGTGTCAGTATTAGAGTCTTTCTCTATTGATGACTTAATCTCTTTAGATGCAAAATGCAAATAGGTTCATTAAAGTTGCAGTAGGAAATGTGGTGCTTGCACTTCAACATGTATTAAATAACAAGCACCATAAAGTACAACTTACAAGCTTATCTAATTGCCTCAATAAAATGCATGTACTTGGAAGGGAAGATGATGAAGGTGATGATGGTGGTGGTTTGAACAGTTAATGTCAAAGCATGTATTTGAGAGGTCTGGGTTTGAACTACTGGGTGTCTGATTCTGACCACTATCTGAATGTGACAAGAGCACTGTATCTATTAGAAATACACTCTTTTGTCATTTCCCTGTCACCATGGTAACAGATTGTGAAATGTGTTTTTCTATGTATGTACTAGTCCTAACCAGAACTGTGTGCCAGTGAAGTATTTTTTTTTTTAAATATTTGCTAGTGCTACCACATTATTTAAACTCAAGGGACAGTGGGCTGCCTCAGTGGCCAATTTGTGAATATTTTCACAGCAAGATATATTGGGGATGGACTCTTTTATCTTCCTTCACAGCCATTGTGAGTAGAAGCTCTCTCTCTCTCTCTCCCCCAATTTCTTTATTTATCACTTTCTATAAACCATACTCCAAGAAACAAAGACTTCAATGCATTACAATTTTGGAAACTGAACACAGCAGTTGAACAGGACAGAGGATTTCTGCAGAGATTCCTATCATGATTATTTTACACAGTATCCCACAGTGAAATTCAATGCGTAACGAAAACCCAATATTTTATTGATGTACACCACTACAGATTTACGCTGAGTCAGAGTGATTGTGTTTGTAAATTTCTTCAGCTAGTGTCAGTGTTTCGAAACACGATTGGATGGAACAGGGTGTCAAATTGTCCTCTGAGTAGCTTAAACACCAGTAGATTTTTGAAGTTTGAAAAGGCTTGTTTCTAACAGACTGGACTGAAAATTAATCTGATAGGCCGCCGATGTCTTTAATAACATCTAAAATTATGAATGACTGCAGTTATCCTGCCTCGTGTCATGATCGGTGCCACTATGTCATGAGAAATTCATTTTAAACTAGTTCGCAAAATCTCAACCTAATAGGTTAAATAATTAGTACAATAAATGATTAACTAAAAATGTGACAAATTGAAAATATTAAAAAAGTTTCGTAGTGTGGACTGACAAACAGAACAGACGTAATCCAAGAATGCAAATGTAAGAAAGTCAACTTCAGACATATTGACAAACTCTAAATCATTTCAGAGATAGCTCTAAGTTCAATGATATGGGGGGAAAAAACAAAACCATATTTTGCCACTTTTTGTAACATCTGTTTATTCATTTACCTTAGTAAAGTAGTTTTAAAATGTTTTCATTCAAGGACTTTTATCTAATAAGGAATTTATGCACTTAATTGTGATTAATTTTTATTAATGAATTAGCCTAATTAATGAATTAGCATCTCATGTTAATTCAATAATGGTTCAATGAAGTGTTTATAAGATTGTTATAATGTAAACTAGGGCTCACACTTTTTATTAGGTGTCGTCATGTCAAGTCACCTTTATTTATATAGCGCTTTATACAATACAGATTGTTTCAAAGCAGCTTTACAGTGATAACAGAAAAATGATGTTGTTCAGCTGAAGTCAGTTCAGTGTTGATTCAGTTCTGTTGTAAAATCAATTATGAAATTAGTTCATTTCATCTGTAAACATATTAAAGCTTTACTAGTTAGTTATAGATGTATTTAAAAATATAAATACAATGTAAAAAACATGTAGTAAAAAACAATAAGTTCATATCAAATGATTAATTTAAATGTTAGTAGTTGCAAGGGGATGTGATAGTCCTCTATATGTGTCCATCGCCCTTTCTCATAAAAAATAAACTAAAAGAATGTTCCATATCATCCATTTTGGCTTCTATTTCTGTGCTTGGTATGTCCCAGACTGGACAAACCTAAAGGATGCATTAGAGGCTGTAATTTCCTTTTCCATCAATATTGTATTATGGTGCCATTATGGGGCACTTTCCATTTCTTTGTGTACTTCCTACAGCTTCTCCAATTCCCAGCCCAGCTCTCAGATTAGTGATTGTGAGTGTGAAAAACACTCCTAGATACATGAGTATATATTTAAACTAACTGTGGGCAAATGATTGGACCATAGCTTTTGGGAAGACGGTTAAGTTTTAAGTGGACAACCACCATAGATGTTTGTCTTTTTGGTTTCCTTTGCGACTGCAGCTATGCAGGTAATCTTCCTCAGTATGGGGCTGCACATAGTAGCCGTGTCCTTTAACAAGAAAATACACCTTTATTTTCACACCAGGACAGCAGCCTGAGCTCAGGATCGTTTTTTACAAAACCACACACGCTGTTGCCATAGTCACAGTGTGAGGTGAAATAAGTTGAGTTTGATAAGAGACCTCAGGAGGGAGAAAGTGGTTTGATTCTGTGGTTCTTTGATATGTTTCTTATGGGAAGCTCTCTATGATCTCAACTGTGTGTTTTAAATGTGTTGTTGATATGAAGTGAGAGTATGTACAGGGGCTTTGAGAGCAGATGTTGTCGTTGCTCAAGCGCAGTGGCAGGTGTTGGCGCTGTCTGCCTTCCTCATTCATAAAAGATGTGATTTCTATACTTAAACAGGTGGGTGAGGTTACAGCTAGATGGAAAGACACCATTCCGTCTCAGACTTGTCTGGTTTTCACTGTATTTAATATGTTGTCTATTTAAAGCTATTTGTTTTTACATGCTGCATTCACCTTTTTGGAGGCAAAATCTGATATCTTTAACATTGTGTTAAAGCCGTAATGACATATTATCTCATTATGTCTGTTCAGACGGTCTGTGCTGTAGACAGCTGATATCAATAGCTTGGTTCAACTTTCCTTTGGTGTCATTTATATTAATCGTTGTCTTTGTGTTGTAGAAAGAGGGCAATTCCCACAGTGAAATCTTCTTCCCTCACAGAAAATTACCATTACATTTATTTTATTTATTATATTTATGCTAACCGTAATTAAAAAGTCTATTTAAACACACTACTTGCAAGAATTTAATCTTTTAGCAATGGAATTTTATTTCCTTTATTCCAAACATTTCGTCGTCAAATAATTGGCACATTTGGCGGTAAGCCATTAGGTTTCTTCTCACAAATCATGCTACATGCTTCCTCAAGAGTCAATAAAGTTTGTTCATATGCTTCAAACAAGTATGCTTGAGCTTCCGTTGAACATTTGATGTGTGTTGCTCAATGTTAAAATGTGAATAAATGCCTAAATTAAATCTGTTCATCATATAAAGTGATCTTGTCTCTTCAGAATTGTGCTACTCATATGGAATTACTTGATGAACTTTTCATACTTGTTTGGCGGAATGGCCTTTAAGTGGAGGGACAGAAATCTTTCAGGTTTCATTAAAATATGTTCATTTGTGTTTTGAAGATGGAAGAAAGTCTTATGGGATTTAAAATGACCTGAGGGTGAGTAATTTATCACATAATTTTAATTTGTGAGTGAACTATCCCTTTAAATGTACTAGATCAACTGTTAAGGAACTGGAATCATTAAAATCCCAATGATGTAGTAACCAACCAATCAATCACATTAGTAATTTTACCCCGATCTAGCCTTTACAATATTCCAAATTGTCTACTAACAGGCTGTGAGCAGGATGATGTGACTTAAGTTGACATTACCTCACCACTAAAGTGTCATAAAGTGAGTTAATCTCATTTGAATAATGCTTTCTCCAATGTCTTTTCAGTTCAAAACATTTAAAATAATGTACACGTGATTGATGTCTGAGTCAAGGCAACTCATTACTACTAATTCTGTATGAAGCAATTCATTCATACTGTGTAGAGGTGGGAATTGGCAAAAATGTGACGATTCTATAGTATTTCTATATTTGGACCATGATTCAATATTATTGTGATTCTTAACATATTGCGATACCGCAAGTATTGCGATTCGATTCTGTGATATATTGCGATTCATGTCCCCCATGTTATTTAAAGGCATTACAAAAAATGAGGAAAGTAAGACTGCTCAGCTCACTTCAAATGTCACAGGTCAAGTGTTTCATTCTGTGATCATTATCTTTATTATCTTCACACCTGAGAATAATCATATAAATAAGAGTAACTTAGAGCTTCAATCAAATTGAGAAAAATAAACAAAAATGTGTACTGCTAGAGTCCAGTCTTGTTAGCTGTAAGGTCATCCAACCAAAATTCATTTGGGAATATGTGCATTTTTTGTTTAGAAAAAGGAGTTGGTCAACATGCTCAGATGTTAAAGTGCTCCTCTGAGCCATTACTATATCTCCTGCAGTGGAGAACACCCTTTCAGCAGACACACTAGTGGCTGAAATGCTCAGGTATCTTTTAGTGAGTTTGGCTTGGTAAGGATACGTTGTCTCATGAGCTTTCCACCAGTTGAGGGGTTTTTCTTCTAGTGGTAGTGGAGAAGCCTCCTGGTATCTCTTCACTTCCTCTTCAGCTTGGGAAAATGCTGACTTTTGTGGGGCTGTGGTAGTAGCTGTCAGCTAGCCCAGATCTTCTTTTAGGTTGTGGCTCTTCAAGCCCTCAAGATCCTGTCCATCCATTTCTACTCCCGAGGCACTGCTGGTCTATTCTTGCCTAATAGAGGGCTGTAGAGAAACATTAGATAAATGTTAAAAGAAAATACATATCTCTACATATATACAAAATACATATATTTTATACAAAATACTAGTATATACTATAACAAAATACATACATGGCCAGCAGCCATATCACCCTGTAGCCCAAGACTAGTTGCCCACTGAACCTAAGCAGGGCTGAGCCTGGTTAGTACCTGGATGGGAGACCTTCTGAGAAAACCAGGTTGCTGCTGGAAGTGGTGTTAATGAGGCCAGCAGGGGGCGCTCACCCTGTGGTCTGTGTGGGTCCTAACACCCCAATATAGTGACGGGGACACTATACTGTCAAAGAGCACCGTCCTTTCAGATGAGACGTTAAACCGAGGTCCTGACTCTCTGTGGTCACAAAAAATCCCAGGATGTCTTTCAAAAGAGTAGGGGTGTAACCCCACAGGGCTCCAGACTAACTTTTCCACTGGTTGCACTGGAGCTTCCAACTTTCTCAGTTGGTCGCACCAACACATGATTTGGTTGCACTTTTTTTCTTTTCTTTTTTTTACGCTAAAGCGTGATCTTTAGCACGCGCAGCTCAAACGGCAATGCACGACTAATAATAACTATTGGGACTGTCACATTACGTAACATTATAAAGAGAACAATATTGTAATAAAACATTGTGAATTATTTGGGTTTTGCCGTGTCGCGTTGTTCCAGGAAGAGCGCGTCCACAACATGAGTCATTCTGAATGCGACGTATTAGTTCAAGTTCACTTGTGCATTCCGGTAAGTCTATGGCGAGTACGCAGTCACTGGGCAACTCCGCAGCCGAGCCGACCCCGGGATAAAATAGTCAGAACATAAACACTTATTATACCGTAGTGATTCAGGATAAGTCAAAAACACGGTTTGGAAAATGGATTCATGATGTACTCATTCATTTTGATCATAAGTTACGGACTGCAGCAGCTGCTGATACAACGGCGTTCTGTTGCACATGCGTGAATTTAACTGAGTAGTACATGACCATGCACTCGCACAAATGCGACCACATAAAATTTTAACTCGCACATTCTCAAAAAATGGTTGCATATGCGACCATTTTGGTCGCAGTCTGGAACCCTGAACCCCAGCATCCTGGCCAAATTTGCCCTAGTGGCCTCTGTCCATCATGGCCTCCTAATCATCCCCATATATATATATATATACTAATTATATACTAAACATCACCGTCTCCTCTCCTCCAGTAAGCTGGTGTGTGGTGAGCGTTCTGGCGCAATATGGCTGCCGTCGCATCATCCAGGTGGATGCTGCACATTGATGGTGGTTTAGGAGATTCCCCCCTTCTATGTAAAGTGCTTTGAGTGCAGAGAAAAGCGCTATATAAATGTAATGAATTATTATTAATTATTATTATATCTCAGGTTTGAAATAGCTGTGGAATGCTCAATGCAATTGCTGATTTTGCATTAAAACAGATATAAGAAAATAATACTAACCAGTATAGAGATTAATCACCAGTTGAAAATAGGCTTGGTTTTAAAATAATCAGATACTTATTAATATAGCTTTTGTAAAGTACTTTCTGACATTTTTAAATAATAAGTATTTAAACAATGTAATAAACTAGTTCAATCATGCCTGAAGGCTGGCTGCCTCCACAACCAGTCTGGAATAAATGTCACTGATGTTGTCATCTGTGGTCAGGAAAGACAGTGACTTAAATCGTGGATCCAGGGCCGATGCTGTGTGGAGGGTGTTTTTGTTTTTTTCTTCAACAGTGCTATATCTCTTCTGCAGATCTTGGCTTATTGCCTGTTTGATGTCCCTTACAATTGGTTTGTCCCCCATTGTCTCTTGTGTGTCATTTAGCAGCTTTGCCTGCACTGAAACAATGATAGACAAAGTGGGATTCTTCTCCTCTGAAACAATTTTTGTGGCTACTAACATCGGTCGAAGTGCCTGCATTATGTCCTCAGCGTCTGTAATGTCATTTGCGTTGAGGGTGCAGAATATCACTGCCTGATCTCCTGACCTCAGAGGACAACAGAACAGCACAGATCGCTGTTTGCTGTTCCAAGAAACGTTCAAGCATTTCATACCCACTGTTCCAACGGGTCACAACATCGGTCTTGAGCTTGTGAGGGGTGAGGTCCAGAAGCTTTTGTTTTTGCTCCAACATGAAGTTGGCGATTGTACTGCGGTGGAAAAAAGTGGTTATGCGCCGGACTCTTCCTAGTAACCTAGCGACAACAGGCAGCTTTAGTGCGCGCTGTGAAGCGAGGTTGAGCGTATGGGCAAAACATTTCACGTGACGGTAGCCCCCCACCTGCGCAGCCACAACCATGTTGGACGCATTGTCTGTAACCAAAACAATCTGTTTGTTAGCGATCCCCCACTCTTCACTTCCCGTTTTCAACACCTCAGCTACACTGGCCCCGGTATGGCTCTCATGCATCGCCCTGGTTTGTAGAACGTGAGCTAAAAGCTGCCATTGTGATGTGATGCGCAGTTATGGTCATGTACAACTCCGCAGCTCTTGATGACCAACCGTCCCAAGTTATAGCTACTCTTTCGACTAAACTCAAAGTTTAACTTACCTCCTCTTTGACTTCGCTGTAGAGTTTGGGAATGGCAGTGTCAGTAAAATATTTACGCGAGGGGATCACGTACCTGGGCTCCAGTATGCTAAGCAGATTCTGGAAACCTTTGTTCTCCACCACACTGTAAGGCTGTAAATCTTTGGAAATTAAGTAGGCTATCGCCTGAGTGATTTTCTTAGCTATTGCGGAGTCTGGAGGTAACTCATTTTTGTTTGGTCCAAGGTGCTTTGATTTGGGGGTAGGACAACAACTTTGGGTCGTTTCACTTCCTCAGTGGCCGCTAACTCCAAATGGTTCCTTGTGAGATGGGCTCTCAAGTTTGTCGTATTCCCACAGTACTTAATTTTCATAAGGCATTCCTTGCAGATGGCGTGCTGCATGTCAAGGTCTTTACTATTCGCTTTTTGATGAAAACCGACACTTACCCACACTTACACACACTTTTGTCTTGTTCAACCGGTTGTGATGAAGCCATTGTTATTTGAATTAGCTGTTGATGTTGATGAATGCACGGCAACAAAGCACCGCAACAAGTGCCACCTTGTGGATGTAATACGCAAATGTAAATTATCAGAGTAAACTCTGAGAAAACCAATGGAGAAAACCCGAAATTAAAACAGATAATTATTAAATATAATATAGCAAAACTTTGCGCTACTGTATCGATATAATTGCGTGCACAAAATAGATTTTTTCCCCCCAGCACTAATACCATGTGCCATCATAGTCTATCATTCTCTTGTAAAAGTTAAAGTAAAGAATTGTATAGTACTTTTGAGGATATCAATGTCCAGTACTTTTGAGGATATGATCCTCAGATCAGTATCCTAATAAAAGCTGTTTTAAAAAAACCTTGCCTTATTGAAACAAGGTGGCCCCATGTTGAGATCACATGACCTGCTGAATAATCGCTTTCTCTTAGTAAATCTATAAACAGAAAAAAAGAATAACTGAAAATTAAAAAAAAAAATGTATCATGACTGCAAATGCATTTCTACAAAGTGAAAATTTTAGCTTTTGCATGATGCTGCATATCCAGTGCAACATAAACAAAAAATGACTAAGTCCACCTAAGGGATAACATTTTTTTATTTATTTTTTTATCCAAGCTCATTCGAAACTATTAAAAATCCTGGCAGTCATAGAGAGTGCAAGTGTTTCTTCCTGGACAGGTTTTCTGGTCTAATAAATCTTGCGAATAGAATGCAGAATAGGTCAGAATATCAAAAGACCTGAGCTAGTTTGCAGAGACGGATGAGTTGTCAAGCTCAAGAGGTCATGACTAATTGGCTCCTCGTCCTTATAAATATTAAAGACAACAAAGAGCTTCAACATGCTCGTCCACTGTTCCCCTGATTTTCTTGCCTCTTTAAAATACCTGTTACTAAAGGGTCAAAATAGGTGTGGTCTGGAAAAATTATTTGCCTTAAATAGAAACCGATCAAAGCACATCTGCATCCCAGCAACCTCTGGAATGAGGCCTCTGGTGGAGAGATAAGAGTCTATGGTCCCTGTATGATCTAAGGGTGTTTTCACACCTATAGATCATTTGTTTTGTTCTGAAAAAGGGACTTAATTTGTTACAATGTTGCATTTTCTTCTTGGTTCGGTTCGCTTTCACAAGGCAAGGCAACCTTTCTAAGCGTACTAAAATGTGTTCATGCAAGTCACATGCGAGGACTGTCCTCTTATTAGTCAGCTTTTCCTCTGCATCATCCATCAAGATGATGGACAAGTTTGCTCCATCAGCTTATTTTGGCTTTATTTGTAACTTTCGAGACACACAAACTCTATACAAGAGTAGTCATCATTGCTGCGGTTAAATTATATACTACATTCGTATTAATAAGTACAGCCAATTCACTCTCTCTGGATCTCCCAGCGCTGTCTAAAGGTTACCTGTGTAGAGCAGGTATCAAGGCTTCATCGGGACAGCATTCTCGCACGGAGAAGTGCAATTACACAACATTTTAAGATGAACAGGTGCTTTTGGTTTTCAACTGTGATAACTAATGTGCTCACTCACAGAATCACACTACTGTACATTTCCCGTTATGAATTATAATACCATTTTGTACGTTGGTCCGTTGGGTTGAATTGCTTTCATACCACAAGCGAATTGCCCCAGAGTTCGTTTGCAATTGGGCCGAGACCACCCCGGTCCCGGCGATCTTGGAGCGATTGTTTGAAAGGGGTTATGACATGTTTTTTTATTTTTATTTTTTTATGTTCCCTTAGGTGATGTGTTCATATTTTCTGGTTCTGCTCAGAATCCTGGCGGCAGCGTTCTGTATGAGCTTATGTCTTATGGTCTTTTTAGGAAGGCCAGTGAGGAGTCCATTACAATAATCCACCCTGCTGGTGATGAAAGCATGCACAAGTTTCTCTAAGTCTTGACTGGAAACAAAGCATCTAATTCTTGCAATATTTTTCAGATGATAATATGCTGATTTAGTTATTGCTTTGACATGACTACTGAAACTAAGGTCTGACTCTAGAGACACACCAAGATTCCTGACTTGATTTTTAGTTGTTTGACCCCTAGAGTGAAGGTATGCATTCACCTTGAGAACTTCATCTTTGAACAGCAGCCCCTCGCGGATGACTGCTGGCTACACCAAAGAGAAACAAAACACAGCATAAAATCAGGCCTGTTCCTCTCTCGCTCTACACTGTCGTCGCTCCTCCTTTTATGTTTCCGCTCCTCCGTGAGAGATGCGAGACCGGTGCGTCTCACAGGTGTCATTCATTATCACTCACGCCACCGGCCTCGCGCCGTTCTCTCACGTCCCTCGGCCTCGTCCTGCTCGCCACATACTGCATATAATATCTGCACCTTTAAAGGGCATTCCCGCACCAACCCTAATCTTATTAAATGTATGCTTCATCTTTCATTTTAAATTCCTAAATTTGATCAATAAATTAAATTATTTAGAATAATAAGACACTATAGGGCTGTTACCCTAGGTAGGGCTGATTAATGAAATCATTTACAATGAAAAAATTACAATTGCATTAAATAATGTTATGAGATTGTTTTAAATGTACAAATACGACGTTGGAAAGAATGACAGTTTTAAATGGAACACTAAACCACCAGTAGTTGGCGGCAGGCGACCGTCTTAATGAGCGAGTCATTGATTCATTGGTTCAAATGATTCGTTGGTTCAAACGATTTGTTCAAATGACTGATTCGTTCAAGAATGAGACGTTTATGGCTGTGTTCCAGTCCACTTTTAGACATGCACTTGCAAACTTCCCTAAGCACTTTCCCTCGTGGGAATCCCTGCCGCCATTTTGAAGAGCGTTCCACTTCATGAAGTGGACGAGGGAAGTTTATATGGACAGACCCTCGTTCCCTCGATTTTGACTTCAGGGAGCTCCATATACCACAATGCAACCCGATCGTGACGTCACCACAGATCTCGTCTAATCACCACCACAAACAACTCTATGATACATTAATTATATATTTTTTTTTATTTAAAACACACCTATATACATTTGGATGCTGCATTAAAAAATTCTTAAAGGGAAAAAAATCTAATAATAAATCAACTCCATAGCTGATCCCAAGTGATCAAGGGCTTAGGACGTTCCAATTCAGCCCATCGCAGTTTCCGCCAGTAGTGGGCACTCGTGCAACATAGACGTAATGACGTACATCCGAGTGAACGAGACGGAGGGAAGTTAGCGAGTGAAGGGCAGGACAATTTTGGACTGGAACACAGCCCATGAATGGGTCATTGAATCGTTGACTCGACCGATTCGTTCAAAACGCTGAATCATTCAGTAATAAAGACACGGTTGAGTGATAATGTGAGATGTGGTTCTGCTGTGGTCTTTGTTTGGAACTATTTTCGCTGCTGAAACAGAACAACAACAGTCAATATTGCATCAAAAATGTAAGTGACTTAATTTGAACTGTTTATTGAACTGTTGTATGAAATCAATGTCACATTTTCAATCGTGATGGTGTTCAGGAAAACAACACTCGTGAGGTTGCTTAACTGTATCATATGTTAAAAATATAAAAACTTCACATTTTACATTTTATACGCTGTATGTTGTTAACTGAGTTTATTTTGTGTGTGCTGCGCTCATTTGTTTAGATTTCTCCTCGAGAGTTTGCATGAGCCTCAGCAGCGGTACCTTGTCAGTGCAATACATTTATTATTCGCAACTTACAATAAATGTAATAAAATCTGAATCATTCTTTCATTTTATTGATTCCCTAGTTGTTGTTTTTTTTTTGTTATTGACGTTCTAATCAGGCTACTGTCCGGTCTGGCAAGTAAAATTCTCTTTTACTTGTCCCTTCCTTGTTCCCGGACAAGCAGACAAGCGTTAATGTCGAGCCCTGATTTTATCTTTCCTCTGCTTCTCTAATCTTGCCTGGATACGCTGGAGTTTGTAAATGCAATAAGAGTGCAATTTAATATTCTCATCTCCTAGAGTGCTTCAGATTACTATGTTATGTCGCTTTTAGCGAGTTTAGAGAATCAGAGTTGGCCTGTTATTTGCTAGGGGTGTATGGGATTTGGAGGATAGGATAAAGCTCTTATCTGGGCTTCATTAATGGCTAATTCACTCTGTTACTGATGTGAATTATCGTACATTAGACACATTATTTCAAGAGGTGGACATTTTTACAGAGCACTGAAATACAAGCCCGTTTGGCCTTTGTTTTCCACCGTCTTTCCACTTCAGCAACAAAATGATAACCTTTTATTGGTATTCTCACTGCATGCGTTTTATGTGTGCAAAAGAATCAGACACTAGCCCTGCTAAACAAAGAAAATAAATAGCAAAAGTTTGGCTCACTGTCATTGCTTTGCTTGTGAGGAAATGTGATAATTAGCCGTCTTACAATGCATAAATTAGGAGAAGCTTTGGTGTCCAGATTCACCTCTCTACAAATATCATCAAAAGAAGAAATGCTATTTTGCTTATGTTTGTAGGATTTGATGATGTGGAATTCTTTTTGGAAAATCAGTGGAGCTATTGATATCAGAGCTGCTTTTCAAAGATCCACTATTACCTAATTATTTTAAAGGGGAAGTGTACACTCTAAAAATGCTGGGTTGTTTCAACCCATGTTTGGGTCAAATATGGACAAACCCCACTGCTGTTTAAATTTTAAATATATTTTTTTAAACCCACTGGTTGGGTTTGTCCATATTTGACCCAAACATGGGTTGAAACAAGCCAACATTTTTTCGATTGTATAATTTATGTGCCACTATACAATGTAAAATAAAAACAAAAAACAAAAAGTTTGTTTGTTGCCTTAGGCTACATTTTTAAGTGCAATCAACTTATCAACAATAACTTTCAACTTAAATGACTTTTTTTACAGAAAAGTAAAAAGAGATTTTTTTTACAGTTGCGTAAATCATTTTGATGAGTTAAAGTAATGTAAAAAATGTCATTACTTTGCGTATAGAGTAGACTAAACAAAATCTGTTTTTGAAGATTGTTTCAACTGATTTTTCCAGTGAACCTCATTGATCCAATTCATATGTGAGTTTATGAGTTTTTGTGTCTTGTTGCTCCAGTGATACTGTGTGTACTGATTTAGTGATACTAAGTTTCACAGCGGCAAGGTTTTATGCATTGCTGTTAAAATCAACATTGTTTTTTTCTCATTAGTCATTTGAGGGGGGTTACTTGTTGCCTGCAGTATCGATTTAAAGGGTTAGTTTACCCAAAAATAAAAATTCTGTTATTATTTACTAACCCTCATTGATGAATGTTTATAAAAGCCTAAATTCAATCTATTCATCATATAAGGCGATCGTGTCTTTGAACTAAACCGCTCAATACATATGGATTAGTTTTAATTTTTTGATATAGCTTCAAAGTGGTAGTTGCGTAGACTGTCAATGGAGGGACAGAAATCTCTCAGATTTTGTTAAAATATCTTAATCTGTGTTCCGAAGATGAACGAAAGTCTTATGGGTTTGGAATGACATGGGGATGAATAAATGATGAAAGAATATTACGTTTTGGGGTAACTAACCCTTTAATATCACTACCATAGTAGAAGACCTTGTATTGTTCTGAAGCCAAAATGTTGGTATCGATCAAACCTCTAACATGCAGTAATATTTTGAGAATTTGCCGTAAAAATATTTCGAGTCCAAGTATAAATTCAAGGTTGTGCCGTTATAAAGTATCTGCTGTTGACATTGTATTTCTGCAAGGCAGTAGTTTTATTGGGTCAGGCTCTCAGTCTCAGCTGACACAAGGAGTCTTCAATGTGAGCAGAATTTTCCTGCTGGGCTTCTGAGGGTCCGCTGGGACTGAACTGCCCTGTTTGCGTTCTTGCCAGAGGAAGATTTCTGCTGCTCTTACACAGTCTTGCTCTCGATGAAGTCCGTGTGACATCTCTAAAATACTCTCTTCTTTAAGATATGCATGACTTCCAGTAGTCATTCACAGTGTCTCTGCAGAGATCTGATCTTTCTAGATCAATGTAGTTGATGAAATATTTCGAGCAAACATCCGTTTGCCGTCTGTCGAAGAAGATGGTTTTCCCCGTCTCGGTTATTGCTGTCTTTCCCCTCAGCTCTAATGAGTCAGTATTTGGCAGATCACGTCAGCTGAAGAAAGGGAGGGCATGTGGTTTTCAAACAGTTTGAATTCATGTCAAGAGATTTACGAGGATGGGAGGGGCCGTAGTGTGGATGGGGGTCGGAAGTGGTAAAGGCACAGGAAGTAGCGCTTTTGTATTCAAAAAACATTTAATCGTAAAAATGTATTAACAAGGAATCCTCCCACGTTCTGTAAGAACCATTAACCTTTCCATCTCAGCAAGTTCTTAAGAAACTGACATCATTGGATAACCTAAGTGTTTTTTTTTACCAAAATCCTACCCTCAACATGCCCACCTGCACACAATTTGAAAAACTAGCCTAGATGTTTTCCTCAGTTCACTAAAGAGCTGTTTTTCAATATTCTACATTCACACTGAGCGCCAAGACTAATGCCAGTACATCTGTAAATGTGAGCGCACTTAGTTTGGCTGGCACTATGTCTTGGAGGCTGATGCAGCAGGGTTTGGCAGTCGCTCATGGAGCTCTACAGCATCTCATGAGGAAAAGAGCACATCTGTGCCGTCTCATGCTGGAGGGAAAATTCAGCCTTTAATACATATCAGTGTCATGCTTTCTGTGTAGACTACATTTGTGGATTGCAATGGCCGAAATCACAATGCTCCGATTGTGTCCAGCCTAGAGTGTGCACTAGAATAGAAAGCTCAAAAGATCAGCATTTATTTAGTTTTAGTTTTAGTTTTGCTACTTCATTTTATTTATGCAATCTGTACTACTAAAAAGTTTGAGGTAAGATTTAAAAAAAAGAAGACAAGAAAAGTGACAGTAAAGACATTTATAATATTACAAAAGATTTATACTTTATACTGCGTTTCTTTTGAACTTTCTATTTAAAGAATCCTGAAAAAAAAAAAAAAAAATTGTGTTTTACACAGAGATATTAAGCACCAAAATGTGCATAGTTGGATGAAAACCCAGCATCTGCTAAAATAATTGAACTGATGTGCGGTCACAATGTGTATATCAACTGTTTAACAATGGCATCAAACTTGGCTCATCCAGCCATGTTTGTAACATTGTACTCTTTTTTTTTTTTTTTTTTACTCAAGTGTTACATAATGTGAAACTGTTTTTGCACAACTGCCAGACTTGTTCAGTTGTTATGAATAATCTTATCTTTGGTTTGGTTTGGTTTTGTCTGTGTCCATCAGGTTCCAAATAACCTTTCATTTTGAAAAGCATTTCTAGGAATTCACTGGATTATCAGAAATATGGTTATATAATATATAAAATATGGTTGAATTTACAGAAAAACAACTATGCTATATATGGATACAGTAGATACCATTATGTTGATATAAAATTTCTTTTTGTAAATTTTTTAGGCTATACCACAAACCACATGAAATTTGTGTTGTGTAGCCCTGATTTAGCCCTTCAATTTATGCTTGACTGACACACTACACAGTAGTGCTAGTGCTTCCTTTTCTTAAAGTGTCTTTAAAGCAACTAATGTTTCTAATGTTGTACAGCATAATGTTCTACCTAAGGAGACAGGACCAACAGGAGACTACACTTATTTCTGGAGAGTTGCTGAGGGACAATCTGAGTCATTTATAATGATAAATTAGCCAGAAGTAGTGTCTGCGCTCAAGCTCTAGCTGAGTGTGTACTTGTGTGTACTGTGAAGTGTGTAAATAGTGGTTTAGAATGGAATATTGTGGGAAAAAAGTGAAAAAAATTAAACAAATTTTAAAGAATAGAATTCGTCTATTTTACATTTTTCTAATGCAGTGTCATTGTTAAGAGAAAGTAGTCCGCCATCTTACTCCGACGAAAGTGACTTGAACGGACCTGCCGTCGTAAACACGACTTCCCACCTCGTACGAACTTCCCAGGAGGACTTGAATGCACCATTAGTGCAATGCACCAAAACACAAAGGCAAAAGACTTTTTGTCAAGATTTGCATTTTACCTGCATTTAAATTCGAATGTAAATACAGACGGAGCTGCAAAGTGGAGTTTGTTATGATGAATCAGATCAACACACCAGCTGAATTTTCTATGTTGAACAGTAAGCTGGAGCAGATCATATTATGATAAGAGCTGCCAGAGTGCAAGTTAATGAAGACAGATGTCCAGCTGAGATGGAACATCCTCTGAGAAACTTGCTCACAAAAGAAACCTCTTTGCTTCTGAAATTCCCTTTGATATGAAGCCTGGAGCTCAATATTACATCATAGTTTTAATAAGAGATGGTGCTGATTCTAATGTCATTATAAGAGTCCTAATGGATCCCAGTAAGACGTTTATCTGTCCTGAAGAAGCAAGAAAAGTCAGTAAGCAAGCATGAGAATGTCATTGGCGGCATTGTTCTTGATATTATTTTTTTGTAACTGCAAAGATGAAACACACAAAGTGTGTTTTGGGTAACTGTAACTATTTAAGTACTTTGGGTGGGACAAGGGGACATTTTGTGCTCATAGTACTGTGCAGAAAATTGTGCAACATTTTGATGAATTTCCACCCTAAAAGCCTTGAAGGTAGAAAATATAAGAGTATTTAACCCAATAATATAAATTGTCATAATTTACTCATTCTGATGTCATTCTAAAACTGCATTAGGCTACTTTTTTATTCTTCTGCAGAACACAAAAAAGGATAAAAAAAAAAAAAAGTCTTTCATATAATGAAAGTCAATGGAGTCCAAAAAAATATTGGTCCTAATTGACTTTCATTTTCAGAGCAAAAAAATAAATACAATTACACAATATCTTTTGTGTTCCACAAGTAGTTCTCAGGTACAGTTGTGACAACATTATGATTTCACCCTCTGGATCAGTCTGGATCTGTTGGTGTGAGGAACGCTGTTAAGACAGAGATAAACATCACACCTATAAAACACTTCCAAAGCAGAAGCTCCCGTGTTTCTTGCACAACACTATGAGTCATTCATGCCTCTAAGACCTCAGGCTTCACATAAGTATCAATAAAGCGCTATCGATGTCTCATCCCCAGCAAGTCATTGCGAATTAGAGAGCAATGCATTTGCCATGCGCCACTTTGTTTTTGAGTGTCTTCAGGATCTGCTGCATAATTCAAGCCCACCAGCTGAATAGATTGAGGCTTTGCCCACGGGCTTGACTCAGGGCTGCTAAGCAGAGGTGGCACAGTGTGCATAAGCCTCTTTGGGCAGGGCTTTCTCAGTGGAGAGTAATCCTTACGATTTCCTAACTTAATCTATTGGAAAGACATTAAAAGACAATGAGTTGTATAGATTTGTCTTTATGGCTTTTTGGCTTTTTAAGGATTTTTGTTTTGGATTGGAGTTCCAGCCCCTTGCAAAAAATTTTTTTCCAACATACCTTATTGTGTGTTTTCCATTTATTAAAATTACTAACTATAATTTTTTTCTTATAACAGATATCTAAAACTCTTTAACACTTTGTCGTATGAATAACTAATCAGTTATTATTAGACTATACATTAGATAGTAAGGCTCACTTTTTTATTATAATTTTTATATTGATGAATGTTACTATTTTATTCTATTTGAACACAATCATTTCAATGAACTAATTTCATTCCCAGCTAACAAGGACTAACGAACTTTCTTCCAGTAATGTTGATGGAACGTTTGCTCAGAGTAATAATGCTTTCAAAATATCAGCACAAAAACGGTATTTATACATGTTTTATGGGAAAACATTTGTGGAGGAAACATTGCAATATGTTATTGGCTTGACCATTTTCCCCTTTCTTTCCCTTAGCCGTTCTTACCTTTTGTTTGGTTCTCTTTTATGTTCTGCTCATGTTTCTATCTCTCACTTTGTGTTTCTGTTTCTGATTTTCATCTATGTCTGTGCTCATTCACCCAGAGACCCCCATTAGAGTAACGTTGAGCAGTCATATCGTTTTTTTTCTTCTCTCAAAATAATAGACCTTGTCTGATTCAAAACGAGGTCTTTTTCAAGTCAGCAAATGTAATATAATATTATTTGACGTGTAGAACCAGAGACTAGATTTTAGTTTAGAGTGACATCTTTTGTAAATTGGATTGTTATGCTATGGGGGCTGGACGGTTGACCAATAGTTGACAATGACCAATAATAAAAATGTATAAAAGAAGTAATTCAAGGCAGTAAATACTAATACATAAAGCATAGGCTTTATTATTGTTAAGATCATTTATTAATCTACTGTTTAATTTGACAGTGTACTCAAAATTTATTGATGTATATAAACAGTAAGATATAGTCAGACTTTGACACCTGTTTCTCTGCAACATAATCTGCACTGTTGCACCATGGCAATTAAAATATGTAACCCCAAAACACAGTTAAAGGGAGTTATTTAAAGCCTCCACATTATCTTGGACCCAGATCTCACTGACCAGGGGAGATGGACCTGATATAACCCCAATGCGAGTAAATCACATGCATATGTGACCAAATTTCATGAGAGGGAACTTAAAATGTATTTAATTAGCCAATGGCTAGTAAATTGTACGATTACAGTTGCCTGTAATTGAGTTGGAGGCAAAAAATAAGTTTATCACAGATATCATTTAATTGCCTTCTGAGCTTTAGGCACCGTTGTTTGGCTGAGAGCGTCCTCTGTCGCTTTCTCTCACACACGCGTATTCTCGGTAAGAGAAAGAGAGAGCACATTCAGGACTCGTTGACAGAACTGTCACTGTACCAATCGGACCAGTGACCATCATGAAAGTTTGTCATTTGCACGCAGTTTTAAAAACCCTTTCACAAGGCGATCGTTATTTAGAACCTGTCACTTTAATGTTTCCATGGTGACGTGTCATCACCTGTCATGTGACACAGCGCAACCACAACACAGCGCTGAATGAAAGATGATCTGCTTTTATGTAATTTTTCCTTTTTTATTCAAAATATTCACAAATGTATTAGCTGTAGCATGAAACACTGATATTCCGATTGTTAAATATGTGCAAGTGGATCTGTTTTGTTGTTTAAACACATTTATAACGATCGCGTTAGTTGAGCTGTATGTGCGATAGGCGGCGCCATGTTGGTTTGTGCCACAGTTCAGAGAATAGGATCTGTTGGATTTACAACACGTCAGTTTCTCCACCAATCACGAAATACATGAAAGTAAGTGGCCGGTGAACTGGGAGAAGAATAGGGCAAAAATAATATCTGGCTCAGTGCCAGCCAACGCGCGAAAGCACATTTGAATGTTTAAATTGACCAGGCTTAACCCTTTCGCCCGTAAGATCACACTGGATTGATCAGTCTTGGCTGGTCCCTGCAGCATACGATCACACCGGTGTGATTAGAACGGTCAGTGCATCACGTGATCAACTCCTAAATTCAAACGTGCTTTCGAGCGCTGGCTGGCGCACGGACATGCTCAGTGCTTACGTATATCACAACTATTCAGTGCAGAAATAAGCTCTGTCAAGTTGTGGTCGCACAAGAAAAACTCAGCGACGATATATCGTAATTTTACGTGATGTAGTTACGGCCGAAATCTTTGGACAATGTTGTTTGAATACCATATGAATACTTCTGGCATTCCATCACTGGTTTTGATGTTATCGGTGTAAGAGTGATGCAAAGGCAATTTTAAATCGATTTGAGCAGCCAGAGCATCCAGACTGAGACCCATGTGAAAAAATCTGATTGGAATCGCATTTCAATCCACCTCCAAATGCGTTTTAAATCAGATTTGAAGAAATCAGATTTCATGTGTTGTTTTTTTTGCTGTCCAGACTTTCAAGAACCCATCTGGATAAAATCTGGATATCCAAAAAGATTTTTGCTGGCATTCTGAACATAGTCGTTGTCACTGGTTTGCCTGAGGTCTAGTTTGTAGTTTGATTCCATAGTTCCAAATGAGTGCACACCTGTTCCCTGTCTCTGGGATTGCCACCCGCCCTGTTTCTTCTATTCAGTGTTCCACGTTAATGTCATCTTAGTCACTTTATGTTTATTAAAGTTCTTTTGTTGTATCATCATTCTCCTTCACACATCATTTTTCAAGAGAACGCAAAAGCATTTAGATTTTCCTTCGTATCTCATTTTTGATCAACATTAGGATGTGTGCACTCAAACGTATTCAAGGTGTAAATAAATATGTAAATATGTTTTTTTTAACATGGTTACCTTTTTTTCTAATTTCTAAATTCCAATTTCTAAAGGTTATTCAAAAACCAAAAATGAAGTACATGTATTGCCACTTGTGTTATACACTAAATTATTTACATGGGGCACTTTAAGTTATGGCCCTTCAGAACTTCACAAGAAGTTATAAATATTTCAAACACTTTTTGAGTTGTTGTGAATTTAAAGAATAAAGCAACCAAATCTGTGCTATACTCTCACACTAGTACAGTTAGATAAACCTAAAATGTGATTAATCCAGAGGTCTCCAAAGAGCACTGGTTGTCATAGAGGTTGTATTAATACAGCTAAATTTCTTTCATTAAACCAGCTTCTCCTGAGGGAAATACAGGCCTGTCATAAATCAAGCTCTAGCATGTCTATCCCCATAGGTCCCTCCCTCAAGAGTGAAGTGCCTCCTTGATATGTTTGCCAACACGTTGTGCAAGCAGAAGTTGTGAGAAACCCCTTACCGTAACCATTCACCTAACAAGCTCTGCTGGTCATAAACCCCTCAAATGTACTCCAGTCTGCTAAACCACCATCTTGTTACCGCTGTAAGATGTAAACCTTGTTAACCAAGCTTGATCGCTTCTCTAATACTGCCAATTACTCCATCCTGCTGTAAAATCCTCCTGATTATCCCGCTTGCTTATGATAGAGGCTGAAGTTTAATGATAATCTGCCAATACGATCACTCTAGTGCATTTATGCTTCTGTCCATGACTGAATCCGCCTCTTACATTACAGTAATTAAGTGTTCTGTGGTTTAATTATATACCTTTAAATAACAAACTAGTGCGATCATTCAAGGTGTATTTCTATGTGTGTGAGAGAGAGTGGGCATCTTACATTTACTGAGACCCCTTGATATCACCCTCTCATTTTCTGGAACATTATAGCACCTCATCCGTCCACTGGCGCCGTACCGCCACTGTCATTAGTTTTTCTGTCAAAGCTTTGTGTGGTAGTTATTTTTGGCATTGTCTGTGCCATGCTCACTTTCAAAAGAAACATACAATACGCTGCACCCTGTGACCGAGAGATTAAATTACAGGGCCGCAGACACGGAGAGAGCTGCCAGTCATCCTATCTCACCTAGCCCATATTACGTCACTCCCTCATCTTTTCGGATGCTGGGGTTACAAGTGCAGGGTCTCGACCCACAGAGGTGGTTTTCACTGTGTCCTTCTGCTGTTCTGCATCTGTGCATAATCCTAATTACTTTTATTTTATGGTCTTTATTAATAATGGTCTGCATTAGACCATTAATATTTTTGCATTATGGCATAATTTTGTACAGTCTGCACAACCCTTATAATTGTGAAAAAAACAAAAAAAAACTTGTTCTTGTAATGTCACAATATATATAAAGTATAAAAAAATACAGTGATTAAAAAAATCATTTTTGGGTACAATGTTTTTTAAAATTAAATTCAGTATAATCTTTATAATTTGTATAATCTTTTACAATTTATAATTGTACTTTCATTACATTATCTTAATAATAATAATAATATCAATATTAAGTAAATATAAAAATATATATATAGTATGTATGTGTGTGTATATACATAAGTACATGCATACAGTACGCATTTACAGTTATTCAAACATAATATTACAATTTAAAATAGCTGTTTTCTATTTTAATATATTGTATTGTATAATGTAATTTGATTTAATTAAATGTAATGTATTCCTGTGATGGAAAATATTAATTTTAAGCAAATATTACTCCTGATTAATAGACAGAGAAAAACCGTGATACAAATGTTTTCAGGATTATTTGGTGAATAGAGAGTTTATAGAATAGAAAGCATTTATTTGCAATAGAAATCTTTTGTAACATCATGAATGTCGATATTGTTTTGATCAAATGCTTGATTGGATTTGAGCGGTAGTGTAAATAACAAAAAAATGTATTCGGTCATAATTTACTCAACTTTAAGTTGTTTCAAACCTGTATACATTTCTTTCTTCTGTTGAACACAAAAGAAGATATTTTGAAGAATGTTGGTAATGAGATGAGCCATTGACTCCCATTAGATTTTTTTCTCCTACTATGAAAGTCAATGGCTACATGTATACTTAATACTTTGAAAATATAATTTGAATAGATAGAAACTGGGAAGTTCACAGATACTAGATACATAGTTACTAAGATCACCAGTACTGTGCATCCAAACTAACAAATCCATGTTATTATGTTGAATTTGTGTATAATGCAAAGGCAGAGTTTGTTAATCTTGTGGTTCTGTTAAGATAGTCTATTGGTCTGTTTCCCTTTCGCCTGCTTCCTTAATAAATAATGAATTGGTCATAAATAGTACTAAAAAGAGTCTGTGTACAGTATTTCTCTGTTATTTCTGTGTCTATAATTGATGTAGTGTGAGAGGGTCTTGGATTGCCCACAGCATTAATGAATCTTTCATTCAGACCGGCTGCTTGTGTGTTGGAGTGCTGTGATGTGACCCATTTCCCCAGTCTGTCTTCTGTTACGTAAAGACCAGAGATTCACATATCGCCAATCAGGGGTGTGTTTCCCAAAAGCATTGTTAGCGAACTATGGTCACAAGTTCCATCGTTACCAGCATAGTTCAACGAACTTCGGGTGTTTCTCAAAACCATTGTCACAACGAACATTTGCAAACAGCATTGCAAAAGTTTTGTGGTTGGAACTAGAGCTCTCGATCTGTGGTTAAAAGCATTATTAGTAAGACGTGGACTTACATCATGATGTTAAGCAAAATAAACAAGCAACATACAGTATATTCTATACATTTCATTCCAAATATATACAAATTCTATTCTACGGCTTTCAGTTTGTCAAGAGAATTAAAGGACTGCGCAAGTCCTTTAAGAGAGAACTTGCAATTGAATGAAACATCTGGAAATAAAGCAAAACAACAAAGAACAAAAATAGCGAAGTAGTCTTCAGATGCCATGTTCGTTATTTTACAGCAATAATCTGACATTAATGTGATCTAGAATATCTGTATATTTTTAACCCACGTGGTTCGAACGACGGATGTGCTACAAAGTTACGTTTTCGGGAAACAGTCGTGACTAGTTGGTTTCTATAATGATGAATTGTACTATGGTGGTTAAATAAGCAGCGAGTAGTGACTTGAGACTGATCAGACACAATTATTTGTTATATTCCATAACTGATCAACCATACCCTTAACCCAAGAAACAAACTAGGTGTCTGGAAAGTATCCCCAAACCGCAACTAACACCCAGAACAGAGCAGGCCTCTGGTTAGCATGATAACAAAGATCAATCATCAAGATAAGAGTTTTACTCTAAATTCACTTTCAAGCAGACAAATGTTTTCTATCCCCTTTTCTATACAGTCCATCCCAATCCTATTCCCCTTAATAATTACTTGAGATATAAACAATCAATGTATCCAATTTTCCTATGTCATCATATGTTCTTTTATATTGTTTTGCCTGTATATTGTCAGCCTGAATACTTGATCATGATCACACATATACAGTTTCTATTTTATTTCCTGAATGATAATTTACAATAAATATCGATAGTATTATTAGACCCTTTAATAGTTTCTCCATCAACCACCAATCAAATTACATATGCAAAACACCATGCTTTAGATGGGTAAAGAAGCAATGCACACGGAATAGAAAGAGCTTGAATGAAGCGCGTTTGGCTCTAGATAAAAATATTAGAGGATATAGTGCTGAATGATCATTACCATAAACGTTTTTTCAATGTTTTTTCAAGAGAAGACAGAAATTTCCTGAAAACCTTGACATCCGCTCTTGCACACCGTGCCATACTCAGGGATGGTCATTCTCGTCAGTCAGATCTCTTCAATTAATAGCTTGATCGGGAACACAAAACCGGTCTGAATACATTTTAGCTGATCTGAACTTGCTGACCGGTCACAGCAGTACAGAAGAAATAGTTATCAGTGTATAATGACAACAATTTCAATCCGTTCCTTCAGAAGGCATGTAATAGTCTACGAGTCACATAGTCTATTTTATGATACCATTATGGTACTTTTGTGTCCATTTTGAAGCTTGAAAGCTTCACTTCAAGTGCATAGAGAAGTTATTTAAAATGTCTCTTTTTGCGTTCCATGGAACAAAGTTAAGTGGGTTTAAAATGACATGAGGGGGAGTAAATGATGCCAGAATATTTATTTTTGGCTGGACTGTTTCTTTGAAGCTCAAGTCAAGTGCTCGAGCTTCTTGATTACAGACGGCAAGCTGCAAGGATCTTATGAACATATAAACTCAACAAAAGTGCTATTTAAGGATCAGTCAGGATTTAAGCTTCAAATTCCTAAGAAAGAATGTTTAAAACATAAATAGCTCATATCCAACATCTATATTTACAACTGTGTTGGCATATTGGAAAATAGCCTGCACTGTATTCAACTGTACGCATGACAGTAAGATGTGACTCAATGCCCAGAGATTTTCTTTAGATAAACGGCCTGCCTCGTAAAGCTAGTTAGTGTGTGCATGTGTTTGCACTTCTCCTGGTCTTTTTTAAGATGGTTATTGTGTGTGTGTTTGCATGGTTTACATGCTTCTGTGCACATGTATGTTTGCATATTCCTGCTTGTGAATAAGGTTAGTACCGCATGTCCATGGATTTTTTTTTATTTTTTATCAGCATGTAGATTTTACAACCCTGGTTCGTTGTGGCGACATTTGTGAAAAATTATATTATGTTGCCTCTTGCCCATATCGCAACACATTTAAAGTGAAATGTACAGTAAGTGGCACTAAAAGCATGTTCTGAAACAGATGAATGTGAATCTAGCAGTGTTTTGTTACGCTGGTTGTTGTACATATTGCGGCTCTTCTTCTCATAAAAAAAGTCTGGCACTAAAAGCTTAATTCTCTATCACGTTTGAAAATAACCTATTATCTACACACTAAACCCTAACCTAAACCTCACTGATAGTGTTATCAAAAGCAAATGTGAGATAAAAGCACATTTGCTAAAGCAACCATGGCATTTTATCTTGCTTCTACAAGTCTGTGAGCTCTTTTATTGTGACTTGTGTTACACAGGACTCATATCCGAGCGCTTCTCATTGCAAGTGCAATGCTGTACCAGGTGAGCTACTGAGCAAGTTGGCTATACATATGGAGCTGGCTTGCATGTAAATGGCAAAATGTATTTGTTTACAAATCATGCACTATGGTAAAAGTGTTTTCAAGTAATGTGCAAGGAACCACATGAACATAATTGACTATAAATAATTAATAAACTGCCCCATAAGCATAACTTGTGTAGGAATAAAAGTTGTTGGAGTCTCTAGTAGTCGTTTACTGTATCTAGTGTTCATTTGAACTAGCAACTGCCATGAAATGCATAGATTTTTTTTTTTTTTTTTTACGTTTTGCAAAAATCAGTACTGATTAGCCTTAATTCCAGTGCAGGATTTAGCTGTCTTAATTTAATGTTCACACGTAACGGTCATACTATCAAAATTATCTCAGCACTTTGAATAAGGTATAGGCCTAAGCAGAAATGTCCTCTTTTCCAGGCAAACTGATGCCAACGTTTGTGCAAATACTTGTTTGGGTTTGTGCAGTAAATTTCAAATGTTGTGTGTGTAAATGAAAATATCGGAACGGACGCCAGTCAGCGCTGTCAATTATTGACCAAAGTCAAGTCAAGCTAAGATGAATATTATATTCTAATATAAAAGATGATTAATGTTGTGCTGTTTGTCTGAGCTGTAAAAACATGCTAGTTTCATGTTCAGTTGAGCTTGATTGAACGTGTCTCTTAAGCCAGGCTCAAACTACAGGAGTTTCAGGTCGATTTATGACCGATTTACCCCTCTGAGATGCTGAGAAAAAAAATCGCGTCCAGACTGAGCATCGGTCGGTTCCGATGGTCGGCCAAGATAATGTGGTAATGTGAGGCCTTTACAGATCAAATTTTGAAACTCCCGATCTGCTCGCAGACGCATCGGGCTGCCCCAACAATATCAAACTTTTAATATTTAGAATTTTAAATCTAGATGATTACGACTATGATTACGTCAGTAATTCCACAATAGACAACGAGAGACAAGTCTACAAGTTGACGGAGGTAACAGAACTTTTGAAATAGCGGCCCAAAACAAGCAGCTTTACGGGTCCAGTGGACAACGGAGGAACGGCTGGTTGAAAGTGTCTGGTACGACTACCTTAATGTCTCTTCATATGTCTACAGCAAGTTGCCTCATCACAGTATCCATTTTGTTTATATCCGCTTCCCCATGAGATCACGTGAGCTGCTAAACCTGGCATAATAATCTTACGAATATCTTGTAGTGTGTAATGCACCACGATTTTCAAATCTTGAAGTGTGTGCAGGTTCGTGAGATTTGAAAGATGAAAATCTGTAAAGATTCTCCTTATGTGCATGATGCAACCAGATTTCACAATCGGTTAAGATTTAAAAACTCTTGTAGTATGAGCTCGGATTAAGGGTGTGTTCACACTTGGCAGGTTTGTTTCGATTAAAACGAACTCTGGTGCGACCCATCTTTTCAGGGGTCTCGGTCTGCTTTCAAATGAACTCTGGTGTGGTTCGACTGAAATATGAACGCAACATTGATCAAAGACATCTAAACGAACCAAAAACAGGACGTGATGTCACAAGATGTGAACTTAAAAAGGACAGAATAATCAAACATACCTGATTTTTTTCATCATAGCTATATTAGCTACGTTGCCCATTACAGTTACGTCTCCTTGCAGCAGATCTTTTTTTGTGTGCGCAATGGAGGAATTTCTTGTTATGTTTTGTCTCCTTTATACAGGTCTTTTCCATAAGCATGTCATAAGAAACGAGTTCTCAGCTGGTAAAAATACCATCGGAAAATATACGTCATAAAAGCAGGGTTTTTGAACGCTAAGTGAACCAGGACTAAATGCATAATTTACCAAACTACAATTGTAAACACACCCTATATGTGTAATTAAACCATCTAAATCGGGGGTGTCAAACTCAGTTCCTGGAGTGCCACAGTCCATTTTATATATTCGGCAATCGTCATGATGAATGATGGGCTACTGATATTGAAATATAAATTTTAAAGAAAAAAACTTTCTATTTCAATCAACCTTTTGTCTTTAAAGTAGTTAAAAACATTGTATGTGCAAATATTCCTAGTAAAATAAATTAAAGCTGCATGCATATTGATTAAATAATTAGAAAAATGCAGTTTTGTTCTAGGTGGAGTATATCATACAATGCAGAATATAAATTCCCACAAGTATTTCATGTCAGCTACTTATGTGTGTGCATCTACGTGTATGGCCGCATGTATAGTATTTGTGTGTGTTGAGTGTGATCAGTGGAAAGTGAATGAATAAATAATAGGGGCGCCACACGGAGGCAGCTGCTCTCTGTTGGCTTCTGAAGTGGCGTGGGGTGAGGTGAGACAGGCGGCGGTGGAGAGTGCCGTTTACTCACAACCAGGAGTCTGTTTACCGGAACAAACCAGTCGCCACAGCTACTTAAAGCGAGCACATGCTGAGACCGTAATTAGACGTATTTGTATCCTCAATTGCTCCGTAAGATGTTTAGGAAGGTGCGGTCAATTCAAACAATCGAATTATCTGAGATAAAAAGAAACACACAAACTCCAATTAAAAGGAGAAACTTAACCTGAAGTTGCATCTAGAAACAAATAGACAACAATTAGTGTTTAAAGGTCGCAACAGCACCCAGTAAAAGTGTAAAGTGTAAATGATAACTGAAATTACTATTAGTCATCAGTGAGGTGATTACCACACTCCATTACATTTATATATGAATTGGTGATCTGATTACTGAAAACAAGTATTCAACTGAAATGACAATGACATTTCAACATTTGTGGTGAAAGAAAAATTCAAGCAGATTGAGTTATTTTGTGGTTACAGAATATTTGGGCGTTTTTCAACACAGTATTGACTCATTGACAAAAATGGCATTAATGAAGTTCACGAGTGTCACAGGGGACCCTTTTAAATGCATTTTTAATATCAAGTGGAAATGGCAACCTGTTTCGGCTATCCACTTTGGATACAAGATAGATGTTTTTATGACTGGATGTGGTAGTCTGAAGATTTTTAGTCATCCAAGTAATAGCTTGTCAGTTAAAAAAAACGCAGATTTCTCCATCCTCACAGGAAGTGATTAAACCTTAGATTGTTGATGTGCAGCAGACACATGATAATGATTATTAGCTTAAGAGTCGACTTACTCATTGACACAATTTTTTGTCGTATCCTTCTCCAAGAGAAGAGAAAATATCATTTTACTAAAAGAAGGAGTAAACGGCTAAGAGAGAGAGAGAGAGTGAGAAAGAGAGATTTGCAAGAAAGTATGTATGTTTCTATTGACTTCCACAGGCTGATGGAAATGAAGGGCTGTTTGATTGTGGAGTGCAGAAGTAATCTAATTAACCTTGCTGCATTCCTGTATCCCACATTGTAACCTGTGCTGCTGCTCATAATGAAAAAAAGAGAGAGAGAGAGAGAGAGAGAGAGAAAATATGCTTTTCAAAATGCCATCGAAATACATACTAGATATCTGCTGAAAAAGAAACAAATAATCTCAGCCAATATAAAATGCACATATGTAAGACTCACAGCAGCAGAGTGAAGTAAACAGAGGAGATGCCGAGGAAGGAGAGGCTGGCTTGGATAGAGGAGGCTGCAGAGGGAGGCTGAGTTGCATTATCATCAACGAAGGAGACTTGGAGCTGGGCAGGGCCAGCAGAGATGCTGGAGACTTGGAGCTGGCTGGGACCAGCAGAGACGCAGGAGACTTGGGAGTTAGGCGGGACCAGCGGAGACGCAGGAGACTTGAGAGTTGGGCGAGACCAACGAGGACAAGAGACTACAGGGAAAAACCTCTTCCTCAAACAATAACACAGAAACCTTGACAAGCTCACCCTCAGCAATGGGAGTATGGGGGGGCTCCATTCCATTCCCTCAAACTCCACAATGACACCTATAGGTACTGACGATGTTGTCGCTCACGCACCTGGTTAGACATACTGTTGGGATCAGGCTCCAGGGCAAGGTATGGCTCAGGTGTCATTTTAAGCGCTCTCTCTGTGCCTGCGGTGGGCTCAGGCATAATGTCCGTGTTGGGTGTTGTTGGTGGCTGGCTAATCTCTGGAATTGGCCTCACCCGAGAGGTCATGGAGGAGTTGTTGTTAGCCAGAACCCACTCCACAAAAGCAGCAAATGTCCCTCAAGGACCATCACGGGCAGGGCATGCCTTATACGGCTAATTTAAGCTTGTCAGGAAAAACACACACAGGGAGCGTTAAGGGAAGGTGGTAAGCCAGGTCTTCTGTAACATTGTGGCTGTAGTAAAACTACATTGTGTCTCAGCTCAGGTGCTACATTACCTGCATTATCATGCGCTATCAAAATAAGCTATCCGGTGCTGTCAGAATTGAAGTATACTTCCGACACTTATTATTGACAATTTACAAAATAACAAGTATCAGCTAACATATCAGCCTTGGTCTGTAGGTTTGTGAATAATCAAATAAACAAGCACAACATTTTTTTATACAATTTTCTAACATCTAAAAGGTTTAAAAGTTAAAACGTTATTTTTATTAATATAAAATTATAATAATTATAAATGCAATTATAAAATTAACAGAAAATGAAAGCAGCTGGCCATGTCCTTAAGTGTCGTTTCAAAACATCTGCACTAACTGCGCACAGACTAGCTTATAGAGAACATCAACAAGCCTACTCCAAGTCACTCAAAGATACACGTCACTAGGGCTGTAATCAACCAAAGAAAATCTTGGTCGACTGAAGTCCTGAAATTTTCTACAAAAAATCGACAAAAAATGACGTTAGGGGAAAAAACGTTACATTAATTAGCTGCGCACTGTGCGCAGTACTTGGTAGCCTTGTTGTCCACCTAAATGAATTACAAATAAACATAAAAAACAAGTAGGCTATTTGCAGTATATTAAATCGTTTTTGATCTAATTATTTTGCACTGAAATGAGTGACACACAAGTCTATCCGCTCGGACAGCGCTGCATCACGTGCACTCCGCGCAATATCGTAGCCTATGATTTCCGAAAATAGTACTGTTGTCAACTAGTGATAACATCACGAGAACTTTTGAGGAATATGCAATATCATTTATTGTTTTTGTCATATGTATTAAAATAACTGACAGACACTATCAGTGCAGCCGCTCTGTGCAGCTGAACACAGGAGCTCAGTTTCGTGGCTGAGAAACAAATAGACTATTAACTTTTTTTCAAAATGCTGCCACACTGTCGATGTCTTTGTTGACATGGTAGAAGAGGACTGACTATAAATTAAACGCTCACAATTAAATAAATAATATTCAGCAAACCTTCTAGTAGCCTACTTCCTCCAATCTGTCTCTCTTCTCCGGTGGGTTGGGCTAATCCAAAAGAAGTGAAAACAAGCGGGGTGTTCTGAAGACAGACTGTTACCTGTGAAACAGGGGTGCTCTGAAAACACCCCCATTAGCAATCAGTGCTTTCCATCTGATGAAATGAAGGCAGGCAAAACTGATGAAATGAACGCGGCAAAAAATCTGAATCAGAATTTTGGTCGAACCAGAACGTATCGACCAATTAATCGACTAATCGACTGGGACGTTACAGCCCTACACGTCACAGTTCTTTTCAGACATCATTAACAACAATCCTGGAAACTCTAAGCAGCTGTTCTCCACAATAAACCATCTCCTTAAACCTTAGACACAAACTCACACAGAAAACCCAGAGGAACGCTGCAACAACTTTATCACTTTCTTTAGAACCAAAATAGACTCCATCCGATCGCATCTCACTGGTCCCTCTGCACTACCTGCCTTTTTTTGTCAGTTCACAGTCTGGATTCCCCCACTCTTTCTACTGTTTCTCTGACGTTTCACAACTTGAAATTGAGGGAATCATCAAATTAAAACATCCTCCTGTGCCCTGGACCCCTTTCCCACAATCCTGATAAAATCAAATCTCTCTGCCATAAGACCCCTTATTGCAAAAACAATAAACCACTCCCTCCGGTCTGGTCATGTTCCTTCCCCCCTTAAAATTGCTGCTATTACACCACTTCTTAAAAAACCCACTCTGGACCCGGAAGTCCTTGCCAACTACAGGCCCATATATCCAACCTTCCATTCCTTTCCAAAGTGTTAGAAAAAGCAGTTGCTGCTCAGCTCCAGGACCATCTTTAACATCACAACCTGTACGATAAGTTTCAGTCAGCCTTCCGGTCTGCCCACAGCACAAAAAACAGCTCTGGTCAGAGTCACAAATTACCTTCTGATGGCTGCGGATGGTGGCTCTCCCTTACATCTCATCCTCCTTGACTTAACCACAGCTTTTGACACTGTCGACCACAAATTCCTCCTCAACCGCCTCCACTGTGACTGGACTGTGATAGGACTATCAAATTCTGCCTTGGATTGGTTCACATACTACCTTTCTGGAAGGACCGATGTACGTCAGCTTGGGAGGAGCGAAATCTCACCCACATGCTGTCACATGTGGCGTTCCTCAAGGTTTGGTACTCGGTCCTACTCTCTTCATCCTCTACATGCTCCCCCATGGCCGCATCATCAGCCAGCATGGAATCTCCTTCCACTGATACGCTGATGATACACAACTTTACCTCAGAACAAACCCAATCCCCCTGCTGCTCTTTCTTCATCTTCATCCACACCATTCTTACTGACCTCCTGCCTGGAGGAGATTAAGGCCTGGATGAGTCAGAACTTGCTTCAGTTAAACAGTTCAAAATTTAAGGCAATTCTTGTCGGCACCCCTCATCAGGTCCAGTCGTACCTTATAGCCTCCATCACGTCTTCCGGAAAATACATCCCTCTCTCATCAACACTTACCAACCTCAGTGTAAGACTGGACCCTCACCTTACCTGTGACAACCATATCAAACATCTGTGCAAATCATCCTTTCTCCACCTCAAGAATATTGCTAAACTCCGTCCCACACTCACCCTTTCTGACGCCACAAAACTCGTCCATGCCTCTGTCTCCTCCAGGCTGGACTACTGGAACGCACTTCTCATCGGGATCCCTAGCAAGAGTCTGCAGAAACGCCAACACATACAGAACAGTGCTGCTAGGAACCTGATGACAGTGCGCAAATATGACACATAACTCCCATTCTTTATGTACTTCACTGGCTTCCCATCTCCGCCAGGATTTACTACAAAATCTCTCTCCTCACCCACCAGTGCATCCATGGCAATGCCCCACCCTACCTCAAGGAACTTCTTACCCAGCAAACATCAAACAGAAACCTCCGCTCACAAAATGGCAATCTCCTCCATCCCCCCCAGAACCAAGCTGAGACCGTGCTTTCGCCTCTGCTGCCCCTCGTCTGTGGAACTCATTACCAGACCACCTGAGGGCTCCACAGACAGTTTACGTCTTTAAAAAAGGCTTAAAGTCTTTTCTATTTTTAAAAAGCTACAAATATTGATAAACTAAACTGTTTTTATGTTTTTTGATTTTTGTCCCTGTTTTTACTCTTGTAATGTGTACTCTGTAGCACTGAGATTCATTCTCAAATGAAAAGTGCATTATAAATAAAATGTATTATTATTATTATTATTATTATTTGCATATGTGAGGATAATACTTCATAATAGCATACATAATGTCAAATTTATATTATATAGAACGCATAGGTGCATTTAAACTTAATGACAGTGACAGTTTTGTGAATTTGTGATGTAATGTGTGTGTGTGTGTGTGTGTGTGTGTCAGTGTGTGTGTCAGTGTGTATGTCAGTGTGGGTGTGTGTTTGACTTGTACATCACACCCTGTAACCTGCGCTATTATTTGACACTAGGCACAGGTGCTGTAACATGAGTATGCATATGGTGTTGTCGTGACACATGACTTCAAACAAACCCAGACACAAAGCAAGTGGACATTTGCATTTTGTTCTCCATTCATGTGAGAACCACACTGAGAGGAAGACAGAGCAGCATGGACGAGATGAGACAGGGAAGGAAGGACGGTTACAACAGAGCAGCGATCACTGACGTCTGTTTCTGCTAGGAGTGCACTGATTCATAGAGTCAGTGTGTGTTCAGTGTAGCTCCCACACATCATTTCATAACTCTGTAATCATAATTCAAAGAAGCTGAGTGAGTAGGAGATGATCTGTGGATGACATCTATAGTATGTCCAGTGATTCACACTGGCATCTTTCCTCAACACAACCCTAAGATTGTGTATTACGCTGACCAAGCCTTTATGCTTTCAGATAATTCTGCTATTTGATATCCTGTGGTGGGTGAGTGCTGTTCATTACTTGTACAGTACAGATGAAAGCCAGACATCGTGTTGAGGTTACCTTTCACATACATCTTCTGATCGACCCTTTCTTTCTCTCTTCATCTGTCCACAGGCTCAAAGCTTTGGAAGAACAAGCAAATGGAGACCCACAACTGCTGAGCTATCGGTTCTCCCTCCCTCTTTTCCTCTCTTCCAGTTCCTCCTCTTCCTCTTCTTTTTACATTCTCCTTTTCACTGAGAGCAGGAGATGAGTTCAGAGGAGAAAAGTTCCACCATGTCCCAGAAAATCTCCTCTCCATCTCACAGCAATAGCAGTTCCTCCTCCAAACATGACAGCAGACTGGTGAGTTTGTGCATGATTCAGTTAATGAGTTACATTTATGGAAGTATCACTTTGGTATGTACTATTTACCTCATCCTGCACTTTTAGATGGATATGAAACCTCAAATTATGTGGCATGGTGAGGAGAGGTGTTCTATTACTTTTCTAAGCTATCAGATAATGATTTTTGCCCAATGGATGATAAAACGCAATACAAAAGTCTAACTAGCACTATCAAATGAACTGAGGATGAGGAAGACAGACTTCCAGCTGTTTTGTATTAGTGTGTATGATATAAATGAAGTTTTCAATCTCACTGTTGATTTTCTAGGTTTAATATTTGTCCTGCTGATTCTTCAAATACGTAGTTGGCATGAAATACTTTTGGGAAATTGACATCCTGTGGTGTGATGTGAAATACTTAATCTAAGATTCTTTTTAGATGATGTTTTCTCATTTTTTCGTAGTAAAAAAACATGAAAGCCTGCATACTATGTTCTTTAGGAAAAAATATAGAATAAATCTTCAAAAGTAAAATAAGACTTGACCAGTTCAGATGTCTTGAGGAAACTCTAGATGGCGGAGGCTGATTCCACCTTGGCATGTAATCTGCTAGCAATCACACAATTTACTATATGGCTCAAGTTGTTCAGCTGATTGGTCTCAGCTATATCTGCAGCCAACCAGCCTGCTTGCTCAACATTTAAATAGAATGGTTCAGAGTTTTCTGTAAGCTGGCCCATCAGCATGCTATCAGAGTTTATCTGATAACTTCCACCTCCCCCAGCACCACCTGTGTAGATCTGCTATATGGGAAATTTTATGCAAGTATATTTGTACAGCTTCTGAATATCTGTGTATGTATATTGACAGGAGCAAGTCTCTGTACTTGCTCTGCAGTAGAAGCAGCAATAAAAGTAGCAGAAGCATGGCTATCAGATCTAGTCCACCAAGATTAATAAATTAACATTGTCATAATCATTAACATGCTAAAACTGAGGGTTGATGCATGTTTGCATGGAATGACATATACTTACCCTTACACATTTATATAAAATTATTTATATAATATTTTAAATTTAAACCTAAAATATCAAGAAATAAAAATTCCATGCAAACATGCATCAACTACACAAACATTATCTTAAGTTTAAATATAGCAGATATGAGACTCTATTGTAGATCAGCTGTGGTTTGTTATAAATGCCTGATGTTCTGTTTATACTTCTTAGGATGACATGCATCACTTACATTTTTCGTGATTTAAAAAGATATTGAACAAAACCGTATAAATATTTTACATTGCTCAAAATGAGTTCTTTTTTGTAATTTTCTGAAAGCAAAGGAAAACTTGATGGGCATAACAGATGAAAGCAGAAACCAGTGTACTGGACAAAATGTTTTTGGACTTTGTCCAAAAATGTCTTAGCTATTCCTTTCCGCTTTATCTTAGTCTGTCTCATTACCCGCTGTTCTGAAACACAGTATTAATCCCTCTTCTCTCAGTCAGATGACTGTGTGGGAAATATGAATATCACTGATCTATGAAATGAGCCTTGAGTGCCAGATGAATAAAAACTCAGCAGCCCTTTGCTTTCTTTTTTTTTTCCTATTTCTTTCCAAAACACAAAAAAATCCCAAAACACTTGCTGAGGCTTTTATGCAAAGGAATTAGTGTCAAACTAATCATCTTCTGATGATTACATCCAGCAGGGTTCAAAAGTGTTCTCAGACCTTTGGACACCATCACGTGTCTTCAATCACTCTTTGTTCATGCAGTTTTTTTTATATTGTGTATAGACTTAATACACTCTGTGTCCATATGTACACCTGCATGTGTGTGCGTTCATATGCTCTGAGCTCCGGAGGGCGGATGGGTGTCCTTCTCCTCAGATGAACACGCTGACCTGATTATGAGGCTGTAATCTCTAATCTCATCATTTGGTAGCATTATAAAGCTCATTACTCCTTCTAAGCAAAGATATGTTTAACTGTTCGGGTGGCAGACTTTACTCTCAATACCAACATCATGGAATTGTGAGTTTAAACTATAGCAAACATGGTTGAAATCCCAGCAGGTGATCTGGTGCCCACTTTATCAGAGAATTGCCTTCATTAACAACTACCTTGCAAATAAATACTTTCTGAGAGTGCTGTATAGTTTACTTTGTGCATACTAACTGTATACTTTGTGTCACAACTGACAATTTTCCCTTGTGGAAAAGAAGTGTGCTTTTGTATTGAGCGTGCACATGTAGTGTACTTCAAATCTTAAAAGTAAAAAAACAACAACAAAAAAACAGTACTTGCAGATAATATAATATTTATGAAATAAAAGGCCACATAAGTACTTAAAGTACCCCTATTATGCCATTTTAAATGTTTCTAATTTTGTTTTTGAACGTCTCCTACAACAGGTTTACATGCATTACAGGTCAAAAAACACTTTCATTTTCCCATAATATACATCGCACATCACCGCATTTTTCAATGATTCTCAAACGTCTCGACAGATGACTCAGTCTCTCTAAATCCCTCCTTTCGACGAGCCTACTCTGCTCTGATCGGTCAGACGGCCCAGTCTGTTGTGATTGGTCTACATTGGATACAGCGTGTGTGTCGGAAACGAAACCGCCATTACCATAACTAAACTTCAGCTCCTGAGGCTTCTTCAGTCCTCAGCGATTGTACACACTGTAAAGACAGTAACGGTGCATTGTAAAGCATTGTAAAAACACTAATTATTCAACCCGAAGCTCCATCGCAAGGACGACTTGAACAGGACGTTTCTCAGTGATACACTACCCAGTATTACACATTATGATTTGTTGCACCTGTAATTCCTCACAATCAGCATTAACAAGAGTATGTCCATCAAAAAAACAATGTGTATATATCTAATTTATTGCAGTACACTTGTGGGAACTGAATCATTAACTTTATCAATAACAGCGCATACCTTATCCGAGCACTAACGTTAATGACTATTTAACATTAAATTCTGTAAAACAAATCTATCATTACTTAAAGTAGTAAGAACAACAGACAATTTGCATTATTGGACACAGTTTTAGGCAATAGTGGCCCACAGCTGATTAGCAAAGACAGTAACAACGTGAGTTTGCCGGTTAGCCGGAGACCTACACAATATTAAACACAAAACTACGTATTTTGAACACCCGGTACAAAATATATACATCAATAATTAATCATACTTATAGGTTGTGATTCTGAGTTGTGTACTGTCCCATCTTTTATGGATAAGCGTTTTGTAAATCCCATTTAGACCTCTCAGATTTGATATGCATTCGACAAAAGGTTGTACGGCTGTTGTATCGCTGTGGTATTTTTAACCATTGACTCTTCACATCCTAATGCTTTGGAAGTGTTAACAAAGAGAATTTGCTTTTGCAGAGCAGCAAACAGTGACTTCTTGACATGTACATAACACGAACTAGTGTGGTGGAAAATTTAAACTGAATATTAAGCTAACCATGTTTTAACATCTGACCTTATTTTAACATGCTAAATCTCTGAAACAATGTACTAAGACATCCTGGTTGTATGATATTCTCCAACGGGGGTCCTGTTTCTAGATCAGCAGGATGCTCTCTGCACACGCAAGGTCTCTCGTTCGCGTTCCCTCACCTCTCGGCTGTGCGGTTTTGAGCACAGTCTCTGTCTCGCATGAACGCTCGCTCTAGATTCCGGGAGATTTTAACTAATTTGCGGTATAACTACGATCACGAGTGGCTCAACAAGTAGATCTATAGATAAACTCATCTTTCAGGCATGTGACAGACCGGGTTGACACTTCAGCGTGAGAAATCGGGGGTGTGGCGTGTGAGCGTGTGAAACCATGAGCGTGCGTCTCATGGCCAATGCGTGAGAGTTGGCAGCTCTAGATTCTTGCTGCGTCCTGCTGGCTATGAAAGACTAGCAACCTATGAAACTAATAATGAACAATTTGAAACTAAAACGACATAAGCTTAATTAAAAATGGCTTAGGAACTATAGGCTATTTAGAGGTGGATAAACGCAATTTAGAGGTGGATAAACGCACTTTGGAGGTGGGTAAACGCTATTTCCGAATTTTGGGAGGTGCGTAAACATCGTTTACGTGCGTTTAGCCTCCACTACATCCCTGCCCACAGTGTTTGAGGGCAGATCAAAGTAGACTCGTTTGCAGGCAGCCAATGAAGACCATAAGCTGGCATTATGCAAACGTGTTACCGTGTTACGTATGCAGGAATTCTTGACAACTCGTTTAAGTGGTTCAGAGTCACTTCTTTCTTTTGGTAGACAATAACTTATTTAATTACTTATTTATCGTAATAATTATTTATATATTCAAAATATTAGTTTTGTAATGATTACTCTTTTTAAAAGAATGCTAAAGTGTTCTTTTTCACAAGGGTTAGTTGATCACCTGGGCGGTTCCACTGTCATAAATCACTTGAAGGTTGTGTTTGCTCTTTGATTTGAAATGTTGTGTAAGAGCATTTGGTTTCATTAGTCCCACTCTGTGGTTCTTAATGCATGTTTGGGTTTTGTCCTTGGCTATAGAGATGTCTCTTTGAAAGTTGTCCTTGATGTAGTGAATTGCTGAGAGTGTGTTTGGGCAGTGCAGCTCTTGCCTTGAGGAAGAGACAGAGTTTGCTGAAGAGGGAGAATGGAGACCCACATTTTTGTCTTGTCTGTCAGGGCTCTAAATAATAGAGAGAATATCTCTCCTATCTAAATTCCCACCTGATTGCTAACAGGTGTTTATGCACATAAATTTGTTATTACCATCATTCTAATGTTGATTTATCCAGAGAATTGTGAATGAGTAACCTTGTTCCTGCAGTTAGTATTTAGCATAATACATGTTTTAAACTATCTCCATATAAGGACTTTGTGTAGTCATTCTTCACTTAAACACTTTTTATATATATTAATATATTACACACTACAGTTCAAATCTTTTGGATCTGTAAGATTTTTTTTAATGAACCTCTATTTCACTGTGGTTTAAATGTAATTTATTCCTGTGATGGCTGATTTTTTGTGGAAACTGATTAAAAAAAATAATAATAAAAAAAAAAAAATTCCAGCATTCTTTGATGATTAGACCGTTCAAAAGAGCAGCATTTATTTGAAATTATTTGACATTTTTTTTAAACAATATCACTTTTTATCAATTTAATGTATCTTTGCCAAATAAAAGTATTGATTTCTTTAAAAAAAATACTTTATACTTTTGAGTGGTAGTGTCATGGTTTGTGTTGGTTCCGAATTTTATCCTAAATTCAAGATTTTCTGGATGAAGACGTTTTTACACTGCTTTTTATTCACAAATATTTATACTTTCATATAGATGGAAAAATTAATTTTTAAAGATGCTAGAAATGTGGCTTTCTAATGAAAGATTGGTATTATGCATTATTGGAACTATGCATTACATTAATTTTGTGAATTGACATATTTCATCAGATTGCGAAGAAATATAGAGCTGAGTATCATCAGTGTAACAGTGAAAACTAATGCTATGCTTCCTAATGATATCTCCCAAGAGTAGCATGTGCAGGGGGAAAAGCAAAGGTCCTAGTACTGAGCCTTGCGGTACTCTATATATACTGAACTCGTGATCAATATGACACCTCTTCATTTACTGCTACAAATTGATACAGTCAGACAAGTATGAACCATACCAATGCAATTCCACTAATTCCAATGTAATTTTCAAGTCTATTCAAAAGAATGTTGTGGTCGATAGTATCAAATGCAGCACTAAGATCCAGTAACACTAATAGAGAGATACAACAAAGATAGGATGATAAGAGCAAATGAGATCAGTCTCAGTACTATGATACAATCTAAATCCTGACTGGAAATCCTCGCAGATACAATTTCTTTCTTAAAAGGATACTGGCTTTTCTAGTATTTTAGAAAAGAAATGAAGGAAACCAAAAACAGAGCAGGAAAACTGTAACTAAGGGAAACAAAACTAAGAATATCAAAATAAGACTGTGACAGCATTACTTGTTGACTCTTTATTTTCACAATGCATGATTTTTCGTCATTCTCATGTCTAAATAATGTTAAGCAGTCCTGCCTAATGATAGCCATCCAATTATATTTACTGCAGTATAAATGGCATCTCTACTAGTTGACACATTTATGGTCACATGCTTTATTTAATTGCATTTTTTTCATGGGCAGTATTTTGTATTTTGATAACACATATTTTTAAGATAGCTCATATACTTACAGTTTATTACTGTTTTTCATTGTACAATGTAAATATGTATTGAATTGAATTGTACAGGACAACTGGGAGATCGTCGAGGGCTTGCGTGGTGGTCTTTCTAATGTTCAGGAGCCAGAGAAGCAGTCCGGCTACATGCTGAAGAAGAGAAAATGGCCCATGAAAGGTTGGCACAAGGTATGTGTGGGAAATTGTCAAGCCTCTACCAACATTTTATTCAAAATATTTGAAAAACATAGAATAATTGGATGAATTAGTGTAAGTGCGGATATTTCCAAAAATTACATTTCAAAGCAGCTGAGTGGATTTGTCTGAACCTGTTTGAACACATTGTGCTCACACTGATGGACTGGGGTGGCTGATGATTAAAGAACTTGATGAATGATCTTCCTGTGCCTCATTTTGTTCAGTTTTGGCACACAATAACACATCTTTTTTGATGCTCAAATACTTTGTCCTATGGCATTTAATGTGCAGATGCAACCCTTATTTACCTTGAAAATACTCATATTCCCCTTCAACCAAAAAGAGTGTATACAAGAATAGACAGTAAAGAGGCATAGTGAAATACAGCCTCTCATTTTAGCATCGCCTGAAAGGACATTGATCATTTACCAAATAAATCTGACCCAAGTTTCTCCTCTGTCCTCTCCTCTTTGTGCTTCTTATTTCACAGAGATTCTTCTACTTGGACAAGGGCATTTTGAAGTACGCCAAATGCGAAGCTGATGTGAGTCTAAAAGGCCTCACATATATAAATACTGTTTTTACAGAGCTCCAGCAATCTTCAGAGGTCTTCATCCTCCATCTTTCCATCAATATGCTGTGGGAATGTAAAAATTAAGGTTAATTTCCCCAGGGTTTGATAACATCATCTACAGCCAATAGTTTACAAATGTCTAAATTTCATAACAGAAACTATTATGCTTCCTCTGTGCTACTTCCTCTGTGCCTTCCCTCACACCAATCTACCCTTTTAAGCAGCATTATGAAGTGGACGTGTATGGCCAGGGTATTCAATTATAACGTAAATAAATAATTAACCTGCCGTATATCTTTTAGATTTGTCTGGGGCTTTTTTACCCTCTAAATCAAGGCCACTAGTCGGATGTGCTTGTGAATGCATCATTGACAAGGTTATGCATTTGCAAAATTAGCTAAAGCCCTCTTGTAATTTACGTCACCTTTTGTGAAAAATCACTGTTTTGAATGTACAATATGTTGCTTACACAGGGTTGGGAACTAAGAACATGTTCTTAAAAAATAAAAAATATATAAATATTGAAACCGAATTACATTTAGTCTAATTACAGAATTAATTACTCTTATGCACAGGTTTTTTTTAGTGACTCAAACTCAGTGTAGTTACTAATGGATTGTTTACATGTCAGTTTGTAGTTAAAAAAACACATTATGCATTTTGTTAGTTCTATTTCATTTTCATTTTTTAAGTATTAAATGTTGTATCAGTCATTTCAGGCCCAAAAAAAAGGCCGAAACATAAATGATCACATTCACCTAATCTGTCCTAACGATCCGCTAGCTGCCCGCCCCATAAGCATGCTGTCAAAAAACCTCTGTATGCAGCCTGATGATGAATGTGATCATTTATATTTCGGCCTTTCTTGGGCCTGAAATGACTGATACAACCTTTAATATAATTTATTAAAAGTTGTATTTCATTATTTGGCACCTGAACCGCTTTACTTTTTTTCAAATATGTATTCCTTATAAATACTGAGTTTTGTTAATGGAACTGTTTGGGAACCAAATCCTTAAATTCTTCACAATTTTCATCTCTACTTTCATGTCATTCATGCAAATCTATGAAATAGCCACAGTAAGATGGGATTACTCGGGCTATCTCACTCTATCTGTTGTATTTTTGGTGTAAAGGATGCAGTAGATTTGATTATTTATGGGAAAGCAAAACCAAGAATTCACTGAACTTATATTCAAACCAAGAGCAACATATTTTCTCAGTAGTAATTTGAGTGTGTTGCAACAGAGTAACATAATGTTGTATTGATATAAGAGGTAGCATTGATATTTATTGGTCAAACCTGCCTGTTTGCTGTGTGCAGGTGGAAAAAGGCAAGCTCCACGGCTGCATTGATGTGGGACTGTCCGTCATGGCCATTAAGAAGAAAGCCAAGTGCATTGATCTGGATGCAGAAGAAAACATTTATCACTTAAAGGTATCACAACAATTATAGTATTAGACTGACCTCAAAATGCTCTGCGGTCATAGGAAGAGCATTAGTGGAATGTCATTTTGCTGCAGTTTTACTGGAACATGTTACATTATGATGGTACAGTAGATTTGCTTTAGCCTCATATTAAAGTAGCACTAGGAGGTTATTTTGCCTTTAAAGTTTTCTGGCTATTTGAGAAAGAGTTTTGATGTCCCATCCAAAATTGAATTTAGAATGCATTTTAAATGGCAGTATAATTCCATTTAATTTCATCAAGGTCAATTGAGATGCACACAGAATGCAGAATTGTATAATTACACTTAATTATAATTAAATTCAATGCAAATAAACTCATAAACATCATGTACACAAGACATCAGGAAGAAGAACTTCTAGAAAAAGCAGATCATATTAATAAAATAATATATATATATATAATATAATATACTACTAAAACAACAATGATAACATTGTGTACTTATTTAATTCATACATATTTCAATAATATATATTTATATTTATTTTCAATAACTTTTATTTTATGAAAAACAGTGAATTTAACACTGAAAAACACTGAAAAACAGTGAGTAAATATATTATAGAATCACATTTTGATGTCAATATGAAATGTCTTAATATAAAGTTATAAATAAATAATAAAAAATAACAATGTCTAAATAAAGAATATTTATTTATGTTTTGTTCACAAACTTAACTAATGAAATTCCTGTGTTTAATTTCTTTGAATTGCAGTATTTTTTTTTTAATTCTTAAAATTTGTCCAAGCATGTTTTGACTAATATTATCTTATAGCTTGTATAGGCTGGCTTATCATCATGTTAAAAAAGCTTTTAAAAAAATCAATACAATCCCAAACCATATTAACAGTGTAATATTAGAACGCTTTACAAACCTCAACAGAGAGATTGATTTTAAAATGAAATTCTGCTCTCATGTAGTGGATCCTCTTTTAGAAAGAATCATTTATGGGGAAAAAAGGGTTTTGTCAGCTTCCGTTTGATTTTCTCCAGTTTGAACTCTTGATCTCATGAATAGGAAGCAAGTCCTTCCAATACAAAGTCATGAGGTCAACAGCAGCACAGCGTCAAGAAAACCAGCTTCTGAATCCTGATTGAGTTGGTTAACTGTGGTCTCCTTGTGCTTGCAGATCAAGTCTCAGGAGCTGTTTGATGAATGGGTCTCTAAGCTCCGTCACCACAGACTTTACAGGCAGAATGAGATTGCCATGTTCCCTCATGAGAAAACGCTCTTCCACCCTCATTACCCCCTCACCTCCTCCCCCACGACACCCGACAGTCAGTCCATCAGAAAGGTAACGCCATGGGACGTGTTGAGGGATTAGATGGAAAGATAAATGTCAGATGAAATGACAATGACTGTGCTAGTGCTTTAACTTTGAGAGGACGTTAAAGGTCTATTCTTAATGCGTACTGCAGTTGTGTCAACTTTTTGAAACTAACTCTCAAAAATTACTTTTCATTTATTTTGTCCACTAACAATATCCACCAGTGTATACACATTTATCACAGTATACTTTTTTTTTTTTTGAAGGTAATGAAAATTCCCACCATTTTTCCACCACATCTCAAATTATGTAATGTGTTAATATCATTCTGTGATGATTGATGAAATGGCATTTTTCAACTTTTTGGCATAAATTGTCTTTTGTCTTGCTCAGGATAACTTCAAAGCTAGTTTTAGTACTGAATACACATAATTAAAGCTGCACATAGATACTTTGGTCGCTCTAATGACATCTATCGCATGATACTTGCAGAACAGCTCTTACATCAGTTACATGCTCTACTGCACGGATGAATCCGTGAGGAATTCCCATGGTTACCAGTGATTACCGTATCAGAATGGATCTGTCATACAGTACACCAAGATCTACTGACAGAAGAAGAATTTGCAGATAAAGTGCAGATATGATAAAAGTACCAAATCCAACCCGGGAGTTGAACATTTAAAGTATTATTTGTAGTCTTTCAACACAGAGTTTATGTACTCAGTTAATAATAGAATTCCAATCGTATCTAATCAAAATGCACCTTTAAATAATATTTGACAATCACAGATTGATTGGAAATGGTGCACAATTCAATTTCAAATATTCCATTCACAAACGATATTTGCAATTGTTCGGTGTGGTGGTGGAAGTTGTAGTTTTGAAAATAAATATTGAAATGGTTTATATCATAATATTATCCATAAATAAAAGATAACAAAAAGGGGAAAAAAATATTTGTTTGTTTGTGATTTGATTTGACAACTTTAAACAGCCAGAATGTTATGAAACTAATATTGTTTTACTTAGCTAGAGTTGTATTAATACATTTCTCTTTCTTCTTAATAATTTTCTGTCTTCTTTTCTGTCTCTATTGTCTCCCTATCATTTTCTTTTCATGCTTCTCTCTCTCTCTCTAGCGTGCCTCTCTTGCAAAGCAGTCCTCTCTTCACTCACCAGTACCTTTTACCAGCCAGGCCAAGGTGACCGCCTGGCTCCAGTCTTCTGATGACATGGACAGGTGCTCCAAAGGTACACACATACACACCAATTTATAAACCCATCTCACACTGAAGATGCTGTGTCTGCAGCTTTTTACTCTCTCTCTCTCTCTCTCTCTCTCTCTCTCTCTCTCTCTCTCTCTCTCACAGAACTCTCGGTATGTGAGGCTCAGCTCCTGGAACTGAATCACTTGTTAAGAAGTATGGAAGTGTTACACCGCACCTACTCCGCCCCAGCCATCAACGCTCTGCAGGTTACATGTCATTCAAACAAAAAAATAAAATACTTTTTTTGATTATAATTTTGTTAACATAATATCTGTATATCAGAATTTGTTTTTGGTTAGATTAAGTGTTTTACATATCCAGAAATGTAAGGTTTTTAGTTTTACATTTTTAAAGTGCCCCTATTATGCTTTTTTATATATTATCTTTAGTGTGTAATTTAGCTGTTTGTGAATGTGAAAGATCTGCAAAGTTCTAAAGATCAAAATGCACGATAAATGTAGTTAATGGAGTCTCCCAAAAGAAAGAACTGATTCTGAACCTGCTGAAACGGCTCTTCAGTAATTCCAGTCTTACTTCCTGCATGAACCTATTTGTAGGTTTGTAACAAATTTGCATAATGCCAGCCAATGGTTTTCATTGGTTGCCCGCGAGCAGCGTCTACTTTGCCCCGCCCTCAAACGTTGTAGTTGTAGCTGAAAAGAGTACAACTACAACCTGAAAGAGTTTGGTTCATGTTGTCGGCATGTCGAGAAGACGCTGTTTTCTGCGCTGTGAAAGCAAATCCACTTTGCGTGCATTTCCAAAGGATTCGGTCTCGGGCTGGAATTGATACGGTAAAACAAACGCCATCGTTCCCATTCGTATCACTGTGTATATTCAAGCCTCCAGAACTGAAATTCAGATACGGTAATGGGAGTTTTGTTTCTGACGGCCTGTAAGCAGTAGACCAATCACAACCGACTGGGCCATCTGACCAATCAGAGCAGAGAAGGCTCTCAGAAAGGAGGGGTTTAGAGAGACTGAATCCTTGATCAAACCGTTTCAGATGCCGTAAGGAAAGAGGTGATGCTGCAATGTGAGAAAATTATAGTGTTTTTGTACCTTGGATGCCTGTAAACCTATTTTAGGAGACCTTCAAAACAAAATTAACAGCTTAATAGGGGCACCTAAAATATTACTTGGACAACTTTTCAAAATGTTTAATTTAAAAAACTTTAAAATTGCTGCCATCAAAAGGGACATTGTCTGTGTCCCTCAGGCAGTGGTCCAGCCATGCCTGTGAATGCTGTTAATGCTCTTTTCTACTGCCCAACTGACAAACAGTCATTCGGTTGATAGGACAAGTTCAGAAGGATAGCCATGATGAGATCTGCAGTATTAAATTAAATTATTCCACATAACCGCCATAACAGATGAGACATTATTCTGAAAGCTGTCCTTTTCATCTTCCAAATGGGCCATCTTATTTTATTACAATATCTGTTTACTTTAGCTGATGCCAAATTTAACGGTTGTCTCTGGATATTTCTATAATTAAAGTCGTCATGAAATCAAAATTGCCCATATTTACTTTGTTAGCGTACATTACTAGTCTTGTGGTGAACAATTAATCTGTGCAAGTTAATACACTGAAAAATATTTGTTTGTTGTGGTAATCTTTAATCAAAATCTGCAAATTTGCTTCCGCTCTGGAATGGCATTCCTTCTCTGATGACGTCAGTTTGATGGCTTGGGTTGAATATCCGTAACCACTCCCCTCCAACCATCAGTCTGCTATGAGCGAGGGATGAAGTAAAACCCCGCCCTCTATTCAATATTCCGTTTCACTTGAAAATACGTCAAAAGTAAAGTCGGTTGTAACTTCTGGTTCACAGGGACATTCAAGGACAAGTTCACATATTTTCGTTTTGTGTCATCTTGCGGACAAATAAACGGGGAGATCTGGGTGCTGGTAACATGGAGAGAGTACACGTTGTTAATTTACATATACTACTGACATTTGTTAGAAATACAAAGCTGGATGAAAATCACAAACTTGTCCCTTGAGATGCTGTGAATTAATCCCCTTATTTTGTAATATAATTGTATTTACAGAATGGCCAATAAAACACTAAGCTGAAATCAGTCATTAAGTCAATTTTGGCATCACAAAATTATAATGTATAGTATGAAAAAAAGGTATCTCAAGATTACATTTCATTTTAATTCTTAAATTATTAGTGTTTTTAAAGATTACCTGTAAGTGATTGTTAGATGACAGCAAAGCTTATCTAAATGTAAAATTAAGGGAAATTATCATGTACAATTAAATATTCAATATCAGCCAATATATATCCAATGTTGATCGATACTGGTATATTAAAACATATCTAATATCGGTTGATAACCGATATGGTACCGATAATCCATTTTAGTGAAGGGTTTTCTTTATGTATTGAGAGATTGACAGTATTGCAGTATCTTTTTTGTGTGTAGGCTTCAATGTACGACAGCCCGAAAAAAGAGAAGAGACATCCCAAAAAATGGCGTGGCAAGAATTACGGGAAAGACAACAAAACCACCCTACAGGTGATCCGTGACCTTCTACTTGAAACCGTATACCTAATTTTAAAATATAAAACTTCCTTTAAAACAGTATTCACTTCAGTTTACAAGAGAGCCAGGCTTTTTTTTTGTTCATTTGCTGATGTATTATGTGCATGAATAGTGTGATGATAATGAAAGTCACTCTCATTCGCACACCTCATCCTGGATTTCCTTAACTGTTACACAAAGAACCATTAAGTACTGCATGGACTAGAAATTTTCTATTACATTTTCCTCAGGCCATTTATCTCACAGTGTTCCTTTTGCAAAAATGAAAATCGCTCCATCATTGACCTGGTATTTTCTCTTTCCTCTGATGTTTTTAGGTTCCGAGCTGTATTTCAGCAGGCTCTGTCCGTCTCCACGCGTCCAATCCCAACCTCTCTTCAGTAGACCTGACCAATGAGAAGAGTTACCATGAACCTCTAGACTCGCCTATAGACGTATCCAAACTGCAGGAAGACTTCTGCCGCGTCGCAAACAACCGTGAGTGCTGCAACAGAAAACTAGGGAATCTTTTTCTAAATTAAGTGATGTATCACTGGAATGTGTCTTTCGTGACAAATGATACCTCAACATTCTCCCCCAAATCCTACTTTTTTGGCTCAAAATATTTTGTGTGTATTTGTGTGTGTGTGTGTGTGTGTATATATCAACTCAAGTATATGTTTTCACTGCACACTTCCTGTTTCCTTGATATAGCAAAACATTTTCAAATCACCCTTATGATCTGCATGTGTACCAGTTTTCATGTGGAGGCCAAAGCAGCCTTTACACATTACATTGTACACAATAACTATAATGAAACAGAGACAACATTTAGTCTAAAATGCACATTTTGCTTCCAGACATTTGATTCATACTGTATGTATGTATGTATGTATACTTCCTCAAATTACAAACAGATTGTGTTTTATAAATCATGCATGAAGATTAGAATCAAAACCAGATTCTTCAATGTTTTGTCCGCCTTATATATATATATATATATATCTGAAATGGTGCTCAACTCTTTTTTTTTTATGGGTTTGTTTCCAGTTCATACAACCATGAAATCAGCCATGTGCATGCTGACTTCAGAGAAAGAGAGACTTAAACAGATGCTGGAGCATGAGTCTTGTCCCTCCCCCTCGGCCCAGCTCCTAGGATTGAAGAGTGCCCTGACTGCTGTAAGCACACACACACACACACACACACACACACACACACACACATTTCCTCTCTGTGCATTTCCTCATGCTCAACACTGTTTACTAACAATCATTCTGTTTCTTGCCTAAATACTACTTTAAAGCATTGCATGCTACTCAAGCAGAGCTCTTGTTTTGTGCAGATGTAAATACGCTTGTCTTATCAATTCATCAATGGCCAAAGTATAAGAAAATATTTAGATGTGCTTTCTAATAAAGTGCTGAGAATTATCTGTGGAAGTGCTATTGTAATATAATAATTACGTCGACCTTCTAAAGAATCTTGTGAACAATAGAGGTGACCATCCAAGGAGCCGTTTTTACATGCTAAAAACAGTCTGTGCTAAATCGAGTTCTGTAACGCTGAATAATGACTCATCTTCCTTAGTGGGTCACATTATTGTAAAGCAGACCAGAGAGCTGCACGGGTCCGATTTTGTAAATCCGCACCCGCCCGTACCCGCAGTGCTTAAAACCGCATCCGACCCGTTTTCTGACAGCAGCACTAATTAAAATCCGCAACCCGACCCGACCCGCTTAAAATAGAACCGAGACCCGACCCGCACCCGAAATAAAATCAGTTTAGCCAATCACATTATAGACACACTTTTTTCAAATTTGTATTGCCTTTGGCGACTTGAATTAAGACAAGGACAACAGCCGAAGCTGTCAAAAAGCCGATAGCCTATAATATGTCGGGAGACAGAGTGGGCAGATGTTATTGAACACTTCTTTAAGTTTCTTATTGTATAAAGCATTTCTTTAAAGTGAATTTCGTTTTGTATTAATTTTATCTTAATTTTAATCAATGTTTTATAACCAATTGTCTGAATTTAATAATTAAGAAATAATAGCAGACATCAGGACACGGAGCGGAGGCAACGGCGCATGAACTGGAAATTAACGAAACTCAGCGTATAAGCTACATGCATCATAGACCTGATAAATATATAGAAAGCTTGAAATGTGTACTTTTAAACAAAACAATTCAAAACGAAAGAAAACAGACTCTTCTGTCTCCTGGCTATATTTGACATAGGCCTACTCACTATCCATCTAGACGACTCATGCAGCAGTTCGAGTGGTTGTGATTTTTAGTGAATGTAACGTTAGGCCTAGACTCACGGCGCGGGCTGAAATAACCTAAAAACAAATATTTTATCAACTTGAAATACAGGGCAGGCATAGGTTTGTAGATGTGTTCCTAAAAATATGCATTTATTTTTACATTTGCACGTGACTGTTTTGAACCCGTGTTTAGACCCGCGTTTCCCCGTGTCCGACCCGACCCGCATCCGTATCCGACACAGTTACCCGCGGGTACCCGAACCCGTGCAGGACTCTGAAGCAGACCCCAACTCTAGCACTTCTGAGAATGAACGCCAAACATCTGCTGTCTGTTAGAACTGCAGGGGAATCTTTTTGAAGTTCACAGTCCAGCTCCATCCTTACTAGGCACATTTAGTGTCTCAAGTAATTTTAAACTCAATAACTTTGTGTTCTATTAGACTTTTCCACACAAAAAAAAACATACCTGGTCCAGGAAAAAGACAAAAAAGTCATTAACTTTATCTGCCACATTCTCATTTTGCACTCAAGTCTCAAACTCGCATCTGCATATTCAAACTAGGGCTGTCACAATATCAATTCACTACACGTTTATCTGGCCAAAAGTATTCACAATAACAGTATTGCAATATTGATTGAAATTTTTGAAAAAACAAAACAATGTTATCAGTCATATTTAACCTTGTTTTTTTGTTTAGGTTTCTGTTGTTCAGCTGAAAAAATCACATGAGGAATGCGAGGGTAGGGAGTGTAAAGATAGTTTGTAGCCATAACTGTACAAAATCGTACAAAGAGAACTTTTTCTCAACGATTGTTGATCGGCACTTCCTGCTGCATGCAGATTGCGTCTTTTTGACGGAATCCGTCAAGGTCCCACACTGGAGAGCTAACTTTTTTGGGTGCAGATAGAGTGTCTTGCTTTCACCTGTAATTTTTTTGTGTGTCAGTAGTATCTACACACTCCCTGTGTTCCATTCTGAATGGCTCATCCCTTTGCCCTAATCCTTTCAAAGGGTTTACCTCCAGAGGAAGTAAGGGTGTAGGAGACACACAAAAATACTGTTACTTGTCTGTGCAAAGAATCATGGGTGCAAAGTGTCTATCAGTTGTACTCTTCGAAATCCTTTATTCCAAAGGGCCCTTTGGAGTGGCCAGTTTTGAGCACTTTGATTTGGAACAACCCTTTAACATGGCGACCATGATTGTTCTCACTTCAAAAGGCCCTTCGGGGGCATATATATCCCGTTTGGAATGCAGCCACTGTGTATTCTTATCTTTTCTTCTCAGTTGTATGACTGGTGGCTACCAGCGTTAAGGTGCAGTACCGCCACCTACTATGTTGAAGTGTCTACCAGGGCTGCCTTTCCCAAAAGCATTATAATCCTAAGTAGATCATAGAACCATTGCCACCAATGGTCTCCACACTGTAAAAAAAAAAAAAGTTGGATTAACTTAAAAAAGTAAGGTACCTGGTTGCCTTAAAATTTTGAGTTCATTGAAATTAAAAATTTGAGTTAATACAACAAAGGAGATTGGTTTAATAAATAGAAACTCAAAATATTATGTTATCTGAACTACATTAATTATCTAAGTTGATTTGACAAAATATAAAAAGTTGTGAAAACAAATTATCAAAATTAATTTTTACAGTGCACAATCTACCTGGCTCATGATGCTTTTGAGAAAAGCAGCTTAGATACTGGTGCTGGATTATTTATGATGTTATAATATTTGTAATATTAACACAATATCAATAGTTCATTTTATATGTCACTATACCAGTACAATTGCAATACCCTTAATTCAAACTTGGCAGTTATAATCCAAAAACTTTGATCGTTTATTAAAAACACAAGAATCAGTGCCATTTGATGTCATCAGCAGAAACCATTGCAACATATTTCCGCACACCACATTTGAATTAGTGGGATATTTGAGAATGTATTTGCGTTTTTTTTTTTTTGCCGAATAAGTGTTCTTTTCTTAGCTTGACAGTCCTAGACACTATATGCCTTTGTCGTAAAGGTTTGAAAATACGCTAGAGTAAATGAATAATGACCTGATTTCTGTTAATTGCTTAAGGTATGTTAAATAGTTAGGAGCACTATGTGGAAGCCATGTGAGGCCTTGTCCACACGGACACGGGTATTTTTATAACCGGAGTTTTTCCTTCCTGCGTTTTTAAAAAAAACTCCGTCCACATGAAAACGCAAAAACACGCTATCAAGCGCTGTCAAGAGCATGCAACACCACCAGGCGGCGATGTAACCCTAACCGTAAAGCCACGTTGGCCAATCAGAAGCCGTCAGCGGCGCAAAAACTCCGGTTTTACTGTCTACACGACAACACTGCAACCGACGTTTCAGAAAATACTCACCCTGGCAGGGGTTTTCAAAAATGTTCGGTTTCAGTGACCTGATACTGCGTTTCCGTGTGGACGAACGGCCGAACCGCGTAAGAAATGTCACGGTTATAAAAATACCCGTGTCCGTGTGGACAAGGCCTGAGTTTTTGCTGGTTGCTTTTGCAGGCTTTAACGCAGAACACTGAGCTGAGAGAGCGTCTGTGCAAGATTCACGCTGAGTCTCACATCTCTGAGCCCTCTGTCCATATAAACCTCAGTCCTGGCCCCCTGCAGGTGGGTCTAGGAAATGTACTATTATTACCCCCCCACACTCCAATGCTATTATAAAGACTAGATCATTTCTACAGCTGTCACCAACCATTCACTACTTTTCATTAGTCATTGCTCATTATTCACAAGAAATTACATTATTGTGGAAAGAACTAGTGTAAGATTTGTCAGCCGAATATTTGTTGTCACCCAGGGTTAAAACCTGAGGCCTAAGTTGATTTGTGTTAATTGAATCCACAGATACTCTCTGGAGAGGTTGAGTCAGAATTTCTAATGCCAGTTAATCATGTCTCTGGGTAGTATACGCCCAAACCCACTTGCATGCACACTAACAGCCTTATATACAGCACCCATGCTTCACATGCTATCAGTGATATGTTCCTGTGGAATTGCTTTGTCAATAAGCAACTTCCCTAATTGACATTCTAGTCAACATAATGCTTTTACGCTAATTATCTTGCAAAGCTCTGCCAACTGTCTTTCCTTTTCTTTCTTACTGCTTCATAACAAGTCGTGATTCAAAATAAAATGTTTGCTAATTATGTTTTGTTTTGTTTTTTGGTCTTGTGCTGTTTTCTTTAATCTTCTGTTGGGACCTTGTATCCTGTTTGCTTCGTATTTCAGCTAATGAGTTGAATTTCATGAAAGCTTTCAAGAAATATCCAGAACAAATCTTACCTCAAAATGAAAAGAAACAAATAGGAAATATTGTATTGTATTATGAAAATGAAGCCTATTTGTAGACCAATCTGTTGTGATTTATTTTGGCATTTTCATGACAATCAGGCATATTTAACAGATCTGTAGCATACTGTGATATATAAAAATCTTATTCTCATAACTGTGGCATATAGAAATATCATTTATATTACTCATATATTATATTATATCACTTATATTAAAATTTCAAGTGTAAAGTACAGAACAAACCTGTTTTGAATTTAACCCTTCTAATGTATTCAAAAACGTTGACACCGTTTGCATTCCTGGTTAAGTTTTGACCTTGTGGAATGTGAGATTATAAAACAAAACTAAAACCATATTTTATCTGATAGGTAACTTCTCATTAATTAGTGATTGTGCAAACATTCCTAAGCATTGATTGTTACTGTGTTATCACCATTTTATTTCTACATCCACTTTGGGCTGTAGTTCATTTGATGTATAGCTTATTTGTTTGTCCGTTTATAGTTTCTTTTGCATGCATATGTTTACCAACAATAAAGTTCTAAATGTGTGTGTGAGATATGAGAAAGAGGCTTAATATATTTTACAAAAGTATTTGAGACTAATCTGACTCAAAGTGATGATTATGATTATTAAATGATTATATCTATTTTAAACATCATGTGTATTTTAATATTGTTAATCCATTTCCAAAATGATGTTCCCATACTAATATATTTATATATTAAATGTATGTACATATTCCGGGTCAAAACTGAACCGAATGCAATAGGAGGGATAATTTATTCTGATTTTAAAAATTTTTGAAAACATAAACAATGTAAATGGATGGGATGATTCATTTCTATATTACAAGAATTAGGAAGATTTTTTTTTTGTATGTGACAGTAATGAGAATTTGGGGGATAGTGTGCTTAATTCTTGTGAAAATACTGAAAATAATAATAAATTGATTGGTCCCAAATATAGGCATATTACAATATAATATAATTTTTATATTATATATTAATATAGTATTTATAATTATGATTTATGAATATGATGTTTTAATTTTAGGGTCCAAATGTGATCCACATTTTTTCTTTTTGAGATTCATTTGGCTCTATGTGAAGTGAAGCTATGATTTCTTTTCGTACAGAAGCAAGACTCCAGTGATGGTTCCCGCCCCCTTGTCCATCAGGCATCCAATGAAAGCAGGGCTTCCATTACAGAGTCTCTATCAGAGTTCTTTGATGCACAGGAAGTCCTGCTGTCGGCTAGTTCTTCAGAAAATGAGGTAAGGATGAAGTCTCCTCTTTTTACCTGTCCCACAAATGAGTTCACATAAGTATCATCACAGTGACCGAACAGTATCGGAACTACGACCGAAATGAGTCATTAGTAAGTTATAATATAGTTTCAGGTTTTTTAAATAGCTTGACAGACTGATACATTTTGCCTAGCTTTTCCAAATCATCAAATATTTAATTTACTACACTTCCTCAAGAAACCAGCTGCCTCTGCTCTCCCCTTCACCTCAGGCAGACATTGAGCTAAACACCCTATTAGGAGACAGAGGAAGGGACTAATCATATTAAACATGTAATAAGTGCTACGGGTGACATTCCACAGCTAGAGGAACCAGCATGCCTGCCATCCCTGCTTTCTCTCTAACTTCATTTCTGCCTCACATTGAGGCCGACCTGCTCAAGCGTCTCCTGTAGCAGAAGTAATATGAAAATTGAGATAATTGCTTCTCTCTAAAAATACCTCATGAAGAAATTGGCTTCTGTGACAATTCGAATCCCGAAAAACTTCCTTCATCTACTCTACTGGAGTGATGGACACGCAAACGCACTAAAGTCTGCTTTATCTTCATCGTTATGATAATGTGCTTTATTAGAGGGTGCAGAGAGATCCATGTTAGTGTTTTTCAGTTGCTAGATGGTCAATAGACTGGCTTTGATAAATGCACACTGTCAGAGAGCCAAACACCTGTAATGATGATGTGTGGTTTCCTGCTAGCCTTCGGAAGATGACTCATATATCAGTGACATCAGTGACAACGTGTCCATGGATAACTTCAGCAACGAGGCAGAGAATGAGAGACTCATCGCAGGTGGGTAATGTTCCCTCTATCTTGCACGCTTATGATGTCGCACCCACTCAGAAAGGGAGATGCTGTGCAGAAGGGAGATGCAAAATATGTGGGGAAAGCCATTTGATTGTGTTCTAGTGAATGAGAAATAAGTGCAGTGTTCTGGTCAACCGCTGTAGAGTTATTAAAGCTGCTGAGTTAGAACTGGTGAATGTGGTTTACTGGTTTCATAGAAAGAATGAACGGTCACTGTTGGAATACGTCAATGGATTATGAATAAAAAAAACATTAGAGGGAACATTGGTGGGAATTCCACGTTGATATTCTGCTATCATTCCAGTGTTATTCATGAAATACCGTATATACTGCATTTCATAAATTTGACAGCAGTTTTATAGCTGTATGAAGGATTTTGTATGTTCAGAAAAAGCACTGACAAGCAATTTTAACATGGCAGAACAAAAACCTCCAGAGGCACAATTGCTGGAGATCAATCTTAGATTCCTAGATTTTTCTTTTTTAGGTTGTGTAGAGAACTGTGGTTCTCAAGAACAGCGGCGGTCTTGTCTTCCCTCCCCCAGCCCCAATACCAGCAACATCAGCCTGTGGAACATACTGAAGAACAACATCGGGAAGGACCTTTCTAAAGTAGCCATGCCTGTTCAACTCAACGAGCCGCTCAACACACTGCAGAGATTGTGTGAGGAACTGGAGTACAGCGAACTGCTGGACAAGGCCGCACACACACAGGACCCGTTTGAGCGCATGGTAGGCAGAGGTCACATGCATAATTGCACAAACCTGTTTGCATATGAAAAGTATTTGGATTTTAAAAAAACATGCATGAACGTAGGCCTGTTTTAATATTTTAGCTTATCACAATCATTGTGCACATTAAAATAAAAATAAATGTTGCCATCCGAATGTTTTCTGGTGCAAATGTGAATTTTCGGGAGATATTCTGACTGGCATTTGTGAATGCAAAGTGTTCTGGTTTTGCTTTATGTTCATATTTGCATATCCTTACAAAGTTAATGTAACAAAAAAACATCGCTGAAGAAGAGATGAGTTTGCGTAAGAAAGCACAATATAAGCATAAAAACTACAGTCAAACAGGGCCAAAAGCTCTAAATCACAGGTGTAAATAAAGAGCCTTAAAAATAATATTGTAATGTTCAATCCATATTGTAACAATAATATAATATTGAAAAAACATTAAATAATATATATATTAAAACAAAATATGTATTGCAATTAAAAATAGAGAGAGATTATTGTAAATTGTATCATTTACTATTAATATTGTAAAATACACACACACACTTCCGTATGATTTATGATGTCACAATGCATCATTTATGTGATTGTTTAGGAATACGCTGATTTCACGCAGTCGTTATTTTGAAATCGAAAGCGAGGCTCCGGTGGGAGGAAAACCGGAAGTGTCGCCTTTAAGCATAGGAGAGTCGCGAATGCGATGGCGTATTGTTGTGTTTAATGTAGAAATTAGTTATTCTAGAACAGTACATACATTTCTTTCATACTTTAGACTATATACAGTGACATTCATTTATAAATAATTTTTTTTTATATATAATTCAAAAAGTAAAAAAGAAGCAGGAAGAACTATATACATATCCTATATTGGATATTAACATCCAATAGTGTAAATCGCGGCAGCAGCTTCAGGTTGGTAGTCCAAGGCATTGTTGTGTATCTGTACTTCCGGGGTTCTTCCCACCGGAGCCTCACTTTCGATTTCAAAATGGCGGCTGCGTGAAATCAGCGTATAGAGGGATTCTTTTGAAAGCCTGTTTGATCCAGGCTCATCATAACAGGATCCACCATTACTTAACTTGAGAGAGTGATTATTGTTCAGAAATCATTCTCCCTGCTTGGAAATGTGCTTCTGTTAGCTGCACTCTACTGTATCCAATGACACTTCGAGTACCCATCATTGCTCTGTCTTAGTCTCTGGAGGAAGACAGCAATCCTTTCTCTTTGCTTTCGGATTACTAACACCCTAATGTATTGGTAGCTTAGTGTCTTATTGCTTTTCAGTATGCTTTCTGATGTAGTTTAATCACAAGAGATCGTCAATATGAAATCAAAATTGACCTGTTTACTTTCCCAATGCACATTTTTTTATCTAATTGTGCATGAATCATCATTGCACATTATTTAATTGGAAAAAAATTAATTACTTTGCCTCTGAAATGACTTTCCTTTTTGGCTGATGTCTCATAGGCCACATTTTTCCTCAGGTGATTGGCTAGAAAATGTTTCTGGTACTGAAAGGTGTACTAGATTTCCTTATCACAGTAATTTAATGCCAGTTAACATTAATATAACAAAGGTTACAGCAATAAAATAAAGACAGGTTTGATAAAGCAGCGTTACCATTGGGATACTTGAAAATGCTCTATAGAAAGTGAACTTGACTTTCAGCTATCATACCCCTGTCAAAAAGCCTCCCGGGTGCTGGCAGTGTTTCAGAAGAGGACTCGTTCGTCCTCCACAATGAAATGCAAAGTCACTTTCAGGTCTAAAAATACACACGTTTCCTGATCCAGTCAATTCCTAATGTATAAAAACAAGTCTGGGTCTTTCTACATTTTTTTTTGTGGAATATTTTGTCTCACGCCAGATTATGTAAATAAAATGAGTCGTGAATACCATTTCGCGTTCTGGACAGATCAGAAATAATATATTTTCAATGAAGTCATAATAAAGAGTGTGAAGAATTGGGCAACATATATCAGCGCATAACTAACCAAGTGTGCACTGATCTGTTTGTAGGTGTACATCGCTACATTTGCAGTGTCTGGCTATGCTTCTAGTTACTACAGAGCAGGAGGAAAACCCTTTAATCCAGTGTTGGGCGAAACCTATGAGTGTGATCGTCCAGACAAAGGATTTCGCTTTGTTGGCGAGCAGGTAGGATGCTCTCTGTAAGATGTGTTTTTGTGAACAGGTATGTGAATGTAGCCATGTATCCATCCACCTATTTTTATGCAAATTTTTGGTTATCGGTAAAAAAAAAAAACGCTGAATGAAAATACATTTATAAAAATGCATATAAATTATCATTGGTTTAATTCGATACGAACAGATGCGCATAAACTACAATGGAAGCACAACAAAAAAACTCACGCGACAACTAAACAAAGGATGCGATTGCAAACTGGACTAACCACGGGACCAACCTTCATTGAGAACTTGTAACCTCTCAAAACACGATTGCGTTCCCAAACACCAGGCATCCGCCTCCGAACGCAAGATAACATGACTGCGTTTATTACATTTTTGCTTTGCATGCTCTGATACGCAAGTAATTTATGAAAAAAGAGCCGCAGTGGCTTCCCCATTTGCAGCAGCTTCCATTTATATTACAGATATTTTTGCCAATTTCCTTGGAACACATGAGATGGAAATGGTGCTTTATTCGTGAATGTTTTATGTAAAATTAAAATTTTGCAAAGAAGTTTAATTTCTCAACTTTGGATGGAAACTGTGTGTGTGTGTGTGTGTGTGTGTGTGTGTGTCTCACAGCTGTCTCACTCTGTTTTCTTCCTCCAGGTCAGTCATCATCCCCCCATATCAGCATGTCATGCTGACTCTAAAAACTTCATCTTTTGGCAAGGTAACACCACAGTAATAATGCAGGCTTATTGTGTCAGTACAAATGAGCTCATGTCTGCAGATGTGAAGGTGATTGTGTTATATATGACTGATTTCAGACGTGAGGTGGAGGAATAAGTTCTGGGGAAAGTCCATGGAGATTGTACCTGTAGGCAGTACTCATGTGTTTCTTCCTGGGTAAGTAAAACTTCAAGTACAACAAGTACAAGGTACAACTTCTATGTATTTATTATTCACATGCTATCCCGTCTGCTGTTTTTGGGCTTCCTGGATATATGAGGAAGTCCAATTTTAAAATTGTGATGTCTAGACCTGGAAAAGTAGTGTAAATTTAATAAAATCTTAAAACTCCATGTGTGAATACATGTTACAGGACAGAAACATCTTTAAATGCCCATTCCCACAAAGGATGATAACTATAACGATAAAGTTATAGTTCTAAAAATCATTCTAAATATACAACCAGTTTGGGGTGGCACTGAAATCTTCATTATTTCTATATCAAAATGAGTTTGTCTATAAAGTACTGGATGTTTTAGTGCCTACAACTCAACTGAATACACATAATTTGTACTTAATTGAAATTGAGACCGTTTTTGTGTTATTCCTCACCTCCAGGCACATTATTATAAAAGAAGCTCACACTATAGCTAAAGTTTAACTTGCTCAGCCAGATGGTTCTGGTTCTCAAAACTCCCAATAACTTGTTCCCCATTATTGCATTCTCATGGATGAGACATGCAGAGGACTACATAGTTCAAAGATTAGTCAACTTTCTTTGAATTTTATATAATCAATGAAATAGTCAACAATTCTGAGTTAGACTGTAAGATCTGTTTCAAAAACGTACAACTAAAAAATAAACATTGAATGTTTAACATATAGTTTTAATTTGTAATTTGTATTGTACTTACCAAATAACACAAAATGGATGCACTTTGTTTTACAGTATGTGTACTTACAGTGTTCTTATCTAAGAAAGTACTGGTAATATAAGGTAAAACCATGGATTAATGTTAGGTTTAAGGATAGGTTCAGGTTTATTAACCAGTTATTGCAATTATTATAATAAGTACATAGTATGTAGGGAACAGGACTGTAAAATAAAGTGCTACCCACAAAACCAGCACCTATTTGCTAGTACAAATGCACAGTGCTTACATTTATTGTGCATTCAATTACAGGTAAAGAATTGCATATAAATTTGTGCCTTAAATTGTGATCTTACAAAGCAGTAGGCTGTCCATACATTTCAGAGACATGTTCTTAAATGTGACACATATAACAAATAAATACTTGCATGCGCAGTTTTGATGCTGCTTTAATCGCCTGCATATTTAATCATGTTGTAATAACTGTAATAACGATTTCAAAAATCTACTGTTCACCGTTCACTCTTGATCTACTCAAGCTCCCTCAGCACCTGTACCTTTTCCCAGTCGTTTGACTCGCGCTTGGCACTGAGGCGAAGTTTGAGCGCGTGCCTTAAAAGTCTCCCGTTTGTTGTGCTCGTAAACACGGTTCTACGTTTAAATAAACTCAATTCTTGTCAAGAAAAAAAGAGAAACTGCAATTGTGAGCGGGTTGGCCAAGCTTAGGTCAATGGTGGCCACGGCCACCCCCTAGCTACGACCTGAAACTATAACGATAACAACACAAAGAAACGATATCACTGTAATCACTTACAGAACAATTTCTTCCACTAGTGTGGACACTAATATAGTTATCCTTAAAGTTATCATTCTTGGTGTGAACGGGCTTTGGAGCTTTGGGCTATTTAGACCGTAGAGGTGAGAACAGATTGTAATCTGGGTAATAATTGGTGTCTTGAATGATGGCACTGTCCAAATTATAGCAGCAGCTGTAGTTGATGTTGTCAGTGTCCTCATTCTCCCTAAGCAATAGAGTTTCCTTATCTTTCCTGGAAACAGCAGACTGGGGCAGCGAGGTGTTGAAGTTGTCAGTGACAACAGCAGCCAGTTATTCAACAGCACACATTGTAATGACATATGATGACGGACTGTCTGTGATAAGTGGGTTGCGTTGCTTTTACTGTTCTACAGGTTTTACAGATCCTCTCATTCTATGAATAGAGCTCAGAGTTGTCCACCCAATTCAGCTCATAATGTATAAGTTAGAAATGGTAGTGAAGTGTTATAGTTTTGGTGATTTACCTTTGTGTTGTTTTAGAAATTTGTCTCTAGCAAGTACTTAAAGCCGTATAAAGCAGATATATTGCACGGCTCTCTGAAATACTTCATTCTGATTAGTCGATCATTGCATTCTGTCTTCTTATATTTTTGAGTAATAACTTCTAAACTGTATAATATTTTGTTGTCCCAGGGATCTGATTTCTTAAATAGATGTGCTAGTTTAATGTCTCTCGTATCACTCCAAGGTCTCTTTCTTCTTACACAATAAAAATCATATAGCCATATAATAAGAGTCAGTGGTCAACATGAGTGTACCTTATGTAAAGGAAACTTTAGGTCAAAGGGAATTATTAATGAATTTATAGGGAATTTTGAAAGAATCACTCATTTTACCGCCTAACAAATGATCCGTCAAGCGCTCAATAAAACAGGCCGTTATGATCAAATCTGTAGCTGATATTAATATCCAAACTATAGTGAAAAGTATAGTGACTATTTATTAGCACGGTAATAAGATCAGCAGTTTAAGACCTTAAATTCTTAAGCACATAACACAAGACACTTCTCTTTAAATACAAGCAAGACTTTATTGACTATTCAGACACATAAAAAAACGAATATCTAACACATTATCACACTCACACACACATTCACACGAGTTTCCGAAAGAAAGAAAGCAAGGAAAGAATATGTTTTAAGAGAGTAAAATGAGGAAATCCCAAGTTTCTAGCAATGTATGCAGGACATGACCTGAATGAACCATCAATCATTAATTTAACCCTTCTATGTGCATATCAGGATCTGGAGGCGTTACTTGCTTTTGTTGTTTGTGTCTTTGATGGGGATTCCCTTCTGTGGCATCCTTTCTGGAAGGGATTTCCAGGTTTTTTGATTCATTGGAGTTCTTTTCGGTTCTGGAGTGACATCTTGGGAGACCAATCATGTTGGGGTGTTGTTGGCGGATGAATGGAAGTGGAGTCTCGTGGCTTAAGTTTGAAGTTTGAGACGAGTGAAGACTATATAGTCGTTGACTGAATCTTTGTGGCAGAAACTGAACTTACAAAGCGAGAGTCAACAGAAAAAGGAAAGTAACTACCGGTATGTAAAGAAAGAATTGAGACAAGACTAGTTAGATGGCTTGCCGCAGTCTTAACCCATTTTACAGGTCTCCTAAATCTGATCTGATGGCATCTAATGCTTTGTTACTGTACTGAGTTTTTAACCTCAGATGTTTGTCCAACACTTTGGAGGAGTTCTGTCTAATTAGGTATCATCTTTGGTGCAGGTTTCTCCCCCTCTCACATAAATTACGGTTGTCATCTTATTAGTCACATGGTCTCTTAAATTTCCCGCTTTAACAGGCAATAATTTAGACATGATTTTTATAATATGAAAATGATACATTTTACTCAGATTTGATTCACAATTTGAGAAACGGAAAAGCATTCACACTGATGACAAGCACTCCATACTTTCTATGAATTATTAACAAATAGTTATTAAAAAGCCAAAACCAATGAGTTATTACAAAAGTATATTCAAAAGTGTGGGTTACAGACATGTAGAGAATTGTGCAATGAAATGACATTTGATTATAAGTCTGTCTAGCATTGTTTTGGAATGATCCAATGCATTTTGATATGTAAAGGCAGTCTCTGTGGATTTTAGAGATGATTTCAGTCCTGCGTTCGAGAGGTTATCATGGGGTCTTAAGAAGAAGGTCTGTTTTAAGTTTCTTTCTTGGGAATTAAACCCCCCTTTGGCGGTATCTCATGGTTTTCCTCGTGAGACTCAAGATGTGCCATCTCTAAAACCCATTTGTCTAGTTGACTAAAGTTGACAATGTTCTTCCTTTAGCTGTGATCATCTCTTACAAGCGTGCATTGTCTTAAACCTGCTTAGCTAGACTAGCTGATGCACAAAATGGCACGATCTTCTGAATTAGAGTCCTGAGTGTGTTGACTCTGACTATCTCGGAATTCTGCTTCTTGGTTAGTTTGAGGTTGAGTCATTGCTGTCTGATTCACTCTCAATTCCTACACTTACATATAGAAAATGGTTTCTTATGCTCATCAAGATTGCAATTATTTGATCAAAAATACAGTAATATTGTAAAATATTATTAATTTGGTGTTCAAGAAACATTTATTATTATTGTCAATGTTGAAAACTATCAGATGTGGGTGTGGGTGTGGGCTTGATCAGATGTTGGTGTGGGCATCCCCTTACACAGGGGATGATTAACTGAAACAGAGCAGGTTTTAACTAATTAAGAACCATGGAAACTAACTCTCAAATCAGATATACTCTCACACAAATGTGAGTTTATATCTCACAATGTACGTGTAGCCTGTTTAGGTTCTTTTTTTCCTCACAGTTCTGAGTTTATATCCTGCAATTCCAAGTTTATAACTCGTAATTCTGACTTTTTTTTTATATAGCTGTAAACTCATAATTGCGAGAAATAAACTCTGTGAAGAACTGTGAAGAAAAAAAGATCCAAAACAGGCTACACATGACATTACACCCCCCTCCTGGTGTAACATCCTTGCGCCGGAACAGTCCAAGGTGGTGGCTCTAGAGGAGGACAGGAAACCGGGGAAGGTGACGGTGATGGTGATGGTGGTGGGAGGAACAGATCCAGGAGCAGAAGTAGTGAGGCCGGAACCCAGAGAACAGCCAGGATTATGTCCCACAGTGGAGTCAAGGGAGGGAGAAGCCATGGTGAAGGCTTGGCTGACGACACCGACCAGGGGAACGACTGACGGAGACTAGGAAGTGGAGCCCTAGGTTCAGACGGAGAACAGATGGGACTGGGCGACACCGATGGTCCTGGAGGCGAGACGGAGTAGTAGCGACGAGCTTCCAAGGTTTAGCTAGGGTGTCTGAGGACTGAGGTGGAGCTGAAGGGAAGGTGGAGCCAGATCGAGCCAAAGGGGTGGAGAGACAGGGCGCAGCAGAAGTAAGTTCATGGATGAGGCAAGTTGACTGTCTGACCAAGGCGGAGCTGAAGGGAAGAGGGAGCCCGGTGGAGCTGCAAGGACAATGGTATCTGCTGGAGTCAAGGAAGGGAGGGCGGATCCGACTGTTCGACGGACCGAGGTGGACTGATGGGATTAGTGGCTAGAGGCGGAACTAGGGGATCCACTTGCCTGTGTGATGCTGGAGACCTGCAGATTCAAAGCAAATCCACACAGAGTGGTGTTATAGGAGAAGCCGAGTGGCTGAAGGGAACAAATGGAGAGAGGGCTAATGGACTGGCTGACTTTCGAAGAAGAGGCGTGAGGCTGGCCAGGAACTCTGGAGACACAGGAGACATCGGGCTGGGCGGAACCAGCGGGGACACTCAAGACTTTGGCAGACGGGAACATCGGGGATGGGAGGTTAAGGTAAGCATCCTCTTCTAAGTCATAAAATATCAGCTTCTGCTCAGAAGTGGGAGTGTGGGCAGGGTCTTCCTCCTTTCCCTCCAACTCCACTAGCTGTACCATGATGAAACATGCTGTTGCCGGCTCACACAACTCGTCAGACTTACAGTGGGGCTTGGCCTCTGATGGTTGGCTCAGACCTCATTTCAGGCTCTGACTTGTGAATCATGGCAGAATCAAGCCCTCCGTCTGCAGTGGGCTCTGGCTTCATGTCTGTGCATGGTCATGTCATGTCTGATAGTTGGCTTGTCTCTGGCTCGGAGTGGGGCTGGAATCCTCTGCTAGGCAGATAGTGTTGGCCGCTTTTGGATAGGCATGCTTTCGTTTCCACATTCAGACTTGAGAGGTAGAAAGTGCACAAGGAGCGGTCAGGAAAGTTTGTATAGCAGTTTGTTGGTCACCTTGGGGGACTGCCGCTCCTGGTCCATACAGAGCAGTTGGACCGCTTTCCCACAGCACTTTGGAACTAAGGCAGCGCCCTGGCAACACACGCCTGCCACCTAAACTACATCGTCAAAAAAAAAAAAATTCCAGGCGCGCATATGCCTCGGCAAACATAGCTGGGGCGGGTTTTTATTTCTGATCTCCATAAATATATCTAGTAGCCTAAAGCTAATGCAAGGACTAGAAATCAAGTAATCCTTTGCTGATACGTCCTCCTCATTATCATCATGGAGAGCGCAGTTCATGGTTGCATAGCAATGACAGACGCCACGGGAGCGCAAGCACTTGTGGAAAGGAGGAGAAAGCGGTGCGGCCGAGCTTTTCCATTGATGTGCTTTTCTAAACAAAATCCCCCCACCCCCGTCTGACGGCAAACCCCACCCCACCACCTTAACTAACACATTTTCTGGTAAATCCATACTGTATGGGTCCGGTCTTCTGTCAGGCGTGGGTGTAGAGAATGCGTACAACGAAGGAGTAAGAACAAAAACACAGTCGTTATCATAATACACTAACTAAAACTCAGAAGATAGCTAAAGAATAGCAAACACAACCACGTAAACCTATACGAGACCGAACAATAGAACACAGGAGGGCCTTAATACAAAGGGGATGATTACCTGAAACAGAACTGGTGTGAAAACAGTTGTGCTGCTTAAGAATTTTGTGGAAAATGTAATACTTTTTTCAGGATTCTTTGATGAATAGAAAGTACAAAAGAAGAGCATTTATTTGAAATATAAATATTTGTTACATTATAAATGTCTTTACTGTCATTTTCGATCAATTAAATGCACAACAATTATGTTTGCTTAATCCACTATTTGACTATTTTAATATGATCCTAAACACTAATTTAAACTAACACTAATAACCAGGCAAATTATGAATTTACAGTAGACACACACTCACACGTTACTCTCTCCTGCAGCTTTGGGGATCATTATGAATGGAATAAGGTGACATCATGTATCCACAACATTCTAAGTGGGCAGCGCTGGATCGAGCACTATGGTGAAATCTCCATCAAAAACTACAACAGTGAGAAATGCCAGTGTAAAGTCACCTTCATCAAGGTCAGCTGCCTCTCTATCCCATCTATTCTGAAATGTTTTATTTTCTGATATTTTAAGGTTTCTCCACACTGCATTATATGGTAGGTACTAGGTAGTGGTTCAACGGATCGCAAAAGACATGGGTAAAACATTTTTAAAGGCAAGTGAACAGTCAGTAAAATATACTCTATTTACAAGCATCATTCTTTCTCAGAATTGTGAGATATAAATTCAGAATTATGAGTTATAAAGTCTGAATTGCGGAATAAAAAGCTTCCATAGAATTGGACCAGATGTTATTCTGATTCAACCTTAACATGTTTGACAGTCTGACATCCTCCAACGCTTGTTGGACTTAAAACATGTCGGCCATCTCTTTCTGGCCTTTCAGAGAGCTCCACATTCTTTAGCATCTAATGAGGGATCTGTGTGACAGTTAAGATAACACAACTCAGAAGCTGAGGTCTTCAAAGACTTCCAGCTGGCTTCAAGGACAATGACTTAGGCTTTGTTGGGGAAAGGAAAGACAGAAAAGATCAATTAGGGCAAAGGAGAGCAAGATCAAACAAGAAACAGGACAGAATGAGATTCTGCGTAAGTCAGATAATTATGCATGGTTCATCCCCTATGAGATTAGTTAAGTTCACTGTCTGACTCAAGTGTGACATCTGCTGGAAATCTCCTTCATCTGACCTGATTGCAGCAGTTATGGTTAAATGTCACAGTTCTTTATAATGCCACATTAGCAAGACCTTAATGGCGAATTGATTCAATATTTTCACTAATTTGTTCAGTGTCAGCATACTTAACCCAGGTGGTCTCATTTAAATATGTACACACTTCTTTGTTTTGAGGTGCTCTGCTCAAACATATCTATGTCCTTTGCAGGCAAAGTACTGGAACTCCACCATGAACGAGGTGGAGGGAGTTATCACAGATCACAAAGGAAAAGTCGTCCATAAGCTGTTTGGGAAATGGCACGAGGGCATGTACTGCGGCAGCCCACCCTCTGCTACCTGCATCTGGAGGACGAGTAGGAAACACACACACACACACACACACACACACACACACACACACAGTCTGCCCCAAATGGTTTGCTCCAATTTTCTGTTGCCTGCTGGCTGATGTATTTCACAGACAATACAGTTACTAGTAGTTATTGATTCATCTGCTTAATATTTCAGAATGTACTGAAAGAAAAACTATTTATCATCTGCATTTATGTTTGTGTGCAGATCCCATGTCTCCTGATTATGAGCAGTACTATGGTTTCACTAAGTTTGCTATGGAGCTCAATGAGCTCGACCCTCTTACCAAACCACATCTTCCATCCACGGACACCAGACTACGACTCGACCAGAGGTAAAAACATATATCCATATTGTTTAGCGTTTAGCTTCCAATGAAAGGTGATATGAAAACATTTTCGTTAATTCAAGTGAAAATAAAAACTAACATAACTGTAACTAAAATAAAAAATACTTTTATAAAAAATATATTTCAAAACTTGAACTTGAAAATGCCACTATAGCATTAACACTAGACTGTGCTGAGAAATCTAATGATAATGATCTACATTTTAAAAGTAAAATAAACCCTAAATAAACTGAAACTAAAATCAAATTAACAATAAAAAAGTTAATGAAACCTTAACTAAATATATATATATATTTTAATTTAAAATAAAATAGAAATAAAACTAAATTGAATATTTAAAACTATTATGACCATGGTTTATTACTACATGAAACTAGTCAGAAAATCTAAAGTGCAGGAGATCAGTGTTATTTTGGTATTATTTATATGCTATTATAGCATTTATTCAAATTTTGAATATTTTGAAATACTAGTTTTATAAAAAATAAAAATAATTTTTTCAGTTTTAGTTTTAGTAAATCGCACTATACAACTCAACCTTATTTTATTTAAGCCAGTCGCCAAGTCCACTATTTATATTTTATTTTATTCCAGCTTTATTTCAATAAATTTTTTTTAATAGTTTTACTAAACAACAACATCACTGCAGTGGATGATACCAATGCTAAGGAATTTGGACAATTGTCAATACTATTTTCAATATCTCAGCAGAACCTGTAATGCCAATATTAAAATTGATATACCATGAATATTCATTAAGTTATGAGTGGACACTCATGAGTATGATCAAATTAATATTCATGAGCTAAGTCAGGGGTCGGCAAGTAAGTTTGGCGTCGGGCCAAAAAAAAAATCCCACTAGATGGTGGGCCAGAGCATAGTCAAAGGATAATTTAAGAACTTTATTGATGAAAAATGCGAATTGCCTGCTGTGACAGACTGGTAGGCCTACAGTGTAGCCTATTTTGTAACTGGTAGTGAGCTGTTACTCTCTGTTAAATCCTGTAGTAAAACAGTCATTAACAAAAAGTCACATAGGCATGTCTGGCGGTGTCCGGGTTTTACACTGACGAATATTCGATTAGTTTATTTAATTATAGATTTTCGAATAGGTTGTGTGATTATTGTCTAAAAAATCCCCATGTTTGCGGTGTTGATTCGGTGGTGACGCGTTCATGCAACGAGAGGGTGACGCTGCCAATAACGCGAAAGCTGTCACAAGGAACCGGCAAAAGTAATGATTATGAATGCTACAAATGTAGCAAGGAGACATTTTTATTGTTTATTAATAGGCTAAACAAGCTTTCTATATATATTTCTCGTGTCTGTGAGGGAGCTTATACGCTGAGTTTCGGTTCATTTATGAGACGAGCTCCAGTTCACGAGCAATCGCGCCGGCGCCTGCATGTCCTGTTATTTTGTCTGCTATATTTGCTTCTTATTCATTAAATCCAGGCAATTGGTTGATGAAACATTGATTAAAATTAAGATACAATTGATACAAAACGAAATTCACATTTTAGAAAGGCTTTCTACAAAACAAAACTTAATGAAGAGGTCAAAATCATGTCTGACACACGTCTCCCGAAATATTGCGGCATCAACACATCCCGTCTTGCTAAAACAAACATGTGGGCTATCCAATCTTTTGTCAAGCAACATTGTCTTTATTTCAGATTTGAAAGATGAAAGACGACATTAAAAATTGATACAAAAATGGTTGTTCTGGTGTTTCTTTGTCTGTTTGCACCCGCAGTAGGCATAATAATCGTGAAATATAGGCTATTGGGTCCGTGTATTAGGCCTATTCGTTCAATCATTTTTTCAAATTATTTATTTCCTGAACTAAAATTAAAAAACGAATAACGACAGAATTTCTGATTGTGTGCTCAGATCAAAAATAGAAAAAATTAATTAGCCTAGCCTACTGAATTAGACAAATTTTAATTTTGATTTTTAATTTAACACATCATTTTAATCATTTTAAATCATTTTAAACCGATCAAGTACCAAAACGATTGAACTAATGATACACGGGGCCTATTTGTAAACCGTTATTGTAAAATAAAAATAGGCTGATAAAAAATAAAAAAATAAAAAAACGGACTTCCAAAATAATCCGGCGGGCCAGAAAATATTGCTGTTGCCGACCCCTGAGCTAAGTTATTGACATTGGAAGATTTATAGATTTGCACCTCAAATACCGATTTGAGACGATATTCTACCGATAGAAAACGTTGCACCAAACTACCAGTAATTTTGTAATCCATGGTTGGAGTTAAATGTGTCACATCCGGGTCCGGGACCATACTGCACCTTTAGGGACTCCAGACGATGACATCACTGCATCACTCTGTTTATCCAAGGACAAATGGATTTCACATGAAACTGTTTATGTGTGCATGCAGGTTATTGGAGGAAGGGAACGTTGAATCTGCAGAGGTGCAGAAGCAGAGGATCGAACAGCTGCAGCGAGAGAGACGCAGAGTCCTGGAAGAGAACCAAATAACACATCAACCTCGATTCTTCCAGTATGAACTAACTATCCTTCTCACTGTCTTTTTTTAAAAAACGGCCTATTGTGCTTTTTTACATTAACAGCTTTCTTTAGTGTGTAATGCTGCTGTTTGTGTGTGTTGGAGTTATGCATGGCCAAAGTGTGTGGGGTCCAAATCCAAGTTGTTATAACTATTTTCTGCTTTATCACCAACAGGAAGTCCAAAGATGACACCTGGGTGAGCAACAACACTTACTGGGACTTAAGGAAAGATCCTGGATTCACTAACCTTGACTGTCCAGTCCTCTGGTAACTCAGAGGAAGCCAACATACATCTGTGCTCACCGTTGCCTGCTCTTATCTGTTCTGGCCAACATTACAGCTTCAAGAGACAACAAACACCTTTTAAAGTGAGGTAGAGACTATGAGAAAGCTGTGAGAGACTGGTGGCCGCAGAATTACAATCTGACCGTTTCAAATCATTCCTTAATATTCATTATTTAATGTCCCAGCAGTTCAGTTGCCTTACTATGCTTACATTTATGTATGGTTTCATTTATGTAAATGGATCCTTTGAAAGTATGAGAAATATGCAATCTTGGCCCAGATTTTAGTTCATATTTAAAAAAACTGTTGGATTGTGGTCTCTTGTGGCTAAATATAGTACTGCAGATGACCGCAGCCTAAAACGTTACAAAAAAAAAGTATAGTATGTTATCAGAACAAAACTGCGTCGTCTACCTCTTAATATGAAATTGTCATACATTTATGATGTTTGTTAACTATGAATATAATACATATAATGCCTTATATAAAATTCTATACATATACTTTGCTAGAACTTTTATTCAAAACCAATGTATCGTAACAAAGTATTGTCATTTTATGATGCCTTTTATTCTGAGACTCTTGAATGAACAATGTTTGAGGTTCTCAGAAATATTTATATTCATCTTAACTTATTCACAAGACTGACAGATGGCTCAATAGTACTCAACATTACCATCACAACTTGAGCCTGGCTGTGTTTTAAAGCTTCTTCCACACAGTTTGACCTGTAACCTGTGTTCATTTCACTACGCACTACGACAAAAAAATGTTGGGGGACTTGGGGTACTTGCGTGTTGATCGCTGCAGCGTTTCCTTTGTCCTTCAATAAAGTCTAATTTAAAAGATTGTTCTTTGTTGTTTTTATTTCAGATTGAGATGCAGGCATTTGCAGGGGTTTTTTTTTTTTTTGGATGAGGCAATGAATCTGGGGAACTGAAGTTTCAGATTGTGTGATCTGGGGTTTTCTGTCTGTCACAGCTCAAGTATAAATATACTGCTATGAATCAGTTTGCATGCAAACATCGTTCCTGAGCTGTAGCTTGTGTAGACCCCCTTTTTAATGGATTTTATAGTGGTTGAGGAAAAACCCTAATGACCCACAAAGTATTTTGTGCTGTCATTATGCAACACTGGAAATGATGAGTCATGGAGTAAAAAAGGAGATTTTTCTTTACAAGTGCAGTTTTCATTGCATTCTTGTGCAGTTCTGAAAAATGATTAGTGGTGCTAATCCTATAACTATATTAAGTTTATCAACTTGGAAATTTAAGTAATTTCAACATAAATTGCTGAAAAAATTTGTTGAATCATGTATAAAATTGCTTACATTTTGATGAGTTAAAGCAAACTAAAAACATAAAGTAAGTAAATTTGTTGGAGACAGTTTAAAGTGGGAAACTGGATGTTTCAATGGATAAAGATTACATAACCCAAAACTCTTGCTTTCACCACACTCGTTTGTAGAAGTTTGCCATGTTTCAGTTAAAAAAAAGATTTCTGAGGACCTCCAAAATAAGTGTACCTATTTGAAGCTCACTAGGCTTCCTTGAAAAAGCCATAAAACTTTTGGAAGAATGTTTTTGTAGGTAAATTAGTCAAAATAGTATCTTTCTGGTTTAAAAGAGAAGTGTTCAGTTTGAAAAACAATGAATTAAATAATAGGAACCTAACTGGAAAAAAAAACTGCATTAAAAATTAGGAACCTCACTCAAGTGGAAATAAAACAGCATTCAAAATTAGGAACCTCACACAACTGTAATGAATGGCACTCGGGGCATTTTGATACTTCTGGACCTGTGCTGAGATTCTCAAATGCAACATAAGTCTGACTGTAGAAACCATTGGCACCATTACTATCTACTTACAGTATGTTAACAATGCCTCTATAGGAAAATGTCACGGTGTCAGTCTTTGTACTGCAGACAGTCACCCTTAACACACAAGTAGATTGACCATAAATTGAATGTTTAAAGCAGAAGAAATAAAATGTTTTAGAGTGGTCATGTCATAGTCTTGACTTTATAGAAATGTTGTTGAAGGATCTGAAGAAAGCAGTTGATGAGGCAAAAGTTCCTCCAACCTGATGTGCAGTACTGATCCACAGGTTTTAGATTTTTTTTGTTATTGCCATTATTACTTCTTAAAGGGATAGGTCACCCAAAATATAAAATGCTGTCATCATTTACTCACCCTCACGTTGTTTCAAACCTGTATGAATTTATTTCTTCTGCTGCTGAACAGAAAGAAAGAAACCTCTAACACGGTCTCATTTACTATCTCATCCCTCCAGACTGCCCCACCCTACTGTGAGCTACACCAGATATTAAAAACTTTCCTCTATTTTACATAGTAATAGACAGTAATATATAGTTAACGGCTCAAAGTTTAATGGTTTTTAATTCCCAGAAAAGACAAGGTAGGCTACTTGTTTTCACAACCTGCTGTATGATAAAGTATGCTAGATTAAATTACATACATTTTTTATTACATGAAATCAACTCCAAATTCAATTAAAGCAAATCATTTCGGTGGCAATGTTTGTAAAGAACTTACAGGTTGTTTACAACCACACCCTCTCTCAAAAGATAAAAAGTCCGCTCTTTGATTGACACACTGTGCAGCGAATGAAATCCTCTTTGTCTGGGAGGGAGCCAATGAAATACGTGTAGGCGGGGCTGAGGGAACAGTATGTGTGCCGTGTACAAATCTTCTCCGATGTCTCGCCGGGCGTTTGTTTTTCAGCTGTGGTAGTAGATGACTGTCTTGTCTTCTCTTCAGCCACACACGCGAAAAGAGAAGACGACGGTAAGCGCGGGATGAGTATTTACAACTTTTCTGTTGTCTGCAAAGTTGTATTAACTTAGTAACTTTACAATTAATTTAGTGCGCTTTTGTCAGAACTGCTAGTATGTTCTGAAGAGAAAGGAGTAAAGTTACAATAATTATATCGCTAACGTTATATTGTAACGTTACCTTTCGGCTTCTTTGGTGTCAGTTTCAATGTAAGACTAATGTTGAATTATTTATAGCTGAGTTTTCTGCTGGTAACTACGGAACTAGACATCATGTTGTCGCTACGTAAATATGAGTTATTTGAATAAGTGTGTCAAGTTAACATGCCTGTTACGTATTTACAACTTCAGCTAGACCAGTGTTCATGGTACAGAGGTGGCATATGATTGTAATACCACGGTTCTGAATGATTTATTATAAATATTCCTTAACACTTTATTTTAATGTGTCCTTGTTATAACAATTAAATACTGACATTTAGTATGGGTTAACAAGTAATGGGTATGAGTAGTTGCTTGTGTATTATGCATAATTTACTGTTATTACTGGAGTAAGTACATGATGTGACGTGTAACAAGGACAGTGAACCAAATAATCATGTGCCATGGTATTTAAATTGTATTTACAAGCTGCTTCAAATAATTCCTTGGTATTGTCATGGTAGGCTACATGTCTAAACAACCAAGATACTTATGGTTGTTGTTTTTTTTAGTAATGCACACAGGTTGGAGTAATACTTTGAAATGAAATACACTTATGGCAGTTTTGTGCTTTTTCCAGCTGACCCTCAAAAATCTCCCTGTCAGCATTAAAGATGTTTGCAAAAGCCACTAAGAACGTGCTCTCTGAGATTGACACTGAAGGTTCCCTGATCCCACTGTCCCGTCTGAATGACTCGGACGGCCTGGTTCCTCTGGCCCTGGTCATCAAGCGTAATCGCTTCTGGTTTTGGCAGCGGCCCAAGTACCTGACATTAGACTTCAAACTAAATGATGTTCTCGTTGGAGATCCAATAAATCCAGGTACAGAGCAACTTTTCTGTCACTCTTTACTGAAATGGCCTGTGAAAGCTTGGATTGATAATTACAATCACTTTTTTGAAGGGCTAAACACAATGTAATGTTTTTGGATACTTAAATATATTTAATATAAAATTAAATAAATTTTCATTTAACATACAATTATCTACTTTTGACCCACTTAAGTACATCTTTGTCATTTTATAATTCTATATTCTTTGAACTATGGATTTATGGTAAGATAAAATAAATTATAAATGTAATTTCTATTGAAACGTTTATGTAATGTATTTCAATATATACTTAATTACACATTTGTAATGATGAAGTTGCAGTTTAGTACATTTTGAATACTACACTATTGAATATACACTACAGTTAAAATTATAATCAAGTACTTTACACATGCTTTTATTTTGATATGTTGACTATCATACTTAAGTACTTTTTCAAAGCATGACAAAAGATTTTAAATGTTACAAACTATTACAAAATGCACTTTTAAAAGTGTGTGCTAAGAAACATAATCATGAGAGTATACTCTCTTTAAGTACACTGGCCTTAAATGTTTTATTTGATTAATATTATATAATATGCATGTACACTTGTTATACTTTGAAGTACTCTACAAGTGCACATTTATTGGAATTAAGTGCATTTCTTTTTCTCAAGGGACTGTATTATCATGAACACTTCAGCTTTATGTTCTCTGTATATGGTTCCCGAAAACTGTGTTTACAACCAGTGATGGTTGACGGTGATGTTGTTTTTAACAAGGTGTTATATGTGTGGGAGAACTAATGCAACATTGTTATTTTTGTCCACAGTTGTGGTTGAAACAGACTTTTTGTCGTATAATGGGAAGATTGTGGATAACAAAAGTGGAAGTGCTGCAGCGGATCTTGGGCCGGGGAGCATTAATATAGGGGGGACTGGCTCCAGCAAACTTCAGTCATCGTTTGGAAACCTAAAGAAACAGGAGGTGGATGTCCAGAAGCTCTTACAGGATTCCAAATCTAGGTGAGTGACTGACCACTTTTTAGAGCCACGGTCTTCTCAAGCTTGGTCAGAAAAGGGAGTGTTGGGATGTGGAATGTGGTTTACACGCAAATGTGTCTCACCCTTAGTTGATACGGACACTGGTGAATTAAAAAAGGGGAAATTAAAGTGCATGTTGTTTGTGTTGTAAAACCATTTGTCAGTGAAGTTCTCCTTTCCCGGTTTTGTGTGCTCTTGATCACAAACTGAGATTTAGGCTGTATTGCAGGTCTCTAAAAACTTTGCTTTGCTTTTCTCGGTATGCTGATTGTTATATCACATTATTATATAAGGCAATTATCGGACTTTTCACTCTGTGCTTAACCTTGGGTAAGGCTGTCCTCGACAAAATATTTTTTCTAGTCAATTAGTACGCTTCATCAAAGAAATTGACACTGAGACCGACACGCAAAAAGCGCATCCTGTTTATTTTTATTTTACAAAAGCACAAATTATGTTGTTGTGAGTGTACAAAAATAAAACTAGAAAGTAGTTACAGTTTCAAATTATGTATTAAGGCCCTTTCACACCGGATGTGTAATGAAAAAGCGAAATGAAAAAGCGAATAGTTTGCATGCGAATAGTTCGCGTCAAAACCATTCACATCAGTAGCGATGCAAATTTGTGACGTCAGTGTTTATGATGTTTCACTTAAATGAACCCTTAAGTAACACTTAAGGGTTTTTCCCTGCAACACCCTTAGGTTTAAGGGAAACATAAGGGCGAACTTAAGGGAAAATTACACTTAAGGTGCTTTATGCAACCGGGCAGCTTCAACATTCCGAAACATTCGCTGTTCAGAAAAAATGGACACATCATCATCATCATCATCCAGTGAAGACGAGTATTTAATTTCATTTCACTTTAAAAAACAGAAAAGAAGGTTTGGGTGCACCCAATCTTGAAGAACAGAGAGTCTGAAGGGGAGTATACTAATCTTGTACAGGAGCTACTTTATCATGGCCGGTTCCTTATTTTCGGATGTCTATGGGACAATTTGACAGGGTTCCCGCGGGGTCTTAAAAAGTCTAAAATTCTGAACTTTAAATTTAAGGCCTTAAAAAGTCTTAAAAACGGCCCGATTTTCATCTGAGGTCTTAAATTTGATTTAGTCAGGTCTAAAAAAGATTTCACCCTCGTTCATTTCCCAAAACTCTGGCCGCAGAAAGTTATTACAAAGTAGCAAAAAAGTATTGAGTCATAGCCTACAAAGCGGAGCTCTAGAGCAGGGGTTCAAACACGGCGCTCGCGTGCTCGCGGCCAAGAGGCCGTTTACATACCGGGTTAGCGCGCTCAAGTTCATTCAAATATAGGCGCGTGGCATCCGCAGCGAAATTGAAAAAATCTCACCATTTCAGATTCAAAATGCCGCAAACGCACCGCAGGTCATGAAGAACCATCCAATCAGCTCCTTCCGTAACAACATTGAAAGCTCAGTCAACATGAAGGATCGGGGTGCACCCAAACACTACGGGTGTTTTCCTCTTCTCCGTAAATAAATCTTGTAGCAGACCTACAGCAAGCGTTTCTTGATGGTGGAAATCCATTAGCTACTAAAACTTCTTTGTCGTTGTGGAGAGCGCAGTGCATGGTTGCATAGCAACGACAGACGCCACGGGAAAATCGGCCCGCATTTTACTATTATTAATAAAAGATAAGCGGATGTGCACTGTGACGTGTGACTGTCAGTAATTTATCCTTTTTGACTCATTCTTTTTATAAAAGATTATTTAAAGGCTGAAATATGTGAGGTTTATCTTTTTATAAAATTGTAAATACTTTATTTTAACTTTAACTTAATGTTAGTAACGTTAGATAACCTGTTGCAAGACACTCCTTTAAAATCTGGCCATCATTTTTAATGGTATTTTAATGTTTATGTAAACAAAAAGTGCATAAAGATGCTAATTTTATGTTATTTGCTAGGTTTCGACATACATTTGGCAAATTGATTTCATAATAATCATAAAATGAAATGTTCATGCCATTTCATCTCTAGTTATGATCAACTAAAATCAACTATAATTGTGTTTTTACAGTATAAAATGCAAAGTACAAATTTCTATACTTTCTGTAAATGTTCTTTTCTCTGACTCTTACACACACACACACACACACTCTCAATCTCTATTAGGCTATTAATATGCTGTTTTGTAAAGTAAATAAGAGTATGAAATGAAAACTATTCTATTTGAGGGCCAGTTTGTTTGAACCTATTTTCATTTTAGGCCTAAGGTTTTGGTCATTTGGCACGTTGTTGGGTGTGGAAGGTTACTAATGCGATTGCTTTACCGGTAAATTAAATTAATGCTCTTTCAATTACTGAATTTATTGAAATAAATAATTTTTTTCGAATTTATTTTTTATTTTAATATTTTTTTGGTAATGCGTCGTGTAGGCCCTAGGTCTTAAATTTCAATCTTTATGGTCTTAAAATGTCTTAAAAAGGTCTTAAATTTGACTTAATGAAACCTGCAGAAAAGCTGTTTGAGGAGCTCCTTCAGACAGTGGCACCGCATCTGACTAGACAAACCACAAACTTCAGGGAACCAATCGACGTCACCTTTGTTTCCTTGGTTGTGATTGGCTGAAGCCTTTTCTGTCGCCGCAAAAGTAAAAAAAAAATCGTTCGGTGTGGAAGCACTCATTACACAAACAGCTGATCAAAAAATAAAACCAAAATCACGTCCAGTGTGAAAGGACCTTTACTCTTATCTGTATTTTAAGTTCTTCTCGCTGTGTGATCTCCCCATGAACACTTTGGACATGCGCCAAATAATAGCGCACATTTAGCTTGGTTAACATTAAAGCGAGCAGCCATGTAAAGGGGCTAATGTTAGGCTACTACTTGCATGTTCCAAATGATAAGCCATATTAGAGGTTGTTGAATGATTGACGGACATTTGGATTTCCTGCCCGACATATGGACAAGCCGTGTTAACGGATTATGTCTCTCCATCCACTTCCTGTGGAGTTGTGGTCGACTAAGCCTCTTCTAACGTTAGTTGACTAACGTTTAGTCAATTATAGCGGGCAGCCCTAACCCTGGGTCATCATCATTCAAACCCCTGCTTTTAACTAGGGATGTCCCGATCCGATCACGCGATCGGAAATCGGGCCCGATCACGTGGTTTCAGACTCGATCGGAATCGGACGTTACCTCCCGATCAGGACTCGGATATATGTAAATTAGGGGTGTAACGGTACATGTATTCGTAATTTGAACCATTTCGGTACTAGGCTTCCGGTTCGGTACGCATTAGGGGTGGAACGGTACATGTATTCGTATTGAACCGAAACGGTACGGGGGTCACGGTTCGGTGCACGAATTTACACGCAGAATACACGGTATAAAAAAAAAAAAACTCGCGTGCAAATTAATTAATGTAATGCGGAACTACTGTTAGATACGCGGGTTCTTTAGGGACACATTTAGGGTGGCCATACGTCCGGATTTTGGCCGGACAGTCCGGATTTTTAGCCCCCTGTCCGGCGTCCGGCGCAGCATCAAGCCGGACACTCATTTGTCCTCCTTTTTGGAGTTGCGGTGAATTTTTTTTTTTTAATAACCTATAAAAATCCCGCATACTGGATCTAGAGGTGCGCATGCGAGACAGAACATAGCCTACTGTATGTGCGCCAAACCGTGTAGCGCGCGCACGGCAGAGGGAGAGAGCGAGAGAAATATTCATTGTTTATCCCCCCCCGTCAACAAAATAGTAGCCTAATAATGACTTCGTGCAGGTTGGGATGTCTGTGTCCTCCTTTTTGGCGTTATGGAAATGGACACGTGACCCTACATAATCTGTACCCTCGGCTTAGCTCTGAACGCGCGTTCACTTCAAACGTTGGCTTTATACGCGCGTCCTATTCGCTTTGGAGTAGCGTCGAACTAGACGCGAATTTGACGCTCTATTCGCGTTTGGTGTGACCGCATAATGAACAGGCTGCGATGTCAAGATTGCAATGCTGGAGTGTGTGTGTGCGCGCGCGAGAGAGAGAGAGGCGCGGGCGCGATCGAACTGTGTGTGTGTGAGAGAGAGAGAGGCGCGGGCGCGATCGAACTGTGTGTGTGTGTGTGTTTGTGTGAGAGAGAGAGGCGCGGGCGCGATCGAACTGTGTGTGTGTGTGTGTGAGAGAGAGAGGCGCGAGCGAACAATGGAAACATAAAAAACATACTCCGTCATTTTGTTCATACAGATCATTAAACCTGCAAAGTGTTTACTTTGTGTACACTCGCAATAAAACACAACATTGTGCTTTTGTCACACTGTAAACTCTTGTCAAACTGTAACCTACAACTGTCACCCAACCAAAATCACACACACACTGTTTTAAAAGCAAAACATATTTATCCAACCCCATTTCAAAACAGTCTGTGGGTCCCATCTTTTGGACATTCATCATATTGCATTGGTTTTCATTTCTTGTCCTCGGAGCACTAATCTGTTTATTTTTAAGTTACACATTCTACATTGATTAAAAAAGAAAATCGAATGTGTTTTTAATGGTAGTATTATTTTATACAGAAATCCATTATTTATAATTCAGATGAGAATAATGTTACATTGTTAAGTAATAATGTTAATTAAAATTAGGGAAAACAAATATATTGATCTGAAATATAGCAAATTGATTTTAAATTATTTCAGGTACAATTACCAAACACATCTCAAGGTCTTTTTATTAATTTAATTAATAAACTAATTATATAAAACTATTGTCAGTGCACTACAAATAAACTGGTTCTATGCCTTTATTAATAAAACTTATTTAAAAAATACAATGCCTTATGCATTTTTGTTTTGCTTTTCCCTCCATTGTACCGAAATCGTACCGAATCGTGATGTCTGAACCGAGGTATGAACCGAACCGTGACTTCTGTGTACCGTTCCACCCCTAGTACGCATACAAACCGAGGACCATTTTTCCTGCCGACAAAATCCGCGCTGGCGCGACCACCACAACGTTGCGCAACATCAAATGGCAAACGTAATGAGAGCGGAACGAAACTGCGCTACTCATTATAGGCTATTGTGCTAAACGGACCATTTATCAGTTCGGACCAGCAACATCTGTGCAGCGCGAGATCAAGCGACGCTGTGCTAAGAGATCCAGTGAAGAAAACATTTGAATTCGCCACTTAAGTAAGAACATCGCTGCGAGATCTAGTGAGAAGCATTCAAATTTCTCCGTTATTAACCTCTATTAGATCAAACAGCGCTGACGTGGGAGCAGGAGAAACATTGTGCTGTGAATGAACATGGATTTAATGTTGCACTTCAAAACTCAAATATTATATAAATATATATTTAAATGTCATTTTTAATGTGATTACCAAAACATTATTTGTTCATCCTTCAAAGATTACCCCCATTTATAAACCTGAAAGTTTCAAGATGTAGGAAAACTCAAACTTATTTAAAAATATTTCTTTTAATGAATAGGAAATGTCTATGGCATTTCTTTCTTTTTGCTGTATCGTATCCGAACCGTGAATTTTGTGAACTGTTACACCCCTAATGTATATATATATATATATATATATATATATATATATATATATATTCTCATTTTTTTTATACACTTTTGAAACACTTTTTATTTTTTGTTTACATGCCTGCCGGGTAGCCTATTTTAAGTTGAGGTGCTATTTGTTTTATATTAGACTTTTTCTATTACTGTTGCACTAAAGGCCAAAAGTGAAGAATTTATGTTATTTATTACTTGATTGTTCAAACTACCTCATAGAAGTGCTCTGTTTGTTAACAGAGTTGTTGAATGTTAAAATAAGGTGAATTAAATAAAAAATAAGGAACATCCTAGATCTGTTTTTTCGCTCTTCTTTATTCTTTTTTATGTATTATATAAGTATCGGATCGGGACTCGGTATCGGTGGATACTCAAAATCAAATGACTCGGACTCGGACTCGAGGGCAAAAAAAACCTGATCGGGACATCCCTACTTTTAACCCTGGGTCAGGGATGGGCAACGGTCCTGGAGGGCCACTGTCCTGCAGAGTTTAGCTCCAACGCTCATCAAACACCTGAAAAGGCTAATAAATGTCTTCAGGATTACTAGAAAGCTACATGCAGAATTTTTATCAGGGTTGGAGCTTTTGAAAATGCATTTCAGTTGTAAAATGTGTAAAATATGTAAAATGACATTAAAGGTACAATGTGTAGGAATTTCTCCCATCTACTGGTGAAATTGTATTTTGCATTTAAACGAATAGTGCTCTACAGTGCCTCGCTTTTTCAAATGCGTGTTGCTTCTATGGTAGCTGTAGTGTTGCTTTCGTCAACGAAAATTATGACGAAATATCTTCGTCAACGAATCATATTCAACTGACGAAAACGAGATGAGACGCAACGTAAATGCTGGTCATGTAACAATAACTAAAACTAAATGTATAATGCAATATTGTTGACGAATAAAAACGGGACTAAATGTGGTTTACAAAATAAAAAACGAGACGAGACGAGACGAAATGTTATAACATCACAACGAATGAGAGAGTTGTGCGTGAGACCATAAATTTAAGCTTTGTCTGGTTTGCGATCTGGTCACCCGATTATCAGCGAATTTAAGTAGCCTATATTATTCCATTCGTTGTTCCATTAAAATGTCTCATTTGACACAATCATAATCATTACTTTTGCCGCTTCTTTGTGACAGCTGTTATTGTGCGTTATTGTCACCCTCCGGTTACATGAACGCGTCAAAGTTTCAGCACCGAGCAGCAGCAGCACCGAAAACATGGACATTTTATTTTAGAGAATAATCGCACAACCTCGATATTCCATAATTAAATAAACTAATCGAATATTTAAAAATCGTGACTCATCCCTGCATGGAATCTCTTTGTTTCATTTCCCAAATCTTCACTCACGTCTCACCTAAGGGGATTGTAAACGTTTCTTCATTGGTTAGCTTTTAATTAGGCCTATTATATTCGTATTCTTTACTGTGGTAAAGTAGAAAAACGCTGTCGGACAGATCTACATTTGTACTTGCATGTCAAATTGGTAAGGCGCGTCAAGTTTAGTTGTAGGCTAAAGCGCGTATCACATGCACAGGTGATTTTTAGTTTCACTTTCTCTAGCAGCGCAATATCAAACATAGCCTAAATTTCTCGCCCATGTGGAGGATAAAATTCGCTCTTCAGGACATTTTACATCAAGTAGGCTAGAATACATGAAGATATCATAAAATAGATCGATGGTCTCTTTCCTGCGTGTCCCATCCCTCTCAAAGCACAGAGTGGTAGGCTATCATGCGTCTTTGTGTGGTAATATAATTTTTTTTTTTTTTTTAAACAACCCCCCAGCCCCCACTGCAGTTGGTCCATTACACCTTTACAAAAACTGCCACCGTCACAGCAATAACTATAATAAGATAACCTTGTTTGAAATGCTATATTGACTGGGCTAAATAGAATTGCTTTACTACTTAAAAGAGACAACACATTTTTTAAAATAAAATAATAAAATAAAATAATATATTAATTATATAATTATAATTATAATAATTATATATTTATCATTATAATAATTATATAATTATAATTATAATAATTATATAATTATAATTATAATAATTATATTAATTATAAAAAATAAAAAATAAAAACATTTCAATGACTAAAACTAGACAAAAAATGTTCAATGACTAAAACTAGACTAAAAATTTTCAATGACTAAAACTAGACTAAATGTCATCAGTTTTCGTCGACTAAAACTAGACTAGACTAAAAAGAGTATGAACGTGACTAAAACTAACAAAAACTAAAATGACAGCTTGACACAAAGACTAGACTAAAACTAAAATTAAAACAGGCCGCCAAAAACAACACTAGGTAGCTGTTACCAAAAAGCTATGACAGGATGTCTTCTAATAGCACTTCATCGAGTTTTCCTTCGGGTGAACAGGTTTGTTATTTCAAACAAACTGCAACCTGACACAACGAGCAAACGGATGTTTGATAGAATTGAAAGTTTCCAAAGGCAGAGAAGCGACCAAACAATGAAAAAAAAGCTTGTAATTTAGACTGTAACATTGACTTACCTGTTGAGAAGAAAGCAGGCAAGTTGAAGCTCTTTTGAAAGCTTTCTCCTGCATCAACTCTTTCCACCTGGAAAAAGCTATCCCGACATTAAACCTTGTTTTTTGCAATCTCCGGTCCTGTGGCTCCACATAAGTATGGTCCTCCATTATAAATAACCATGCAGTGCAGCCTTTTAAACTTGCCGGGGCAGTGACAAGCGTCTCTCGAATCTTCTTGTCCGGTTCCGCTGCTTTCAGTCACATGATGCTGGCTCTGAACGAAAACGCGTTGTGGAAACGCGTTGGCCTAGTACTTTTTGTCCCTCGCTGCTATTATAGTTTTTCAAGATGGCGGAACGACATGGAAGCCTCCGTGAACCTACCCGTCCCATGTATATAAGATAATAAATTCTTCGTTTACGAGGATAAGTCAGATTATTGGCAGAGGTATTTGTACACCATTGAGGACATATTTATGAATAAAAATATTGATTTTAGATAATAAAATACTTAAACTACACATTGTCCCTTTAATATATGGAATCACAGTTACATGCATTTTTTATAGTAACAGTAAATTAAGCGTAATTACAAGCAAATAAGGAAATGTTAATGTTTATACCACTTGACATTTAAAGTCATTAATCTTTGTAAATCATGTTTGTTCCACACATCTTAAAAAAAAAGTTTCACAGTTCTGTATGCACGTCTAAACTGTAAAAAAAAATGGACAGAACATCTCCGTGAGGTGAAGCTGCGGTATCAAGGTCCCAAACCCCCAGAATCAAATCGCAAGCACAGATGTCAATCATGACGTTACACCCAGTTTTTATAGTATCAAATAACGAACTAAAACGAAATCTATTGGAAAAATTTACATACGTCTGCGTGAAAACTACCTCAAATGACAGAAACCAATTGGATTTTCTTTGGCTCGCACTCTATTTGATTACATAGAGGGGTGGGGTTAATGACCTATACTGCAACCAGCCACCAGAGGGCGATCAAAATGCTTTGGCTTTGCTTTTCAGGATTTGTGTGGCACACTTTGTCTAAACTATCTAATAAAAAAGTGTTTTGTTTTCATTGTATTCAAAGCCCTATTTGTCATTTATCGCACTCTAATGATGACTTTAATCGAAGTTTTATCGATTAAAGGGATACTCCACTGGTTTTTCATATTAAACTATGTTATTCCCTTAACTAAGACGAGTTGATACATACCTCTCTTGTCTCAGTGCGTGCATTAAATCGCTCTGTCTTGCGGCGAAACTTCAACTCGGCGTAGTAATATTGACGCAAATGAGAGGTAGAGGATTTTTCACGAGTGATGATATTACTACGCTGAGTCGAAGTGCTCCCAAGCACTTATACTATGGTATTCCGCCATACAATATAGTTATCCATTTTAGACGCTTAGAAAAGCGCAACGTTTTATTTTGTGTCACCGTTCTTGGTCGAGTTACACTACTCGAGTAACTGTTTATAAATAGGGAAAACGTGTTTGGTCGCTTCTCTGCTTGGCCCCTAGTGAATGAACTGGGCTAAGCTAAGTGCTAACAAAGTTTCGCCGCAAGACAGAGCGATTTAGTGCACGCACTGAGATGAGAAAGGTGTGTATCAACTCGTCTTAGTTAAGGGAATAACATAGTTTAATATGAAAAACCGGTAGAGTATCCCTTTAAGTCATTATCGACAATTAATCGGTTGTCGATTCATCATTAGCATCCCTACTGTAGACCAAAAAAATAAGACATTTGACAAACTGGTCACACTTATATCTGTGCTGTGGTTGTAGAGTTCTGGACATGCAGCACTCTCTGATCCAGCAGACACGGGAGACGCAGAGAGAGGTGTTGGCGGTAGTAAAGGAACGAATCTTCACCGACCAGCCCTGCACTGTCACCGAGGAGGTTCAGGAGGGTGGTACCTGCACTGGAATGTTCGGGTTTAATAAGACAATAAAGGTTATGCTTTCTTCTTTTGTGAAAAAAATAAATATAAAAATCACACACCCCTCTTTTCCATTGACATAGCCTTAAGTAACATTCCAGAGTAGGCATGTCCAGTCCTGATGTCTCCTCTCCTAATACAGACTGTCCTGTCTTGTTCTCTTGTTTCTCCACAGGTGTCAGTCAATGATAAAGGGAAGTCTTTTGTTGAGTATGACACTAATGTGTCTATCAACATCCCCCCTAAAACCACTATTGCTTACAGCGTGATTGAACTAGAGGTTGCTCACACTGGACACTACGGTACTGATTGCTCTGCATGTTTTGCTTAAAGGTATTGTAGGTAGGATTTTTATAAAAAAAAACTTTTCCAAATTTGTTAAAACTTTCTGTATTTATCAGTGCATAATTAAAATGTAAGTACTCTGAAAAAGAAAGTATAAAAATCGAGTGTCTGTAGACCTCTCACGACTGTTTTAAAGACAGCTCATTATTTCCATTCACTCCACCCCCTCCCTTCTGGGCTCCTTCCAAAGCCACGCCCCCAAAACGCATGAACGCGCGACTCCGACCGCTGAGCTGAAGACGCATTATTTACCTGAGACGAGCGGAGAGGAAGGAGCGCAGTGCATGTAGTGACATCATGTCAGAATCACATGTAATAAAAAAATCTAACTTTATCATTATGAAGATAAACAAATAAGATGTATTTTAGTACTCACTATCGAGCTAGCAAATTGATATTGGTAAAGTTTAAAATATATTGATTCGCTAACGAGCTAGTTATCTATAAGGCAAAGCTAAAAATAGGTTGCATGATACACGTTTTTCCATTGCCATCATTTACACTGTGATGAAGATGAATTTCGTGTAAGATTCATAACATATATGGTGTTCTGCATGTAAGAGTTTCCATGATGAAAGCATTGTTGACTCTGATGTGGACTGTTCTCTGTGGCGTGCGCAGTCTTCACTCGCGCTCCTCAATCTATCGCAGTTGTGGAGACTCTCTATTAATTCCGGTGAAATCACAAAATAAAATGCCCACAAACGTGTTCCTGCTTGATATAGACTGTAACCAATGATGAACATATTCGGTTTTGATGAGAGAGAAAAAAACTGTACCGAGGGCGGATTAGAACCCGTAACCTCTGACACGCTTGGCAAAAGTTCTGCCACTACACCATTGAAGAATGCATTTATTTACGGGTTGAGCAGAGAGGCTGCACAGTTTGACAAGTTTGTACCTATTTTTTAAAGACTATGGTTTGTACCCAGCACTTTTGAAAATGCACTTCCGAATGCGTCTCTGTCCCCACCACATTTCAAACCAAACTGACGCCCGTGCTCTTGAATTACTAAAATCAAACGGGTACGTGCAAGTGGGCAGGTCCTGTGTGGCAAAAGGGTGGTTGCCATGGTTGCGAGAGAGTGACAGTCGCCTAAGGCTAAGCCAATCCGTTGTTTCGTCCCGAATGGAAATAATGAGCTGTGTTTAGTGCAGATTAAACGGTCTAGAGTCACTCGATTTTTATACTCTTTTTATCAGAGTACTTACATTTTAATTATGCATTGATATATATAGAAAGTTTAAACAAATTTGGAAAAAAGTTTATTATAAAAATCCTACCTACAATACCTTTAAGCTGAGTTTTATCATTCTGTAGTAGCTCATTGGAAGTTTTGTACCAATTACTGCTTTTGCATGAGAAACCATATTTACATTTAACAAGTCAAGCGGCAACGGTACCAAAATTGTTTATTGTACAAACATTATGGGATTAGTAATACTGGAGTGTCAAACAAGCAGTAATATGATTGTACCATTTTGTCAGGACTGTGTCTGCTGCCCAATGTAAAAGGAGGTTTTGAAGTTGACGGGCTAGTGACGGTGAAGCAAGCTAACTCACTCAGTGCTGCACCAGGGAAAACTACCAGCAAACTACAGAAAGGTAAACGCACAGTTTAATGAGTAGTCTTTTTTTTTTTTTTTGACAAACAAAATACTCTTTTGACAAACTCTTTTATCTAAGCATAATTATTCAGAGACTACTATAAGTAAACCTCTTTTTTTTAAAAAGCTAATATCCCTGAAAAGTGTGAACATCATGCAGGGGTTAAAGCAAAAAAATAATAATCCTCGGCCAAACCCCATTGAATAGCCTGTCACACACCCAGTTTAAGAGCAAGTTTTTCTTCTTCTTGTAATTAGGAGTATAGTGAGTACATGCTTTACTTTCACAAATGAAATACTCAGAACATTTGCATTTAAAGAAAGGCCATTTTTAAACTGCGTTTCTATTATTTACACACTTTCAATGTTTTTAATCCAATACTTTTACAAGACTTGACTCTTTGTGATGTGTTAAAGTTATGCAAATGGTTAATTATTTGTATGACTACAAGTTTTTTTTTCTCAAATAATAAAAGCCAACAGAGCGGAGTGATTACAAAACGCTTAGTGCAGAGAGGAACGTGCTTTCGCTCCACTCCAGGCTTTGATCACATCCCCTTCAGCAGGGTGAACACACCTCATCTTTCCTTCATTTAAGACCTATTCAAACTGAAATAAGACATTTATTACACTATTTGAGAAATGTAAGCATATTTACAGCCTTAAAATTATGAAAAGTGAATTTAAGACAGGCGGGAACCCTGCAATTGACGGAAATCCATCATAGACTCGCTGCAATTAACGGAAATATGTTGCAGCGACGGATAACTTTAATCCCTGCATTATGGCTCTGTGACGCTATCAAAACATACATTTTTGATTGCGTATTATGACTAGCCTTTTTGAGAACTGCAGAGATGATGTATACATTTCTATAACGAGTTCGCATTTTAGTACTTCAGGTTCCATTGTCCCCAAAGTCAAAACCTGGTGCTTAAAAGCCTGAAATAAGGTCTGTGGTGAACACAAACTCAAGATAGCTTTTATGTGTCTTGAAAAAGGCGGTTCCTTACAAGTTGCTTAATGGGACTACTGAGGTTATTGGAGATATTAAAAGTCATCACACTGAACAGGGGGGAAAAAAATTTATATAATGACTAAAAGACCACATTAGTAGTGGTGATTGTTGAAGTCGAGTGACCGTGGTGTATTTCGTTTATAGCCTAAGGTGAGCTTTTTATTTCTAGCAATTGTATTTAGGCAATAAAATTCATAAAAGTTGGGTTAATTTGTGAAGATTATCTTGATGAAAAAAACATCTAAGTATCCTAAACGGTTGATGATCACCGAGCTTATTTTTTCCCAATAATTCAAATGCCAATGGAAATATCCTATTGGGTTTTTGTCGAGGGGACCAGTGTGATGCTAACTTTTGGCATACACAAATACATCATCCCTGCAGACCTCTATTTAGGCACATCAACTTTAAAGAGTTTATTTGTTTTTATTACAAATTAGTTCTATCTTGCCTTAATGGAGTTTGAGCATGGAGTTGGTGATTACTGTAGAGTATAATGTTTTAATGTGTTAATGTTTATTAAAAGTTTTTTTTTATAATTTATACAGCCCCCTCTTTCCCTCTCTTTAGATCTTGAAGGACTCCAAGCGCAGTTTACAGTTCTCTCTAAACTCCCATCCAACACACGCTGCTCATTATTCCAGCAGATCTCTGTGCTCCTGCAGAACAGTGTAGCCATCAGCTTGCTGGAGGACGCTGTAAGTGAGCCAGGAATCTTACTTTAGATTGTTATTCCATAGATGTGTACATTCACCAGCTACTTTATTAGGTACACCTGGCTAGTACCGGTACTGCCTTAATTCTTTGTGACATAGATCAAGGTGCTGGAAACATTCCTCAGAGATTTTGGCCTTTATTGACATGAAACATGATCAGTACAGATCAAACATCACTACAGATTGGTCGGCTGCACATTTCCATGATGATGTGAATCTCCAGTTCCAGCACATCCCAAAGGTGCTCTATTGGATTGAGGTCTGGTGACTGTGGAGGCCATTTGAGTATAGTGAACTCATTGTCATGTTCAAGAAACCAGTTTGAGTTGATTTGAACTTTCTGACATGGCGTGTTATACTGCTGAAAGTAGCCATCAGAAGATGGTTACACTGGTCATAAAGGGATAGACATGGTCAACAACAATACTGAGGTAGGCTGTGGTGTTTAAACGATGCTCAATTTGGCCCAAAAAAGGTGCCAAGAAAATATTCCCCACACCATTATCAGCACCACCCCGAAATATTGATACAAGGCAGGATGGATGAATGGATGAACACCAAATTCTGACCCTACCATCTGAACATCACAGCAGAAATCAAGACTCATCAGACCAGGCAACGGTTTCCCAATCATCTATTGTCCAATTTTGGTGAGCCTGTGTGAATTGTAGCCTCAGTTTCCTGTTCTTATCTGACAGGAGTGGCACCCGGTGTGTGTTCTGCTGCTGTCCATCTGCTTCAAGGTTTGACATGTTGTGCATTCAGAGATGCTCTTCTGCAGACCTCTATTGTAACAAGTGATTATTAGGGAGTTACTGTTGCCTTTCAGCTCGAACCAGTCGGTGCATTCTGCGCTGACATCAACAAGACATTTTCATCCACAGAAACTGCCGCTCACTGGATATGTTCTCTTTTTTGGCTGATCTCTGTAAACCCTAGAGATGGTTGTGCATGAAAATTAGAGTAGATCATCAGTCTCTGGAAAACTGGCACTGGCACCAACAACTATGCCACGTTCAAAGTCATTTAAATCAATTTTCTTCCACATTCTGTTGCACACCTGTTTGAACTTCACCAAGAGTGGTTACAATGCTTTTAGGAAATCCATGCCTAAATGCATTGTTGTTGCCATGCGATTGGCCAGCTAGATATTTGCATTAACGAGCAGTTGAACAGCTGTACCTAATAAAGTGGCAGATGAGTGTATGGCTGCATTTAAAATCACATACTCTCTTGAACTTATTTTGAGTAAGTAGTTACTTTTTTAGCGGTAGTGAAGTATGTTCTATATCGTATGAATGTGTGTATAGTATGAATGTAATCAGGACATACTACATTCGCTATGCTGTTTTTATCATGTGACCTACCGCCGTCAGTTACTTTGCTACACTGCCATTCACAAATCCTCTCCCTTGGCCTCATGGGATAGTAAAGTGTCCATCATAGGCACACTTCAGAATCTTGCTGGAACTAGTAGGTCATCCGGGTACTTTTTGCCTACTCTTTTATGAGTACTGTGAATTCAGACATACTTATTTTGTCACATTGTTACACTGTTTTTCACCTTCTATATAGTAGGGAAGTATGCGATTTCGATTGCAACCTATATCTTTTTAAAGATATGTCAAGAATAAAAAAACTAGAAATTGAAGGTTGATGGAGATTTTTACGGTCACTTTTGACCAATTTAATACATCCTTGCTGAATAGAAGTATTAATTATTTCTAAAAAACAAAAGATCTTTTGAATGGTGATGTATAGTAATAATAGATGGGTCTCGTTTGTCCTCCTCCCTAGCTAGAGGAGCTGTGTGATGGGACACAGCCTGACCTCAGTGCGCTAGATGAAGTTCCTGCCCTGAAGGCCACACTGAAGCTTGTACAGAAGGCTGCTGGTTCAAAATCCTCTGGAATGCAGACGAAACCCAGCGCTCTTACTGCCACCCATCTGCTCTTCAGCTCCTTAGATGGTGAGTTGGATGAAGTCTGGGATTATTATCTGGTCATAATACTTGACATGAATTTTTGTCAGAAACAAGGCCATAATGATTGTCATAAACCTGTTGTCAAATTGACCTTTGTTCTTATAAACACTCATGTTTCCATGTAGAGATGACTGACTCTGCCATGTTTGAGCTCAAATCCTGCTGCAGTTACACAACCCTGCAAGCTATGCTCCATCTTGTAAGTATCCTTACTAAAATATAGTGATCATAAACAAGTATTGTGATCATAAACAAGTATTAATACCACATGTAATAAATAGGGCATGTTCAAGAGAGGTATTCAGTCATGCTGTCCATTTATGGACATTAATTAGCCATGGGGTCCCTCTGGAATTTCCTGTGGGCAGTTTGGATTTATGAGTGAAAAGGCTTGTGTTGAACATATTTTGAAGAGACTCGCGTTGTTTTGCAACAAATTAGTCAAACATCAGATCTGAATTGACGCATTTAAGTTGTTGACAAATTGCTCAAAAATGACAAGCACTTGGATGTGAGGTTACACGCTTGAGTCATACAATCATAGTCCTTATTTAACAACGTGTTAGTAATTTACACTACTGTTCAAACATTTGTTGTCAGAATTGTTAAAAAAAATAATAACAAGGACAGGTTAAATCAAAAGTGACAAATGTTTTGTAATATAAATGTCTACTATTTCAAATAGTGTTTCCACAAAAATATTAACTCAGCACAACTGTGAGAAGAAATGAGCACCAAAGTAGCATTTTCGAATGATTTCTGAAGGATCATGTGACACTGAAGACTGCAGTAATGATGCTGAAAATTCAGCTTTGCTATAAGTTTTCTATCTTAAAGGTGGGGTATGTGATTTGCAAAACGGCTGGCAGATTTTGAAAATACACAACTCAAATGGTCCTACCTTCTTTCCTCCAACGCTGGCCCTGATTCGCGCGAGGGGGAGGGGGGTATGGTACGACCGTTTGATTGACGGACTTACTGTCCAATGATTCTAGGTGGTCTTGGAAATGATTGGCTGGAGTTTTTCGAGTCCTGCCCGTTCCACAGATGATTAAATTGTTTAATTTTCATTTCATTTCTAACTTAGTGGCTGTAAGTGGGTTATGAATAGGATTTCAAGTGATCTTGAAAAAAATGGACAAAAAAGAGAATCACATACCCCACCTTTAATGTAATTTATTCATGTTATGACAACATAACTGTTTTTACTGTATTCGTAATCAAATAAATGCAGCCTTGGTGAGTATAACAGAATTGTTTCTAAAAACATCTTATTGACCCCAAACTTTTGAATGGCAGTGTGTTGAAAGCACAAAATGGTTTAAATTCATGAGTAAGAGTGTGAATTATATAACGACTTAAGGGTCTTAACAGAAAAGGGTCAATAGATTTGGCAGTTCTAAAACAGTTGGCTGCCATAGCTAGTTTTCAACACCATTTCAACAAAAGTTTTGTAATTTATTAATTTTAATATAGTGATAATGACATTATATATTAATAATTTAAAATGATTATATATTCTATATCCCTTATTCATTCGTTTTAAAACGCACATTAGCTTCTTATCAATCCACAGGTTCACATTTACAACACTGTGTTAGAGTAAAATGTGTCGATCTTCACACTTTGTCGGAACAAAAGCGTCAGACTCGCTTAATAAAATTACTAATTCATTTTGACAGTGGCACTTATGAAACAGCAGAAATATAGAGGTTTCCCCAGTTACTTCAGCAAACATGGTAACAGCCTGTAGTAATGTGATTGATTTAACTAATTGACTACATTGTTGTCTTTATTAAATGTATATCATTAGTATTTGACTAAAGTAATTATAAAAATGGCCCTTACCAAGGTTTAAAAAAAAAAATAATGGAAAATTGAATTTGTGACCCTTGGGAGTACATGTTTTGGTGATAATCTTTACACAAAGCACTCCATGATATCTGTTCACACACATTGTACAAGTCTCTGGCCAGAAACGCCATTGTTAAAACCCACAGAAAATTCCAAATCCCTTATCATTGGCTGAACATGCCAACTATCTTCTGGCTAGTAGGACCACAAACGGAGTATTTCTGTACCACATGTAAGAAACAGAGCTTCCTTTCTTTGCCTGTCCATTTTCATGCAGGTGCAAAATATGTCTCTAAATAAGAAGTCCTCTTGGAAAGATGCTGCTCTGGCTGTGTTAGCCGATGAGGTTGTCTTCAAGAACATTACAGCACTCTTTGCTTCTTGTAATGTGACCTTGTTTAAGGAGAAGGATTCACTTGTTACAAAAATCAGCAACCCACAGGATCGCCTTCCCCTCATGCTATGCATTGCAGTCAAAGGTTTGGCAACTATAGCGCCCCCTGTCTGACTGGAGTACAACAGGTACACGCTATTAAGTTACAAGGACCAAAGGGCTTAAAGGAGCTGTATGTAAGAAATTTATTTCAATTAATCATACATTTTTCCTGATATGTCACTAGACATTAAGAAATCATGTTAATTTCAAATACTTATTTCACTGACAACAGTAGTCCGGCCAGGATATTGTCATTTAAAAAGTGAAGTTGCAGCCCTCAACTGATGTTGATGTTGTCATGTTGTGTTTTGGTCTGATGCTCCACCCTCCACCGATCTACCAATCACAAAGTCTGTAGTGTTGCTGCATTCGGGTTGCCAGTTCTGCTCTAGTTCCCACAGCTGCAGATACAAACGTGTCGGAATCGGATCCTGCAGCCTATCTGGCAACCTTGAGTCAGTAATTTGAAAGTGATTGCAGTACCAGTTTTGGCCACAATCTTACATACGGCTCCTTTAAAGCCTTGCAGGTGGATGATCTACTCTCTGGGATGAAGGAAAGAAATCATTGATCCAGCCTTTGTGGATGACATCACAGAGAAACCCGTAATCAATTTTATAATCAAATTATATATTTGTTGTTTTTAAAGTACTTTTGTAATATCAAATCTTGTATATATATATTTGTTGTTTTTAAAGTACTTTTGTAATATCAAATCTTGTATATATATATTTGTTGTTTTTAAAGTACTTTTGTAATATCAAATCTTTTAAAGTGAATATCCCAATACTGTGAAAAAAATAAAAATAAAAATTCACATAGATGGCCTGGTTTTGTAATTCCCTGTATCCATTTTCCTGCCTTAAATCATTTTAAATGTTGGTTTAAATGTTTTTTTTTGTTTGTTTTTTTAAATGAGAAAAATCTTGTTTTTTTAAATGAGAAAAATCTTAAGTACAATGATCCAAAATTAAGATTAATTTATTAGACAGCCGTTTCATTTCACAAAATACAACTCTCTGTATTGCAAAATATACCTTATTTTAGAATTAGAATTTAAGTGAATTACGCAAGCTGGATAAAAATGGAGTTATACAGCCTTGAAAAAGACACTGGGGCAAGTCACCAGAGACAGAGATACATCACTACAGACAACAGACAACCAAGACTGTTATGAATCTGTGAGGCCAGGTAGCTTGTGATCAGGACACAACTGGTCTATATTCCATTTTCAAAAGGTCATTTTGTGCCCGTGTAAAAAGGCATTTAGCTAAATACAGCGCTGATTCTGTATACTATGACTGAGCTCATAATTATGCAACAATTTAATTGAAACCGTGATATTGGTGGCACTTTATTTTATAGTAGATGCACTTACGGTATACTTGGTACTCAGTACTTTCATGTGTGAGTAATAAGATAACTTGAGTTTAGGTTTATGGCAGAGATGGGCAACTCTGGCCCTCGAGATCCACTATCCTGCAGATTTTTGCTCCCAACCTAATCAAACAGACCTAAACAAGCTGCAATCAAGGTCTTCAGGATTACTAGAAAGCATGCGAGTTTGAGCAGGGTTGGGAGTTAGACGGTGCAGGATGGTGGATTTAGGGCCAGTTCACACAGAACACATTTTTGCTTTAAAAAACATACACACAATGGTATCCAAATGCAGAGGTGCTGCGCTGGTGAATGGAAAAGCAGCCAAGGTTCTGAGCCACGTTTTCAATTTGAAATGCAGTGCTCATGGTAAAAGTTCAAGACAAGTTGTCATGTGCGAGATGCTGAAAAATCAGCAAGATCCAAGTTCACATAGAAAAACTATTTAAAAGCAGTGCAGCAAAAACATTCTGTGAACTGTCCCCTAAGCTCAAAGTACACTTTGGTTTTCACACTTACACTAGGGTAAATTACGTCATTAGTATCCTACACGCTCAGCAATATTTTTCATATTTTGTTTGTGCATATGCTGCTCACAGTTAAAAAATAAACAAATGAAATGAAGAAACAACTACTGGAGGCCGCAGCAATTCAACTTACACTGGAAAGGTTTTCTAGACATTCCACGAAATCAGGGCACGCAATTTCCTGAACAAGATGAACGATGGTATATGCTCAGCCTCAAAGGCAGCGCCGAAGCTGATTTAGTGTGCACTTAGTTCCTGTTGCATGCATGCACTCTCAAGTGGCCAAAACCGCAAGTGTGGTTATAGGGACAGGGCGCCCGGGTTTTTCAAACCCTGTGTATTGTGTAAGCCTTGAACTTCTTTGCACTAATTCGTTTGTCCACAAGGGGGAAACACTGACCCAGCTTTTGTTTCAGTCAAACATGTACACTTGTCAAAATCTGTATGCTCAGTTTGTGCATACACCTTTTTTTTTTTTTTTTACACTGATCTCAGTCAAAAAAGGAAAAAACTGAGCCCAAAACAATAAACTACTGGGGATGGCAGCAATTTAAAGAGTATGAAGAATTTGAATCTGTCATAACTTTTGAGAAGTAGTGCAGACACTAGATGTCTGCGGCTGTAGACACACCAAGCTTTCGGATCAAAACTAAAGGTACTTTGCGCTTTAGGGATGGGTTCAGGATTAGTACCTAGTAATTATAGTAAGTACATGTTGAACAGGACTGTAAAATAAAGTGCACCCATGATATTTATAAAAGTTAAAACTGCCTTAATCCTAGCGTTCCTTGAATTTAACTAAAATAAAATCAAGGTGAACAGGATAACGCTAATAAAGATCTTACCAAGTCAGAAGCTGGATAAACTATAAAGTTGCTCAAATTATTTGACACTGTAGTGACTGAACTATGACATCACGTTTCAGAAAGATGAAGAGATGTGAGATGAATACTGCACTGTAAACCAATGTTAGTAACACTAAAATTACAGCAAGAAAACAGACCTCCTGCTTTCAATACTGTAATGCAGCTTATACTAGTATGAAATATGAATGACCATTTCAATGACAAGTCATTCCAAAAAAATCCTATTTGTTTCTGTCCCTCCAAGTAACATTCTTTAAAATATGTTTAGTCAGTAGAACATAAAAAAACATTAATAAATAAGTACACTTCCCTTCTGTCTGTTGTGACTGGATAGCTAGTGTACATTTGCATAGTGACTGGTGGGTCCGTTCAGTGTGAACTTGTTTTCTGTGCCGCTGACCTATCAGTGGTGCCGCTGCCGATGATGATGATGATGATGATGATGGTGGTGGTCGTCTGCATGTCTCAGTAAACCCAGTTCAAAGGGACCCATTGCGGTTGTGTGGTTAGCTGCTCCACAGCTGCCTGCAGTTTCTCAAAGGCCTTGTCCAGATTGTCATTAACTATAGTCAGATCAAAGTAGTGATTGTACGCCCGCTTGATCCTGCCGCTCTCATCCACCGTTTTCTTTAGGTCCGTTTCCTAAAAAACAGGAAGAGATGAGCTGACTATTCAACAGCTTTGGTTCCTAAACTACTTTCCTTCATTCATTCATTTCCTTCAGTCTGTTAACTATGTAATAAAATCAGCAATGTAAACCATGAACCAAAACTGCCAAAATCAAAACTAAGTTTTACATGTGGCATATATCAAAGAATCTCAGAGATCTAGGTAGCTCTGTAATATTTCTACATTATTGTATAAAATAGTTTGATAGTTTATTTCCAGAGCTTGACCGTTGCGCTCTATAGAGTGCATGAACTGTGTGGAGACAGATGTGAGGCTAACCGTCAGTAGTTTGGTTGTGATCCCAGCATCCACCACAGCTTTGTGCATGGCCCGTAGTGTATCGAGCTCCGGGGCCGCGATGAAAACCACAAATGGCATAAACTCTGATGTCTTCAGTACCTTTAGAGCCTGTAGAGCACATTTATTAAAATAAAGGTTTTTTTTTATTATTATTTTACTAGTGATGAGACAAGCGAAGATTTCTGAAACTCTGAATTAATAGCTTTGTAAAATGAGATTTAAGGCTTAGATTTCACACACAAATCCATGCGGTTAGTGTATAAGACTCATTTCACAAAGAAATTATGATATAAAGTTAAATAACTTTCGTTCAAAACTTTTTGTAAATTTACAACAACAAAAAAAAAAACACGTATGGCTTAGTGAGTTTAATAAAAGCTCTGAACCCATACCTGCAAACTCGGAAGGTCTGAAAAAGGTGACATTTCAACTCAAACTTGCATTGCTGGTTTTTCCAGCAGCGTCCCCCCCCCCCAAGCTTTACTACCAGGATGATTCGCCCTACTATGAGTTTGTTTACCACCAAAATGACTTTGAAGCTGGTATATTAAGGTACAATTCTTACATAGTGTGCCTTTAAAAGGGGATAAATGAAAGCAACACTAATGAAGTTTTTTACCTTAAAATGTTTCCAAAATCGTTTTAGTGGTTCATCAAGTCGTAACAGGGTGAAAGGCACTTCTGCCTTAGCTTTGCGGTCTTATATCTGCTATAACCACATTATGTGAGTTTGCCAGATCGGGTAGTTGTTTCAGTAGTTCGAATGAGACATAAGAAAACTACAAATTTGACCTGCTTTACGGCAAGCGTTACAATTGGACATCGTTCACTCTAAAGCCAGCGCTGGATAAACAGTGAGCGTGAGTGTGTGTACGTGCGACGGTAGGCTAAATTATTTACGACAGCGGTAATGGACAATACCGCTTCCAACCTGTAGGGGGACCGCAGAGGAAAAGTTCTTTAGTGTTGCTTTAAGACAGGCACCTTCTCGGAGTAAGTTGACACCTTGCTGTGCCATTAGAGCATCAGCACCCAGAAAAGTTGCATCTCTAAATGAATCCACTTTTAAGCACCACACGTCTAAAATTCAAGGCCTACTGAAGAAAAGATCTGACAAGATGATTATGAAAATCCGCACCAACTATTAATATATAAAGACTATGTTCTAGAAAAGACTATTACAATATTATGCAAGCTTGTTTCTGCAACTGATTTTTTTTCCCATTGCAATTTGAAGTTTATGACTCACAATTCTGAGAGTATACCTAAACATTTGTGAGAAAAAAAAAGCGTCACAATTACTTTTTTTTCTTCTTTTTTTTTACTCCATGGTGGAAACAGGCTTTCACTGAACATACAACGATTTTCACAAAACCACTGACCTGTGGGTTGACGTCCAGTATGCAAGTACGCCCTGTGCGCACGACTTCATGGATGGAGTCCATTTTGGTTCCGTACAGATTGCCGTCATACTCTCCGTGCTCCAGGTATCGACTTGCCTTGATGTCCATATCCATCTCCTCTCTGGAAACAAAGCAGTACGACTGGACATCCTTTTCATCGTCACGTGGATGCCGAGAAGTGACTGAGAAACAGATGAAATTCTCAATGAGTGACTTTCTTGATAAAATAACATGACAGCTAAGTATTAATGTTCATAGTATTAATGTTTATAGACTCACAAGGTACAGTAGTTCCATATCGCTGTGGGTTAACCACAATCAGACGGTTCTTGAGGCTTCGGCGGCCCACACCTTGTGCACCAATCAGCACAAGAGTTTTTCTCTGGAATGGAGGCATCTTTGCTACTTCCTCATAGATCTGTAATTCATGCCGATCAAATTCTATTAGAAAGAGATAAGTTTTGAAAGTTATTTTTTTATGTTTTAAAAGTACTTACACTGCCATTCAAAAGATTAGGGTCGGTAAGTTTTTTTTAAATTTTTTTTTTAAATGGCAAGTTTTTTAATGTTCAAAACTACAGAAAAATCTGCAATATGAAATATTAAAACCTTTAATAACTTTTAAAATATTGTAAAATATAATTTATTCATGAGATGGCAAAGCTGAATTCAGTGACATGATCCTTCAGAAATCATTCTAATATGCTGATTTGGTGCAAAAGAAAAAACAGTTGAAAACAGTTGTGCTGCTTAATATTTTTATGGAAACCACAATATATTTTGTAGGATTCTTTGAGAAACAGAAAGAAACAGTAACATTATTGTCTTCTACTAGTGTCGTAAAATCTGTCATGGTTACACCAGGGGATACACGTGCATTTGTTGACAAGCCGATACCGTCTTGAGTTCTCGCGAGTTCTCACATCTTGGGCAGACTGCTAGCGCTGCGTGTGAAATGTCTTCATCCCAGGTACATTGGCATATAATTTAGCATGTCATATGAATATAATTTCATCGATTTTATTTTTTTCAAATGCCAAAAGAAGTGAGGTATGCCGTAAAGCAGTCGAATTTTGTAGTTCTTTTTGTGCTCGGGTTACTACCCGAAGTTTACGTAGTGCCAGTAAAAGCGATACAGACACTGTTGTGTTACAAATGTATTAAACGTTTAATTTAGGTTCCAATACCAAGAAGATTAAGGCTGAATCCCAATTCTCTGTCTTACCCCTTCCCCTACCCCTAGCCCTTGTCCCTCGAAACCGAGTGGTAAGCGCTAGGGGTGAAAACATACCCCTATGAAATGAGACGCCACTAGGTTACGTCATACATCGTCATTAACTGGCGTCTGTGTCACCAGGGGTGACAAGTGTTTATCACAAACTTCCAAGATGCCGTCTGCAAGTGTGTTTATTGTCTGCAACAAATCGCAGAAATCAAGGGAGAAGAGAAATGTAGATGAACTGCTGCGCTTGTGACAGGGCGCATGTTTACCTGAACGAGCAGAGAGAGAGAGGGAACCCCGGTCGCGCGCGCCCTCTCTCTCTCTCTCTTCGGAGCCAAGCGAAAGGCTTCACCGTCTCAAAACTAAGCGCTGTATTGGTCTCTATCCCTCGCACATATTAATCAAAATAAATCGACACGATGGTAAGGTTGGAAAACTAAAGTTTCATGTGGGGCATTCGGAGATTTTTTTTCCTGACGTACATAATATTCCAGTGTTTTCGTCTCGTTTGGGATCCGTTTGAAGCTGAATGCATCACCTGCAAAGCTGGCACGTACGTGTCAGTGTCAAATAATGTACACATAATGAATGGCGACTGTAGAAAGTAAAAGCTGAATCCCGGACATTTTGGGTGATCTCGAAATGTGGGACTGATTGTGCAAATCAGCAAAGTAACGTTAGCATAGCCTAGCGTAGCAAACTAGCGATTTTTAAAAACATTAAAAACGTTTCAATAAACAACATAGTTGCAAATAAATATATATATGTACATAACTGTGTAGAGCACAAAACAAGACTGTCATAATTTTTTAATCAATCATTTAAGCCGAAAATACTTAAATGTATGGGACTCTCTGGATGATATGCCCGCCATTGTTGCCGGTTGCGCAGTGCATTCTGGGTACCCCTTGGTTTCAAGTAAGCTCGTGAAAATTCTTGGTTTTAAGGGGTATCTACCCCTTCCCCTTAGCCCTACCCCTAGATCAAAATGAGAATTGGGATAGCCCTTACTCTCACGTGAACGTGCAAAACTAAGGGGAAGGGGTAAGGGGAAGGGGTAAGACAGAGAATTGGGATTCAGCCTAAGACAGAGAATTGGGATTCAGCCTAAGTCTAGCAATCCAGGTGTTTGACATTAACATTTTGTCAATTCTCAAAACGCAGCTGTGCCTTTGTCTCTATGATAATGTTAAGGTTTGAGCAATCTAGATTGGATTAGCCTCAATGCTCTGTATAACTTCTGCTGATGAGATTAGAGGCGTGAAAAGTTTGGTAACAAGCTAACGCCTACTTCATTTGCATACTTTGTTCAGAGTCTCGTCCTATATGTAATCCCTCCCTCTTTGAAAAGTATAAACTACAACGTAAAACTCCCTTAGTTAGACGAGATTGGGATGACTACAGTGACGCACAGCAAGTCCTCAATAAAGAATCCTGCTTGAAAGATATCCCAACGTCTCCTGGTCTTCGCTTCTGAGTTTCCTACACTTTAAAAGACACCGTCAGGCTATGGCAGACGTGTCATTCAACCTATTGTAAGTCGATGTACCATCTCAAGGGTCTTGGAAATATATTATGAAGGTTGAAAAAACGACAGTGTTGCTTTAAAGCGTTTACTGTAATGTTTGTTAATACTTCTATTCAAGCAAGGACATCATAAATTTAAGGCGTGACACTAGAGGTGAATAGGGTAAAAGTTCAAAATAATAGATAATCACCATGAAACTTCCTCAGTTGATTACTTAAACATTTCAAAAACTTGTAATAAATTTTTTCTATATACTTGTGTCATTATGCAAATTAGGCATTATCTCATTAAATATGCACGATTTTGCAAATATTTTCAGTAGATAGATCTGAACATACGATAAAGCCAGGTGCAAAATTCTTTTTTTCATTTTGTTTACACACAAGATGGAAAAAAATTCAAATGATTTCAGGATATATCAAAATATACTGTCCATAGCCTTAAAAAAATATGTATATTTTCTGCATATTTTTTTTTCATTAAAATGTCACAAATCAGGCCAGGAATTATTTATTAACAAATCACTCTGAAAATCCCTTCAGAATACTGGTAAGCGTATAACTGGAAAGTTTGGTGTACATAGGTGCTACATAGGCGGAGATGTTTCTACTGGAGAATGACAAAAAACTCATTTTGAGAAAACAGCATTTAAAGATTTAAATAGGGGAATCTCATAGATTTCTATTAGGAAAATTGCTCAAAAACAGAATAAATGCTCAGGCCCTTAGTAATAATAATAAATTATATTTTAAGCTCATGAAAACTGATTATTTAATAACATGGCAGGCATATAAGGCCTAAAACTGCAGTAACTCAATGAATTAACATTGGCAGAGTACACCTCGTGATGCGTCTGAGCGAATCACGTTAGCAGAAACAAACGGTAGCCAATGAGATTGTCATTAGCTTTAAATCCCCTTTGGACATTCACGATTGGTTACTGATAGAAAGGAATGGCCAAATGTGGGTTACATAGCGTTGTGCAGGAGACTCAGAGCTTTACAACAATACCGGTCATGACAGACTTCAGTAAACAGACGGAGCTCGGCATGTTGCGTTGGAATGCTAACTTCTTGTTAAATTCGGGAGAAACTTACTGCCGCAAGTAAACAAAATGTAATAAAATAAACACCTTAATATACATTTTTAACGTTTTCTTTATAGAAGCTTGAAATAACACATTAAAAGGGTAAACTAGCCCAAAATCTCAAAACCGACCACTGCATAAAAAAAAAATCAGTTTTTTCCTGCTGTGTTACACTTCAGTAAAAAAAAAGACCCAAAACTTTTAAACAGTAGTATTAAAAAAAATTAAAAAATAAATGATATACACATTATGACCACCTGCTGACTCGCAGAGGCATGGACTAATTTTACATAAGACTTTTTTAGTATATCCTTCAAGTCCCGTAGGTTGCGAGGTAGAGCCGTCGTGGATTGAATTTGTTGGTCCAGCATATCCCACAGATTGCCAACTGGATTGAGATGTGGGGAATTTTTAAGACAGGGCAACACCTTGAACTGCATATTGTTCCTCAAACCATTCCTGAACAATGTGTGCAGTGTGGCAGGGTGCATTATCCTGCTGAATGAAGCCACTTCTACCAGGGATCATCATTGTCATGAAGGGTCTGCAACAATGTTTAGGCAGGAGGAGGTACACCCATGAATGGGCGGACACAGGGTTTCGCAGCAGAACATTGCCCAGAGCATCAAACTACCTCTACCTTCATCCCACAGTGCATTTTGGTGCCATCACTTCCACAGGTAAATGGCAAACATGTACATGGTGGTCCTCATAACGTAAAAGAAAATGGTACTCAGACCAGGCGACCTTTTTCCACTGTTCCATTGAAAGCGCTTTCAACGGTGGACAGGGGTCATTAGAGTGTGACACGCTGTCTGTTGGGGGTTGGGGTTAGGCTTTTGTTCCTCCCAAAGCCATCATTACAATTTTGTGACTTGCGTAAATGTAGACCTTCTGTTGGCTCAGACCAGATGGGATAGCCTTCGTTGACCTCATGCATCGATGAGCCTTGGGCGCCCAACACCTTGTTGTAGGTTTTTTGGTTTGTCCCTCGGACCACTGTTGGTAAATTCACACTACTGCTGACCGGGAACAATCCACAAGCCTTGCCATTACCAAGGGCTAAATTGTTATAGCAAGGAAACTGGTTTAGAGTAGCTCTGAAACAGCAAGGCAATGTTCTGCTGGGAAACCCTGGGTCTGGTCATTCATGTGGTCGTAAATTTGAAACGCGTCACCTACCTAAACATTGTTGCAGACCAGGTACACCACTTCATGACAATGGTGTTCTCTGGTAGAAGTTGCCTCTTTCAGAAGTATAATGCACCCTTCCACAAATTGTTCGGGAATGGTTTGAGGAACAAGATGCAGAGTTCAAGGTGTTGCCCTGGCCTCTAAATTCCCCAGATCTCAATCCGGTTGAGCATCTGTGGGATATGCTGGACCAACAAATTCCATCCACGACAGCTTCACCTCGCAAACTACAATACTTGAAGGATCTTCTGGTAAAGTGTTGGTGCCAGATATCACAGGACACCTTTAGGGTCTTATAGAGTCCATGCCTCGGCGCTGTTTTGACAGCACGCGGAGGACCAGTAGCATATTAGACAGGTGGTCATATAGAACAAAGAGACCCAGCAATTCTAACCTGCATTTTTTGCTGTTAAGTACATCATTTTCTTTTTCTTCTTTTTTCCAGTTAATGTCCCGCAGAGAATTCCTAAAACAAAGTTGTAAAACAGTTGTAATATGAAATAGGAAAGAACTTTACCTTAGAATCAACTGTCTAGGATTTCCCATTAAGCTTATAGCAAAGTATGATTTAATCCTATCCTTTAAACTATCCTTTGCATTTTTGGAAAGTTTCATGTTCAGACAACAACATTGTCAAACTTATCCCCTTTCAACCGGATCTGAGAAAACGACTAAAATGCTGTATTATGCATGCAAGGCAAGTAGTTGGCCATCACTTTGTAAAGAAAGAAAGTATGCACCTATAGACTGAACACATAATACACATGACGTCACTGTTTTCACAAATTAAAATTTTTGTAGTTTACACAGAGACAATAACAGTATCGTTTTCAAAAACTTGCACTTTGTTCCCTTTTTTAATCTGTTTTCCTTTTATTTTTATAGATGCCTTAATTATCTTTATTCCAATAGACACTTTCTAACTGTAAATCATCTATCTCTGACATTGTATATAATTTTTTATTTATTATTATTATCTTTCTATTATTATTCTTTATGTATGTGTATCTGTTTCTCTTGTGTATGTCTGTTTTATATTTGTTATCAGTTATGTCCTCCACACTGAATTAAGTGAAAATTTGTCAGTGCTAATGCTGGTAACCTTGTTCGAGAGAAAAACAAGTATAGGTAAAAAAAATAATAATAATAATTGCACTTTGCGTTCACCTTTTCAGGCCCTAAACAGTGTTTACCTGTAAATGAATGGCCAAAATGCATAAGTATACTGTTTTTAGTTAAAAGTCTAAGAGTCAAGAGTCGTGTAAAAATAAAAAATCCAATTCCCAATGCCTAAAACCCACTGTACCTGATCCATCCAGGTCTCTCCTTACAAACGCCTTCCTCTTTTCCTCAAGAAACTGACTGGGGATCAGGCCAGTGCAGCCTCCATTTATGTTACAAGCCTAAAAAATAAAAAATAAAAAAAACACTACATAGCTTCGATATGTCAAATATTTCATCATTTAAAAGAAATCAGACCAAAAAGATGTGGAAAAAAAGAAAGTGTATTTGCTTCTCACTTGCCACCAGTTGGGGTCTTCCTTGTTCACTATATGCAGAATGTCTCCTTTAGAGAAAGCCAAACCCGCCTCTTTACAAGGAATCAGGTTATCCGTGTCAGGATTATAGTTGAAATGTGGCTTCAAATACACCTAAAGAGAAAATAATGCCTAAAAATGCAATTAATAGCTCATGTCATAGCTCACACTAGGCAAAATAATTTCTTTATAATCATTGTTGCTTTCTGACAAATAATCCTGATATTGATACAGTTGGGAAAGGAGAAGTATTTTTATAAAACTAAACTAATCACTTCGCCATTCAGGTAGCTAAAACATTTGCATGTTACATTGACTAACATCTGCTTTCAGTAATGCTAAGGCCTGATTCCTCTTTCACATTGTCAATGCTTATCTACAGAATACTGCAACCAAAAAATTACTTAAAAATGGAATGAAGAGTAACAGAAGCAACCCATGTTGGAGTGTGTTGTAAATGGAGTTTCCTACAGAGGACAACAGCATGTTTTCACATTAAATATTTATGGATCGTGGTGGATCTTTATCAGTGATGAGGACCCAACAGTAAACATACAGCGGTCGTTCACTGAACATAACCAGGCCACTGAGTAAAGTTCAGGTCGAAAGAAGACAGAAATGTAGGTTTGGCACAAGCAATGGAACCCTGTAAACCCTTGCCTCCGGTGTTTGCTCTTTGTGCAAGCTTTGTAAACATTACTTATTCAAGGAAAGTTTGTAAAGGACATCTTCCTGTGTAGACGCACACATTCAGGAAGTGGTTGATGTGCAGCGTTTCTGTGGCATATTTCAGCTCTGACTGTTATAATAATAATAATTAGTTACATTTATATAGCGATTTTCTTGGCACTCAAAAGTGTTTTTACATCTCCTCAACCACCACCAATGTGCAGCATCCACCTGGATGATGCGACGGCAGCCATATTGTGCCAGAACGCCCACCACACATCAGCTTATTGGTGGAGAGAAGACAGAGTGATGAAGCCAATCAGTGCCTCAAATTTAATATGATCAGGAGGCAATTTTGTTGGATAGAGGTAAATAGGCAAATTTGCCCAGGATCCCGGGGTTAAACCCCTACTCTTTTATTCAAAGGACATCATGGGATTTTTAATGACCACAGAGAGTAATTATATTATATAGTCATTCTAACATGATGCAGGTTTTGCAAAACAACTTGTTATAGAAAGAATACATCGGACCCGGCAGCAGACCGCGTCTAAGGCCACATACGCACTAACTACAGTTCAATTTATTAAACTCCAAAAAAATTTTGTTTAAAACTGAAGGTCAGGATTTCTTTTCAGGATCTGTTTCTTTCCAGGCCCAGAACTCCTTAGAGTATAGAGTAAGGGTGTGCGCGTGAGTTGACTCCTCCCATCTGCCCTACTTAGCGCAGATTGTGTTATTAATAGGGATAACCATGCTCACAATGCCACCAGGCTGAAACTGAGTCACCCAGAGGCCAGGTCTCTCCTTCCTCTTTCTCAAGGACTGTACTAACCCATATCCCATCAGGAGGTTATACAGCAGTAAAATCAGGTCTATGGGAAAAGACTGCTTTGTATTCTCAGCATCTGATTATTAGGGAAAAATACTAGCAGCTCAGATGAGGATGATCTTGTACATAAATCCACATCTTGCTGCAGAAAATGGGTTCAGGTTCATTTTCCTCAACCAGGAAACTTGGTGGCAAAATTTTATATTTTATTTTATATCATTTAATTTCCTTGGACTTGTGAATCAGCGGTGTGCTGACCTGTGCGGGTGGAGGTGTGTCCCTGTAGCTGGGCAGGATTTTGAGGGTGATGCTTCCATTGCAGTCCCTCAGCATGTGCTGTAACGCCATGGGGTCTTTGCCAACCTCTCGGCCGTTCACCTCTCGGATGACATCACCAGCGTGCAGCATCCCCTGCCTGTCAATCATGCTGCCGTGCATAACGCGCGCAATGACAAGGTCGCCCTCCTCCACCCGGAATGTTACACCCTAAAAGAGATGACACCATGAATCTCTGACATGCCAGCACAGAGAGTCAGTTATACTTTTTATTAAGGGATGATATTTGCACCCTGGAACTGGTTCTCAGAATTTTTTATTGTATTTACTTTATTATAAGGGCACATTTTCCTATAATATAATAATATCTCAGAATAAATCAACAAAAATAAATAAAATGAATATTTTCAGTGTATAAATAAATGCATTTTATTTCCAGAGGCTTTTAACAATACAAAATCTCTAAATAAAAAATTTAATATTTTCAGTGGATTTTTATACAATAACATTAATATCCACTAAAAATAATATGTATTTATTTAGGGATATAAAATAAACAACAAATAAAATGCATTTTCAGTGGCTTTTTTATATAATAAAATCAATCAATCAATCAATTTATCTCATAATATATATATTATAGATGGATCATTCATTTCAGAGTCTTTTTTACCAAGCACCCTTGCGAATTTCTGTCCTTGGCAGAGACACAATGACTTACTTTACTAGGTGTTATAATACTGCATGGCTGCCCACTATAGATAAGCTCAAGAGACTGCTTGGCCTTATATCTTCCTTGTATATTAAATTAAAATTTAACAATTAAGCCTAGTTCTCGTTAATGCAAACTTTCCAAAGCAGACTGACCAAAAAATACTTTCACACTGCCTGAAACACAAGCTGCTAGTAGTTAGTAGAGCTACTCTGAATGAGCGGAACATCTGACTGACTATCGGATCTAATCCTGTGAAACGGAGATTGTGTGTCACTCACAAGGGGCTCTCCGGCCTTCTTCTGGATGCTGATCATGCGAACAGTGTCAGCAGGCATGAGGGATGAGCTGGTCATGCTGGTGGAATTGGTGCTGGTGGGAGGAGCTTCATATGACTTAGAAGCCACCTTGTCGTGAGCTTCTAACAGGGACTGAAATTACCAAGAGAATTAAATTCCAGTTTGGATAATTAAAATGACCAAATTAATTATATTCCTAAAAAAAAAGTGAATGAGAAAAAAAAAATGGTAAAATTAAATAAATAAAAATGAGCAACTCAATTTGTACATGGTCTCAAGTGCTTAAAGGTGATTGTGCTATACTACTGAGAAAGCAACAGGCTGAATAACAAGTCAACATTGTTATGAAAAGAGGCAGTCAGACTACACACGCACACACACACACACACACACACACACACAAAAAGGTCTGGTACCTGGAAATGCGGTTCCTTCAGGATCTTACTGAGTTCTGCTGCACTTTCATCACGAATGATCAGACTGTTCATATCAGACAGGATCTCGCTCACTAGCTCCACGTTATTACTTTGCACCGCCTCCAGCTTAACGTCCTCCAATCGCTCGTGTGCCTGAGAGAGAGTGGGTGGAGACAATAGCTTGAGTATCTTGCCAAGAAACGGATTAATGGATTACGTCTAGATGGACTCAGAGCATTAACAAACACACTGCCAGGTACACTTCAGATAGAAGAGAGTATTAAACAACCGTAAACAAAGTCATTAAGAGAAATATTTTAATCAAGTGTCTCAGGAATTAATTTAAAAAAATTATTCAAATAAAAATCACTCCATTTATTTTTTACCATTTTTCAAATTACCTATGAATAAATGATTAAAGATCAGACTTTCAATCTTAAACTATTAAAATACCTCGTAAAAATATGAATAACAATTAACTAGCTAAGATTAATATCTTAAACAGGAAATAAACAAAACTTCAATATATATCAACTTTAAAAAAATAAAATTAAGGCTACAGTTGTCATTTCAACCACACGGACCAATTTTGCCCCAGTGTTTTTCCAAATTAGCGTATTGTTTAGAAATGTCATTTTTGCAATTGAATATAGAAATAAATAAATATATATTACTTGAATATTTTGTGCATTGTTCACAAAATTGTTGTTGTCATGTTCAAACTTAGCCAAAAAAATTATAATTTTTTTATTGAAAAATACATTAAAACCGCATAATTTGACATGGTGGAAATTACACTGTGGTGGGAATTTTTACGACTTTCACAAAATTAAATGAATGACAGAATTGAGAGATCTATTTGAATATATACACATTGTAAGACAATGTTAGTGAACAAATTAAGCTACAATCCATCAAATATTAGAAAAATCATAAGGGTCAGTCACGTGTATGGTTGACTATCTTTGGCTATTAAATCTATAGTAACACAAAGTGCATGTTTCTCACAGAGTGTTAGTTCCTAATCAAACAAAGTGAAGCTCAACCAGTATCTCACAATCTGAACTATTTCACACAGCTATATTAAGAATGAGAAGAGAGCCCCTGTACATCACGTTCTTATGACCTCTGACACGGCAAACAACCCCTGGCCTCCAGCTCATAAATGCTCACACACGATTAGAGACATGTGAACAGGATTTATGTTGATTTTAAGTGGCGGATACAAGATCTCTTATTAACTAAATTTAAATGACTAATTATTTGATTTTAAATGTAAATGTTAAATTTTAACACTTGATGTCCCCTAATAGTTATAGAGCTAAGTGAGGGAACGAACTAGAGTTAAAATGGAGAATTAGTTTATACCTTAGCGAGGGAACGAACTATGGGACTCTCCATAATGCCACGGAGGAAGATGAGGTCGATGTCTTTGGCTCCCGTTGAAGGCGGCAGCTCTTTGAGGTTATCCAGCACCTGCTGCATGGCTGAGGGTCACACAGAAATGACACATATGTTTATAAGAATAAGAATAAGAATAAAGCACACTGGCTACAAAGGACATATGACTTAACTGGTGTCCTATATAATGAATGTTTATTCTATCCTCCAAACTGCAGATTTTGTTTTGGCTTCCTTATGTGAATAAATATTTAAGCATTTTCCTTCAGGTATGCATGGTAGATGGTACTTCATACACATTTTATGGTCTGTAAATTATATACATTTCATGGTATTAAAATATATTGTGGAAGAAATGTAATATGTTCTATATGCTTGCATTTTCTTATATTCATAGTACTTAGATTAAGGTAGTAAAATGACACAGGGATTGCAGAGTCCCATGATTCTCTGCTACATTGATGGAACAAAGAACTGTTATTAACCCTTATGAATGTACGTACGTGTATGACCTTGTATACGTGACTTCACAAAGTAATGTGTGACTGAATGTATGACTCAGATAAAGGGCCTTTACTCAAGGGTAGTAGGATGCAACAATGTGTTAGTTATGGGACATGTTGTTCATTTCGCCACTCTGATGACAGAGGGAGTCAACTATAAAGGAGTAAGGATGCCCTCCCTTCACTGACACACTCTGCAGCCACTCTGTGTGACTATGACTGCTGGCCCTTTCTTGCAAGAAAATAAATAACCTTTAAAGACAATTTGTACATGTTTGTCTCTTATTCAGTGATGTAAAATTGTTTGCCACCACAATTTGGCGTTGTCGGCAGCATTCCTTGGATGTGTCTCTTGGACCCCAGAGCGGACGGTGTTTGGCCACCTGGACTGAGCAGTTCCAGCCCTACCTCGCAAATTTGAGAGAGGGGCCGACCACAAGGGCCCAAGAGAGACACACCACTGGAATCATCAAAAGAACTGAAGTGGTGTAAACTGAGACTGGTAAGAGACAAAGTCTAAATTGTTATTGATACCCGTTTGAGAGGGATTGACTCATGATGGTCAAAGGGAACACTGTGGTGACTAGTACAGATTACTAGTCTAGATTAGTACAGATTACTAGTCTGGTGGGTTCAGATAATCCACGGTATTGTAGTGGGGGAAACCCAGATGGTCTAGATCAGGGGTTCTCAACCTTTTGCAAGCTGGGCCCCCCCAAAGCTGGTTCATTACAGTTGGGCCCCCCCCCCCCCCCCGACCATACCCCCATGATAACACCTATAATGATCAATAAGCCATTGATGTCTGGATAAAAATTAACTGTGTAGGTAGGACATATACAGAAATTGAATAAAGTTATCAAAAAGTCTGTGCTGCATAAATTATAAATTATAAGTTATATATAGACTAATCCTTATTAAAGCCACACAAGTTCAAGAGCAGTGAGTAATTGTCTCTGTTCTCTTTGTTCTTTGATTAACTTTACTGACAGAACGCTTTATTGGCAGCTGGCCCTTTAAGATCAGCCGCTGCTGAGAGACGCAGATCTCACACGTGTCACAACTCTTTATGTCCCTCATAACAGACTGCTCTTATGTTATTAAGATACTCGACAAACAACATTTTGGCATAATTGTTAGTTCAAGCGCAAAAGAGAACTGTATTCTGGCGCGCGGTCTGTGCATGCGCATTATACGGGCGCGCGTCTTTCTGTGAGTCACATTCAGGACATTCACAGGCAGCGCGAAAAATGTGTGCGTTTCAAATCGGTAAAATTAAATCTGTAAAATAGACGTAATGAGTGGCACATAACGTGAAGTAACATGGAATTTTATTTTGTTTGAAATTTAACTTGTCCAGTGGGACAACTAATTTTCTCTTCCACTTGTCCTACAAAAAAAATCCACTTGTCCCGGACAAGCGGACAAGCCTGTCGAGCCCTGCGTCCATCATAAAAATAAATGCGGATGGTTCGATTTTCTGCATTTTTGGCATCCATAGCAAATATTTTGAGGAGTTTTGACAATTGAGAGCCACCAAATGACGAATATGGAAAAACGAATTCGACAGTTTCGGATTCAGTCAGGGTGCAAGGACCTTAAACTTTTGAGGCTTGCGCAGCTTCTCGAGGAGAAATCAAACAAATGAGTGCCGTTTTCTAAAGTCTATGAGCGCAGCACACACAAACAAACTACTGTAAATTGACATACGGCAGTTAAATTTTGCAGTTAAATGAATACACGTCAGCAACATACATCACACGACCTGACGACCAAGAGAGCTGACAACCATCACTTCATTTACCATCACCTCATTTACCATCACGTCACGATTGAAAATGTGACACTGATTTCATATGACAGTTCAACAAGCAAGTTAATAATATTAAGTCACTTACATTTTAGACGAAATAATGACTGTTTTGGTATATTTTAGCAGCGAAAATAGATCCGATGAATCCAATGAAAACAAAGATCACAGCGCATCTCACAGCAACGCTCAATCGTGTTTTGAATGATTCAGTGTTTTGAACGAATCGGTTGAGTCAAAGATTCAATGACCCATTCACAAACATCTGTCTCATTCTTGATGAATCGGCCATTTGAACGAATCTATGGGGGTAAATTGATGCCTAAATCATTGAAAATGGACAGACTAAAAGTCACAAATAGATATTACAACTTGTAAACACAAAACACAATCTACAAATAGATTAAAAATCCGCAAACAAAGTCCTCATGATCCTCAAATGTAAAACAAGATCTACAAATAGATACAAAGTCCTCAAACAAACTCTTTGTGATCCACAAATATAAAGCATGATCTACAAAAAGATTAAAAATCCACAAACACATCCTGATTCACAAATAGAAATCAGTGACTTGTACTTGAAAACCAGAATTTGAATGAATGTAAAGTGACTTGTTTGCAGGTGAAGATCATGTTCTGTTTGTAGATTGTGTCACATTTGTTTTCAGAATTCTGACACTATTGTTTCGCTGATGTGACAAAATAATGCCATAATCATTGAAAATGAAGAGACTATGAGTCAAAAATGCATATTACAATTTGTAAACACAAAACAAGATCTACAAATAAATTTAAAATCTGCAAACAAACTCCTCACAATCTGCAAATGTAAAACACAATCTGTAAATAGATTCCAAATCTGCAAACAAACTCCTTATGATCCGCAAATGTAAAACAAGATCTACAAATAGATAAAAAATCCACAAACAAACTCTTTATGATTCACAAATAGAAATCAGTGACTTGTACTTGACAACCAGAATTTGAATGAATGCAAAGTGATTTGTCTGCGCACGAAGGTCTTTATTAGTTTGTAGATTGTGTTGCATTTGTTTTCAGAATTTTGGCACACCTTTTTAGCTGTTTTTTACCATTAAAAATCTACAAATGCCCTCCTCACAATTTGCAAACAAACACAGTCTAACTTGTATTTTCAAACCACTGTAAAAATACATTCTTACACATTCTGTGCAAAGCTCAGCATGCAAGTGTTGAATCTGTGTTGGCAGATCACAGGGCATTCACAGATCCCTCTGCACACCTATACAGATCTTTTTGGCACTATCTTTCCGCAGAGTGTGTGACTACGACCCACACGTGTAGTCAGCCAATCAGGGGTATTGCTTCAATGTGATGTCACGCCCCCTCAATAAGCCCTTTTCAAAATAAGAGCTGACGCTTCTCGGACGACTGGGCTGGCCCAGAGCCGTTGAAAAACATATTTACCGGCTCTGGCCTGGCCTCACTGTCATTTACCGTGACGGTGTTGTGCCGAGGTTCTTACCCCTGAAAGGAAGTGTATCCCCGGTCGCGGGAGCGCGCTCGCATTCAGCAGAAGGTGGGCCATTGGTTTGAACAAAGTAAATTAAACTATAGCACGTGAATTGTTTAAGTTATCGTTATACAATTTTTTTTTAGCAAAGACAGCTATCACGTGGCCCATCTATCAAAATTAATTGTTTTATTCTTCTGCAAGCTAACGATCGAACTTCACTGCACTGAATTGAGAAAGTCAAGTTTACTACAAAACCAAGACGACCATACCGTTTCACTCATAAAGCAAACAGCCTTTGGATATTAAATTGTTATGAATCCCCCCTCCTCATTCCATGGTGAATTATTATCAAAATGTTTTAATAATGCATGGCACTTAAATGGCTGGTCAATGTCATACACAAAAAGTGATTGTACAGATGTTGGCCTATCATCAAGTTATCAGCCTATTTTTATTTTACAATAACGGTTTACAAATAACCCCCGTGTATCATTCGTTCAATTGTTTTTTTTTTGTTTCAAATTAAAACCAAAAGAAAAAAAGGTTAAAAAGAAAAAAACCTAATGTTTTTCCATTAGGCCTATTTAATTCCTGAACTAAAAAAAAATAAAAAAATAAAAAATAAAAAAAACGAATAGGCCTAATGACTCGTTTTCCGATTTTCTAATAAACAAACAAACAAAAAAACAGTCCCGCGCAGACCTCCTCATACCCTGATTAAATCAGTAGGCTACTTGATCTGTGTCACAGTCTTCGTCTGCACCTGTCTGTCTTCGTCTTCACTACACTCCCCAGAATCCTCCTTGTCTCCTCACCTGAACTCACTCCCTCACTTACCAGCCTGTCCCTCGTTATCATCATCAGTGTCACCTGTTTTCACCTTGTTATGTCTGATTCCTCCGTGTATTTAGTTCCCTTGGTTCATTCAGTCTTTGTCGGTCAATGTTTGTTTGTTGTTAGCCCGTGTGGCGCCCGTGTTCCTGACTTTCTGCCTGTGTTATATATATATTAAAAGTGATCTTTACCGATATTCCGGACTCCTCGTTCCTCTGCCTGAACCACACCGTGACAGATTGACCGACCATGAGGAAAAAGAGAGTTAGCAGGAAGGCTGATCACTGGATTTCCCAGAATGGGCGATCACTGGAGGAGTATGTGGAGGTCTATATCAACCTCTTTCAAGACGTGAGTAGAGATGAGGAATCTCTCAAGCAACAATTCTGGAGTGGGATGGACGATCTACTCGCCCAGATGCTGCTGTTGGGAGATCTTCATCTCCCTTTTGTCAAGTTCATCGACCGCACCTTATGGGTTTGTGGATCCTCCCTCACTGTGGGCCTTGAGTCTTGTCCTGCCGAACCCGAGCCTTCCTCATCGCTGGTTCCGTCCAGCCCCGTCCAGTCCGCTCCAGAGACCGTCCACCCAGAGACTTCTTCACCGCTGGTCCCGTCCAGGACAAAGCCTTCACCGCTGGTCCCGTCCAGCACAGAGCCTTCACCGCTGGTCCCGTCCAGCACAGAGCCTTCACCGCTGGTCCCGTCCAGCACAGAGCCTTCACCGCTGGTCCCGTCCAGCACAAAGCCTTCACCGCTGGTCCCGTCCAGCACAGAGCCTTCACCGCTGGTCCCGTCCAGCACAGAGCCTTCACCGCTGGTCCCGTCCAGCACAGAGCCTTCACCGCTGGTCCCGTCCAGCACAGAGCCTTCACCGCTGGTCCCGTCCAGCACAGAGCCTTCACCGCTGGTCCCGTCCAGCACAAAGCCTTCACCGCTGGTCCCGTCCAGCACAGAGCCTTCACCGCTGGTCCCGTCCAGCACAAAGCCTTCACCGCTGGTCCCGTCCAGCACAAGGCCCTCACCGCTGGTCCCGTCCAGCACAAAGCCTTCACCGCTGGTCCCGTCCAGCACAGAGCCTTCACCGCTGGTCCCGTCCAGCACAGAGCCTTCACCGCTGGTCCCGTCCAGCACAGAGCCCTCACCGCTGGTCCCGTCCAGCACAAAGCCTTCACCGCTGGTCCCGTCCAGCACAGAGCCCCCACCGCTGGTCCCGTCCAGCACAGAGCCTTCACCGCTGGTCCCGTCCAGCACAGAGCCTTCACCGCTGGTCCCGTCCAGCACAGAGCCTTCACCGCTGGTCCCGTCCAGCACAGAGCCTTCACCGCTGGTCCCGTCCAGCACAGAGCCTTCACCGCTGGTCCCGTCCAGCACAGAGCCTTCACCGCTGGTCCCGTCCAGCACAGAGCCTTCACCGCTGGTCCCGTCCAGCACAGAGCCTTCACCGCTGGTCCCGTCCAGCACAGAGCCTTCACCGCTGGTCCCGTCCAGCACTGAGCCTTCACCGCTGGTCCCGTCCAGCACTGAGCCTTCACCGCTGGTCCCGTCCAGCACAGAGCCTTCACCGCTGGTCCCGTCCAGCACAGAGCCTTCACCGCTGGTCCCGTCCCGCACAAAGCCTTCACCGCTGGTCCCGTCCAGCACAGAGCCATCACCGCTGGTCCCGTCCAGCACAAAGCCTTCACCGCTGGTCCCGTCCAGCACAAAGCCTTCACCGCTGGTCCCGCCCAGCACAGATCCGTCCAGCACAGAGCCTTCTCCGCCGGAGACCGTCCAGCCGGAGACCGTCCAGCCGGAGACCGTCCAGCCGGAGACCGTCCAGCCGGAGACCGTCCAGCCGGAGACCGTCCAGCCAGAGACCGTCCAGCCAGAGCTTCACGTCAGCCACGTCCTGCCAGAGCTTCACGTCAGCCACGTCCTGCCAGAGCTTCACGTCAGCCACGTCCAGCCAGAGCTTCACGTCAGCCACGTCCAGCCAGAGCTTCACGTCAGCCACGTCCAGCCAGAGCTTCACGTCAGCCACGTCCTGCCAGAGCTTCACGTCAGCCACGTCCAGCCAGAGCTTCACGTTCCTTGCAGCCCTGCCGAGCCTGAGCTTCACGTTCCCTGCAGCCCTGCCGAGCCTGAGCTTCACGTTCCCTGCAGCCCTGCCGAGCCTGAGCTTCCCTGCAGCCCTGCCGAGCCTGAGCTTCCCTGCAGCCCTGCCGAGCCTGAGCTTCCCTGCAGCCCTGCCGAGCCTGAGCTTCCCTGCAGCCCTGCCGAGCCTGAGCTTCCCTGCAGCCCTGCCGAGCCTGAGCTTCCATGCAGCCCTGCCGAGCCTGAGCTTCCCTGCATGCCTGCAGTGCTTCGCGTCACGCCTGCCGAGCCAGAGCCTTCCCCGCTGGTCCCGTCCAGCCCTTCAGAGCCTTCTTCGCTGGTCCCGTCCAGCCCTCCAGAGCCTTCACCGCTGGTTCCGTCCAGCTTAGCCGGGCCTTCACCGCTAGCCCAGCCAGAGACTGTTCACGTCCCGTCTGCCCAGCCAGAGACTGTTCACGTCCCGTCTGCCCAGCCAGAGACTGTTCACGTCCCGTCTGCCCAGCCAGAGACTGTTCACGTCCCGTCTGCCCAGCCGGTCCCAGAGCCTGTCCCTCATCCAGTCACTCTCCCCAAGAATTTTTTGGGGGGGGGCCATAGGTCATCGCCATGGCCACCCGAGGGGGTCTCTCCGCCATGGCCACCCGAGGGGGTCTCTCCGCCATGGCCACCCGAGGGGTCTTCACCGCCATGGCCACCCGAGGGGGTCTCTCCGCCATGGCCACCCGAGGGGGTCTCTCCGCCATGGCCACCCGAAGGGTCTTCACCGCCATGGCCACCCGAAGGGTCCTCTCCGCCATGGCCGCCCGAAGGGTCCTCTCCGCCGTGGCCGCCCGAAGGGTCCTCTCCGCCGTGGCCGCCCGAGGGGGTCTCTCCGCCCCGGCCGCCTTCACGTCCTGCTCCGCCCTGGCCGCCGGCACGTCCTGCTCCGCCCTGGCCGCCTGCACGTCCTGCTCCGCCCTGGAGGCTTCCCCTCCTAGTTTGGTCACGCCCTGGCCAGCCTTCAGGGCACCCGCCCCCCCACCCCTTTGATGTTCTACGGCGCGAGGTCGCGCCTTGTTGAGGGGGGCGTTCTGTCACAGTCTTCGTCTGCACCTGTCTGTCTTCGTCTTCACTACACTCCCCAGAATCCTCCTTGTCTCCTCACCTGAACTCACTCCCTCACTTACCAGCCTGTCCCTCGTTATCATCATCAGTGTCACCTGTTTTCACCTTGTTATGTCTGATTCCTCCGTGTATTTAGTTCCCTTGGTTCATTCAGTCTTTGTCGGTCAATGTTTGTTTGTTGTTAGCCCGTGTGGCGCCCGTGTTCCTGACTTTCTGCCTGTGTTATATATATATTAAAAGTGATCTTTACCGATATTCCGGACTCCTCGTTCCTCTGCCTGAACCACACCGTGACAATCTGTTTAAAATTATTTAATTGATATATGCATACTAAGGTGTTCAATTAAAATCAAAATTAAAATGTATCTAGGAATGACCAAAGCCTAATTAATTTGTTCTATTTTTGATGAGCACACAATCAGAAAATCAGAAAACCCGTTGTTATTCGTCTTTTTTTTTTATTTTAAAACAAAATAGAAAAACAAGTCGTTTTTAATTTTTTATTTTAATTTGAAAAAATTATTCAACGAATGATACACGGACCCATATTTCACAATTATATGCCTCCTGCGGGCGCAAACAGACAAAGAAACAACAGAACAACTATTTTTGTAGCATTTTTTTAATGTCGTCTTTTGTCTTTTAAATCGGAAATAAAGACAATGTTGCTTGACAAAAGATTGGATAGCCCACATGTGTGTTTTAGCAAGGCGGGATGTGTTGCAAGATGGCAATATATCGGGAGACATGTGGGTCAAACATGACTTTTACCTCTTCATTAAGTTTTGTTTTGTAGAAAGCCTTTCTAAAATGTGAATTTCGTTTTGTATCAATTGTATCTTAATTTTAATCAATGTTTCATCAACCAATTGCCTGGATTTAATGAATAAGAAGCAAATATAGCAGACAAAATCCATTAGGGCTCCTCCCCTAACCGCATGTGATCTCACTCCAAGCTTTTGATAAATATACAGATTTTTTCAGATCGTATTTAAACCTGCTATAAAAAGTACCCCCTCTCCATATTGCACAGATGATGGCCTATCACCGTCTCCACTTCCTGTGAACATCTAACACTTCCACACACCAGAACACTTATACTCCCCTTTTGCATCTAGGAATTCTTAAAGCTTAGGCCTTAACTTGAAGTGAGTCTCCAGTACACTTTCAGTTTTAATGTATAATAGGATACACAGAGCAGATCCAGTGTCCACTTTCTTCATCACTTGAATGTACAAAATATACAGCAAGACAATTACTTTGGCAACTGTTTTTGACATGCTATTTACATACCAGGTATTAGTTTATTAATCAACCGAAAGAAACTTAATCTGCAATTATTTTATTAATCAATATAGTGTAAGCCATTTTTCAAGAAGACACAAACTTGAAAGGTATAATGTAATACAACAAGATTTAATGAATAAAGTCTTCAAGAACAATAATGTACACAAAACTAAGGAGTATAAGCACACAGGAAAGCCTCCTCCGTTGGTGGCCTTGAGCGCACATGTGGAACCACCGCAAACAAATGTCACACTGAATCTGGAAAACAAATTATTTTGATTTTTGGGTCTTCAGTAAGAGGGTAAAAATTTTAATTCCTGTGTAATGTATGTTATATTTTTAATATACAGTAATTCATATGGAGATAAAAAAAATAATGAAATGTTTGTTAGTACTGGGTAAAATAGAAGATATAGAATAGAAATATCCAACATACCAATACAAGAAAATTCTTAATAACTATATAACAAAACCTATTTCATTTCACATTTCTTAAGTTTGATTCAACTCAAATCTGCCTCAGGCCCTTCTGATCCACAAAAGTGACATATGTCAGTCAGGTCACCTTAGAAACAAAACAAAAAATATATTGTCCATATTATTCACTGCTGTTATGTATGAAGTATTCAAAAAATAAAACACTTGATGATATAGGCCAATATCTGTAGATTTTGGAGGGGGAAACATATTTTGGCAGGTCGAAAATACGGTCTGAAACCCATTATAACTTTTGTCAGGAAACAAGAAATGTTTCCATATTCACTGCTGTTATTAAACATGATGTAAAGTATTCAAAAAATGAAAACACTTGATGATAGGCCAACATCTGTACAATCACTTTTTGTGTATGACATTTAAGTGCCATGCATTATTAAATCATTTTGATAATAATTCACCATGGAATGAGGAGGGGGGATTCATAACAATTTAATATCCAAAGGCTGTTTGCTTTATGAGTGAAACGGTATGGTCGTCTTGGTTTTGTAGTAAACTTGACTTTCTCAATTCAGTGCAATGAAGTTCGATCGTTAGCTTGCAGAAGAATAAAACAATTAATTTTGATAGATGGGCCACGTGATAGCTGTCTTTGCTAAAAAAAATAGTATAACGATAACTTAAACAATTCACGTGCTATAGTTTAATTTACTTTGTTCAAACCAATGGCCCACCTTCTGCTGAATGCGAGCGCGCTCCCGCGACCGGGGATACACTTCCTTTCAGGGGTAAGAACCTCGGCACAACACCGTCACGGTAAATGACAGTGAGGCCAGGCCAGAGCCGGTAAATATGTTTTTCAACGGCTCTGGGCCAGCCCAGTCGTCCGAGAAGCGTCAGCTCTTATTTTGAAAAGGGCTTATTGAGGGGGCGTGACATCACATTGAAGCAATACCCCTGATTGGCTGACTACACGTGTGGGTCGTAGTCACACACTCTGCGGAAAGATAGTGCCAAAAAGATCTGTATAGGTGTGCAGAGGGATCTGTGAATGCCCTGTGATCTGCCAACACAGATTCAACACTTGCATGCTGAGCTTTGCACAGAATGTGTAAGAATGTATTTTTACAGTGGTTTGAAAATACAAGTTAGACTGTGTTTGTTTGCTAATTGTGAGGGCATTTGTAGATTTTTAATGGTAAAAAACAGCTAAAAAGGTGTGCCAAAATTCTGAAAACAAATGCAACACAATCTACAAACTAATAAAGACCTTCGTGCGCAGACAAATCACTTTGCATTCATTCAAATTCTGGTTGTCAAGTACAAGTCACTGATTTCTATTTGTGAATCATAAAGAGTTTGTTTGTGGATTTTTCATCTATTTGTAGATCTTGTTTTACATTTGCGGATCATAAGGAGTTTGTTTGCAGATTTGGAATCTATTTACAGATTGTGTTTTACATTTGCAGATTGTGAGGAGTTTGTTTGCAGATTTTAAATTTATTTGTAGATCTTGTTTTGTGTTTACAAATTGTAATATGCATTTTTGACTCATAGTCTCTTCATTTTCAATGATTATGGCATTATTTTGTCACATCAGCGAAACAATAGTGTCAGAATTCTGAAAACAAATGTGACAATCTACAAACAGAACATGATCTTCACCTGCAAACAAGTCACTTTACATTCATTCAAATTCTGGTTTTCAAGTACAAGTCACTGATTTCTATTTGTGAATCAGGATGTGTTTGTGGATTTTTAATCTTTTTGTAGATCATGCTTTATATTTGTGGATCACAAAGAGTTTGTTTGAGGACTTTGTATCTATTTGTAGAACTTGTTTTACATTTGAGGATCATGAGGACTTTGTTTGCGGATTTTTAATCTATTTGTAGATTGTGTTTTGTGTTTACAAGTTGTAATATCTATTTGTGACTTTTAGTCTGTCCATTTTCAATGATTTAGGCATCAATTTACCCCCATACGAATCGTTTGAATGAACGACTCAATGACTCGCTTAATAAAACCGCTTATCACCTGCATTTGCGCTCACTATCGACAAACCAATCAAATTTGTTCAAAACTTTTTTTTTTTTAATCAGTCCAAACACATTTTAATTTTTATTCAGGAGTAACGTATACAAATCTTTAACTTTTATGACAGTAGTTTAGTGAGAGAAAAAAAAAAAGCAAAATTTTTTTTTCAGTTTTTTTCCCCCTCCATCCTGTAGCCTACTCGCGCCCACCCGGGCGCCAAAGGAAAACCCCAGAAAAGGGTGACCATCATGGGGAAATGTCAGTAAAATGTGCAAAAAAGATCAATATGATGAAACAGTCTGATGTCTGTTGTGTGAGATGTGTGTGTGGATTGTAAGCAAAAAAATCATGTAATGGTTAGAGGAGGCAGAGCGCAAAGATAAAAAAGCCGAACTGCCAGGAGAAATAAAGTTTTTAGTTTTTCATCCAGTGAATTAATGCATGACATTAGATATCTAGAGAACTTACATTTATATGATAAGGATTGAAGGAGCAAGTAGCTGTAATGCTGTTTGTGCCACTTTGGGGATTGAGATATGAGATATATTTTGATTTCTGGAAAACAGTAGAGATAAGTGGAACTGAGACAATAATGATAGTACTTGTTGAATCTGCAGACTAACCATTTGATAGATGAAAAGAAATATAGTAAGAAAAATGTTATGAAATACAAATTTATTATAGAAGTTATGGACCTATTTATGAATAACTGTGCTTTACAAAAAAAGCAAGTAAAGGAAATTGCCAGTTGGGAATGATTTACCCTGACAAGTGTGACTAAAGTTAAACAGAAACTTTGTGAAAACCCACTAGAATATGTTGAGCGTTTCTGTGCAGCTTATGAAAATGTATGTGTTGGCAATGATAATGATGAAGATTATGATTCGGATTATGATATGATTGAATCCGCCACTGGTGGACTGTAAAATAATACAGCATTCCTGATTGGGACACACTGCTAAAATGGTGTGTCAGCTTGCAAACGGTTCAAACTTACTGCAGTGATCAAACTACAAGCAAGGTGTCTGATGCTGTAGTTGAGGATGACACAAATCTATCAGATGACAGAGTGTTTTAATTGTGGTCAGAGGGCCATGTAACCGTGATTTTAAACGCCCACTCAGAAAAGTGTTAAAGTGACAGACATTTCTGGTGTAAATGTGGGTTTGAAAGTAGATCAGTGTTTAATAGAAAAATATTAAAGTGTCCGTCTGAGAAAGAATAAGAGATCAAAATATTATATTGAAGTCTTAAGGAAATCCTTTTGAAGGAAAGATCTATAATAATAAATGTTTATAAGTGAATTGATGAATACAGGTTGATGTAAAATTAATGACTCCAACAAATGTATAAAAATTATGTTTGTATTAAAAACGTATGTCATTTCTGGCAAAGATATCTTAAGCTGGGCTAGAGTTAAAAGATAGAAGGAAAATGTTACATGTTTATGAAAAGACAGAGTATCAGTCCTGAAGGCCTCAGAGTCTCTCTCATTCAATGTCAGCTAAAAGCTGTTATCTGAGCCTGTGTCATAAGTAATAATAAGCTATTTATAGTGTTTCAGTTGAAAACCATAGACATGGAGATGTTAAAAGAAATCATGCTACAGACAGTTCAGATTTTATACATTTAGAGGGCAATTTGTAAATGTTGTAAAAGTAAAACTGAATGACTTTAAAGAAGTCTTTAAAATAATAATGCAGACCTTAACCGATAGAAGTGAAGTTTTTGACCAATTTATTTTAGTCTCCACCATACAGGGCTGATGGCTCCAGCTACAGATGTAACAGTACACTGAATAGACGGTTGCGATAACTAAATTCTAGGGCTGCAACTAATGATTATTTTAATAATTGACTAATATGTTGGTTATTTTTTTCAATTAATCGTATAATTTTTTTTTTAAACTGAAAAAATACGCATTTATTTCCAACCCTTTATTCAAAAACAGAACTGACAGTGAAAGTGCAGAAACGGGTTGCTCCTTGAACATCCCTGAGCTGTTAAAGTAATAATAATAATAAAAAAAAATAATAAAAAAAATGGACTAACACAGAAAACATACACATGTATGTTTTACCATAACTTCTTATATTATAAAAAATAAAGAAAAATACAAATCAGAAAACAGGATTTGTTTGAAAGTTTGTTTGAAAGAACTTGTTCTCTACACCACACACACACACGGTTTTGTTTTTTGTCAAATATGTTATTATCTTTAAAATGTTTGACATTATTTGACAAGCACATGCGCACAAGTCTCGTACAGTCGGATAATAGGTAATAATTATAGCAATTATAATAATTATAACAGAAGATAATATCTCTAATCTATCCTAATATTAATTATAAATACAATGTATATAAAATATATAAATACAATATAAAATAATATAAAAAACAAATACAATGGATTGACCACCTCATATGGCGTGTAAGGTAGGACTATTTTGCAGCTCATCCTTTCCGAGGATATAGTGAAGTTTCTATTGAGAATGAAAAATTAAGTGCTGCAAATTTTGGAAAAAATATTCCCCTTGTAGTGGTAATTGGGACAGACAAGAAAGTGTTTTCTTCATCTGTCTATCTGATTCAAATCACAGTCTGCTAATTCAGTGGTAAGAATTTAATTGTTTTTATTTATATTGTTGTCCATTTATCGAACTTCCATGCCTCTTATATAATAATTACATATTACTAATGTACCGATTTACTAATGCTCGGACACACTCGGTCTCTCTCGTGCAGTCCATCGCGCGCAGACACACTCGGTCTCACACTCGGAAAAATCCCCAGAAATGGCATACCCAAACTGAAACCGATACAGTTCATGAACCCTTTGTACTAAAAGCACAAGTATGTTCTCATGTGAAAGCTGACACCTGGCAGTTTATTGTAAATGTAGAATTAATTATTGTCATAATGAAAAAAATAGTTATAAATAGCTTAGAAATGAATTTTTATGAAACATTCATGAAAATAAAATTGAAGTTGGCATTGTATCAATCTAGAAATGCACTGCAGCTAAAGCCACATGTCTGACCATGTTATATTTAAAGGGCACCTATTATAGCATTTAAAATGTTCCTAATATTGTTTTGGGAGTCCCTAACAACAGTTTTACAAGCATGCAATGACAAAAAACACTTTTTGTTGTTTTACAATATGCATTTATTTTTACCTGATTTGCTCAGTGACTCCCATATGCGTGACGCTAATCTGCGGTGATTGGTCAGATGACCCACAACCAGTCAGTTGGTTAACACAGAGTACAGTGTACAATGCTTTTATCAATTATAGTGTTATAATAATGATTATAGTGCACCGCTTTGTAGTAAAAATGTCAAAATAAGAGAAGGAATTTAAGTTGAGTTATGTTAGCGACCATAGCCCAAAGTTCAGTGGTAAAGCACATTCAGTCTTTGTTTGCGTTAGCCCAACTCATAAACATATTGATAATGCAGTACTACGAGGTATTGCTCTATTCTTTATGACAACTCCAATAACAACGACAAACACTTCACATATTTCAATACAATTGACATTGAAGACTATAGAAGCTGCGCTGTGCGCGTACACAACACACAAAATAATTATTGAGCATGCTACATAAAAGCAACAATTATTAATATTAATAATACTTACAGGTTGTGATTCGGAGGAGGAAGCTGATCCAAATAAATTTAACCTTCCTTCAATATCAGCCGGCTCGCGAATCCATAACATTATTTGATAGCATTTATGTTTGTGAAGCAATCATCTTGAAAATGACGCGAACAAAGCACAAGGTCCGGGCTATACTTCTAAGTTAGTTGTATATATGAACTGTAGCCACTTAGTCTTCAAATGCTCCTCCCTGGGCAGATGAAAAAAAGTTCGCTTTTGCGTCGCACTTCAGAACACAGCGTCTCGTCGACATGATGTTTTCAAGGTTTCCCTGGCGTCTACGAGGAGATGGTCCTCACTGCAGAACATGAAATCCACGGGGAGGAGTCGGATCCAGATCCAACTCCTCCCACCTTACATATACCTAAACCTACCCAGCTCCACCCCTTATCCCAAAACCCAGCCCTAAACCTACCCAACCCCACCCCTTAATCTGGATCCGACTCCGCCCCCTGGATCTCGTGTACTGCAATGAGGTGCTACTGTCTACGAGCGCAATAAGTGGGCATATCTTATTCAAATAACTTGTCAAGTTGACGTCATCTAGACAGAGAAAAAGCATTGTTCGTCTATCAATTCATATCAGCGACTCAGAGTCGACTCTTACTTTTGAGAGACAATAACTTTGTATACGGTGAACTTTCATATTGAAAACTTTGCAGGATGTTTTCGTTCACTTAGATCTATGTTACACACTACATGAAAGGTAATTTTCAAAATTCCATAATAGGTGCCCTTTAAAATCTGAAGATAATGAAGTCTAAAACTCTGTATTTAGTTAAATATTTTTCAAGATCATGTCATATGACTATTTCGATTAGACTCTAAAATGCAAACTGGTGTATTGTCATCTTCTAGCAGCTATTCAGTCTATTGTCTTTATTGGTTTGTGGTGCAAACAAGCCCCATTCAGTGTCAGTCTCCCCTGCACACATTCACACCTCTCCGGCCTGGTTATGGCTCTAAATATGCTTTTCTTTTGTCTGCATTATAATTACTAACGACTGGCTATTCACAGTCTCAATCCCTCATTTCTTTCATCAAAGTTCTCACTTCACATTTGAAACTGTATCAAATGCCCTTTTTGAAAAAAGAAACATTTCAGTAAGCATTTCTATTTAGAAAAATTCATAAAAATAACAGCTAGGTGGCAGGTGCACCTAAAGGTAGCTAGCATGTTAGCTTAGCACACCATCAATACATGACAATTCATGAGATTTAAACCATGTTTGTGAGTGTTTTAAATAACCTTCTGTGATCTGATTTGGCTTCAGATAAAAAAATAAGAAAATATATTATAGTCTTCTGCACAATGATAAAGTCTATATCGATTAGCATTACATTATAAATATAATCTATTATTATGAAAATACCTGACATGACTCGAAGAACACAGGTAAATCAAATATCATTGCAATCATGTTTATTGTCTTCAAAACATCTTTATCTGCATGTTACATCGATCTCTGAAAGCTTTGTTTATGTCAGGCAGTTCCTGGATTGTCACATGATTATGGCTCTTCTTCATGTGTTCCATATATGGACTGCATGTACATAGGGCGCCCTCAGGCTGCTGGTATGGATTGAAAACACAGTACATCAGAGTATCCAGCGCTCATAATGATTACATCGATGCATTTGGTTATAAATTCAATAAATATTATTCCTGTGAATCCTGTCTATAGAAATCTGATGTAAACCTATGATATATATATATTGAAAGATATATATATATCATAGGTTTACATCAGATTTCTATAGACAGGAATAATATTTATTGAATTTATAACCAAATGCATCGATGTAATCATTATGAGCGCTGGATACTCTGATGTACTGTGTTTTCAATCCATACCAGCAGCCTGAGGGCCTCTGTCGTCATTCAGTCGTCATGACAGCGCGTGACAAAACAACGTCCCTCAGGGCTTTTAGCTCAAAAATGTGCAGATTTGGAGAAATCTGCACATTTTTGAGCTAAAAGCCCTGAGGGACGTTGTTTTGTCACGCGCTGTCATGACGACTGAAAAGGATTTTTTTTCTGAATGGGATCGGCTGACGCTCATAATTCATATTAAATGTATCGACTAATTTTTTAATTACATAACTCCTGACACATTAAGACATAACTAAGTTTCTCAGAATACAATAGTGGTCAAATACTGAAACTTGAGTCTTATATCTTTTTAATGATGCATAGTTTGTCAAGGTAATAACATTAAATATGATAGTAACTTTGAACTATTTAAACAAAAAAACGCTTCAGTGCGCCGGCGCTCTGGCAACGGTTAACAGGTTAACACTATTAGGCAGTCAAAATGGCTCTGGTGGCTCTTGAATGTGTCTTCCCTAAGCTCCAGAAAACAACCGATTCTGTTGAAGAAAACGGATTTGGTGATGGGAAAGAGCGGTTACCGGTGTGCGTGAAGTGATTACTCAACGACGGGTAAGATCTTCTTTGCCCAGACAGATGGCAACCTAAGGCAGGGGGTCACACCGACACTGGGCATCTCCTGAAGGGAGGTGTGTTATGTGAGATGAGAGAGGAGCGGAAGCCTGTGAGGCCAGCGGCATCATTACATCATGAAGGGAGGATGAGCTGCGAGGAGTTACGGCAGTCTGACTCAGAAATACGAGTTCCTCCATACCACTCACCAGAAACCGCATTCATTGTATGGCTTGTTTTTCATTGTGACAAGTGTCTGCAACTAAGCCAGGGGACAACACCCTGAAGAGAAGAAAATGATAGATTAAGAGCTGATGGGAATGGGCTTTCAAGATCCAGCTGAGACCATGAGGTGATTGTCATTATTTGTTGTGGAGACAGCAGCAAAACTTCTTATGATGTTGGTTGCCTTATGGGCAAGGAAAATTTTATAGAAGTGTTGATTTTGAACTAATATGTCTAAACAGTTTTAACTCCTGAAGGTCGTTAGACATGGTGGTGGCTAAAGATGAAGACAGCTTTAGTAGATTCAAGAAAAAGTCTGGATAACAAAGGTGAATGATTAAAGGTTATTGTAATGAATTTAATTACAGTCTTAGGGGACTGTTGAAAATATTATTTGTGTATAGAGAGACTGTTTGAGTGGAGGAAGAGATGGTACTCTGTCTTTCTGTTATTAGCCTGCTAGAGCAAGCTTAAACAAAATAATGATAATGAACCAAAACAACGCAGCTGACTTTTCTAAAATCAAATGAATAATGAACAGACATTATTTGGAACTGGTTAAGAGACCATGTACAACTAGGTAAAACAAAGAATATTGTGAAGTAAATAATTTTAGAGCCAACTGCTAAAAAGGAAAAAGAAAAACCTTGACTATGGGCAGTTTATAGTAATGTATGTCCAGTGTGTGTGATGGTGACTGCACTGTATGTTTCGTATGTGTTAGTTTGGGGTTCTATTGTGTCCCTATTGTGTGTATATAGTGTCATTGACCTCTGGAATGAGTGTTTTATCATTACAGATGGGTTAAGTGAAACAACAAACTTTAAAGAAGCTGATAATTGGAGTAAATCTGATGAAAAGATCATGGAGAACATGGGAAGAGCTTTAAATGGATTAGTTATCCAGCTCTGTCTTCTACTGGTGACATTGACGTTGATTTGAATGAATCTCTGGATTAATAAGAGTATTAATTAAGGATGCACAGATATGAAAATGTTGGCCGATACCGATAATTCTTTACATTTGAAAGCCGATAACTGATATATTGGCCAAAAATTGATACGTTGATATCCTGTATAAACAAAAGGCTCACCATTAAAAGCCATGTCCCAAACACTTACTGCATACAGTAGCCTAGCCTAGTTTGAACCATGTAAGATTCAAATAAAATTTTACACTACTCCTATATGGCCAACTTTCTTTATCAAAAATTATTAACACTTTATAATAAGGTTTCATTTTGTTAGCATTAGTTAACATGAACCAACAATTAACATTAAGACATTGTTAAAATCCAAAGTTGTATTTGTTAACATTAGTTAATGCACTGTAAACTAACAGTGGTAATAAAAATGACTTGTGACAATGCCAATGACAATATTGTTATTGTAACTAAAAATTAAAAATATTTTTTTAACTAACATTAACAAAGGCTATTGCTCTCTGTTAGCTCATGTTAGTTAATGCATTAACAAATGAGATCTTTTTGTAAAGGGTTACCAAAAAATCTATTGTCTAACAAAAGGTTTAAATAAAATGAAAATAAAATACCTACATAATGCAAACATTGGGCTGCATATAAAGAAAGAAAATGCATGTGCCATGGATAAATAAATGGCCTCCACGCACAATAAAGAAATTATTTTAAATCAAACCATATTGTTGATGATAAATATGAAAAGAAAAAAAAGCTAATTATTAATAATTACGCATCAACGTTTTTGAATTTTTTTTAAACATTTTTAATATTACAGTAATAGTAAACATCAGTAAACAATATTAGGCTTACTGTTTCAAATTACATCATTGCTGTTTGAGCTGCGCACGCTGAAGCTGAAGGGAACAAACGTCAAACCGAATCGCTTTGCTAGAAGGTTAACCAACTCAAAGGTTGCTGAAAAATGCAACTAAACCCAAAGAATTTACAACTTATTACAATAGTTTTTTGGTAACTGATCAAATTTCTATTTGTAAATGTGCAGTGCATACTAACAAATAATAAAAATATTTTGTTTATATAGGAAATGCAGGGCAGACGCAGCTGAAAAGCTGATGCCACAGAAACAATGGAGATTGTGTACCATGTTATCTGAAAGTAACCCTGATTTTTCTGACAACTTACAGAGCATGCAGTCTTTTGATTAAAACACAGAAGGCTGTTTGCAGGAAATTTGTCTGCTGTATTAAATAAGCGTTTGATTTAGTATTGAAAAAAAGAGAAAAAAAAAGAAAAAAGGTTTGCTTTGGATATTGTTTGGAAAACACATTTATGGGAATGGAAGGAGTTAAACAATGAGTGCCATCAACCGAGTTGTGTGTGAACATGACAAGTTGAAAAGAAATGTCTTCTCTCCTATCTAATATTTATGTTTAGGTGAAAGCAGCTCAAGATAAAGCAGCTGATACACCACTGCACAACATCAAACCAGGAGATTTCTGAAGTTATTAGGGAATTATGAAAATATGACAGTAGGCTATTTGTTCAAATAATAACTATTTGTTCAAATTTGGTGTAGTAACAAGGCTAATGAGTAGGCTATTTTACAAAGTTTAGGTTTGTTCATTTGTTTTATTTTCTATTATTTTATTTTTCGTGTACTGTGTTGGAAATAGCAAACAGCACTGATAATGATTTGACAATGGTTAATGATGAAATGAAACAAATCTGAGATGCTGTTATACAGAAAAGATTACTATTAGACATGTTAACTGCTGAGAAAGTAGGGGTATGTAAAAATGTTGGGTAAATCATCTTGTTTTTAAATTCCAGAAAAAGTGATGTGTAATTCAATGAATTTGAGATTTGGTACAGAGACTGGTGACAAAAAACAATTGCTGCGTCCGAAATCGCATACTATGTGAGTAGGTACTACATTTAAATAAGAACGTACTTCGCGACCGTTAAAAAAGTACGTTCTATATAGTATGAATACGGGTAGTATGAATGAGTCCGGACGTACTACATGCGCCATGTTGTAATTGTCGCGTGACAACATTTAAAGAGCCATTCCACTGACTGCACCGAAAGAGCCATTCCACTGACTGCACCGAAAGAGCCATTCCACTGACTGCTTTCTGTTTTCATCTGCTTTTTTTACGTCGTTCGAGCTCACAATCCAGAGGAGGTGTCGGTCAGCTGCCTTTTGTGGAGTTCCTCAAATAACATTTATTTACCTAATACATTTTACCTCATAAAACACACACACAACCCCTATGAACAATGACAGATGTTGATTTTTGGCAAGGAAAAAGCCATTTATTTGCTTGTGATATTACCATCGATAAATAAACATGAATGAATCAATAGAGATACGCATGTGTGTCTGTGTGTATCTCTACAGCCCATAGCTAACGTTACAGCCGCGTCTCCGGTTTCCGCCATTTTCAAATATAACGACAACAACTCCTCTCCCGTGGCATCATGGGATAGTAAAGTGTCCATCGTATGCGCACTTCAGAATCTCGCCAGAAGTAGTAGGTCATCCGGGTACTTTTCGCCTACTGTTTTTCGAATTCTATGATTTCGGACATACTACTCTGCTCGCATACTGTTTTTCGCATACTATATAGTAGGGAAGTACGCGATTTCGGACGCAGCCAATCTCATACTAAATGCCTAATGGTGAGGATCAATTTTATGATGCATGTCGAAAACCAAAGAAATTGGATGACACGACCAGCGAAAGTTACAAAGAAATGTATTAATTGAGAGAAGTAACAGTTTTTATAATTTGTGAATTCGTGAATGCACCAAATAAATTAATCCGCGCTTAATGCGGGTATTGCGCCACACGCACATTTCACGTTGCGTGAATGAGGCGAATTCGCATCTACCTTGTTGCTAAACGCCTCATTCTCAACGCCTCTAGATGCGTCTTTACATTGACTTGCATTGAAATCACTTGCGCCAGACACTCTATTCGCGTTTGATGTGAACGCACCTTTAGGGACGGGGACTGGTCACCAGGTTCCTGAGAGGCACCAGGAGGTTAAATCCTCCCAGGCCACAGCTCATCCCCTCCTGGAACCTTTCTGTCATCCTTTTGGGTATACAGAAAGCTCCCTTCGAGCACCTAGAATCAGTCTCTAAAGACAGTGCTCCTCACCGTACTCGCTTCCTTCAAGAGCTTGCAAGCGATGCGCTCGGAGGAGCTCACTCCACTCGGGTGTTGCTTCGTCTTGGCAGACATCTGCAGAGCGACACCTAACACATTTTACAATCTCCAAGTGGAGCCAATCTCTTCCAGTGTATCGGGTATAAACAGATAATGTACGGGAAGACTGGCTCAGTCTCTTGCTTGCGGCGCCATTCCCCTCTAACAGGGGGATATGAGCACCTACTTGCTCTTCAGGTGAGCTCCCCATTTGGAGAACCCTGATTGAGTTTCTCCAGCATCCTTCGGCAGTCAGACACGGCGGAGGCGTCTGACACCTGGTGCATTACTCGTGTGTATGCCTGGCTGGTCAGCCCTTGTACTGGACTAGATGCCCATATCATTTCCCATTATATTCCCATATCCCATTGTCCACGATACGGTTTCCCTGTCGGTAAACCCGTGTCTTTCCCTGGACAGTTCTGCTCTGTCGACCGCCCCCAGAGTAAAACCTGTCCCTTCCATCCCGCCTGGTATGGAGGATTACCCCTCAGGCTTACATGGGGTGGTGGGTAGGTTAAAGCATTGTGAGAGCAGTTTTCTAAAACAGCACGCAGCAGCTTGCTAGCATCTGCATCTGCATCTCTAACACATTTGTAACAGTTCAGTGGCTGTGACGTAAGGTCGAACGTGACTGACTGAATGGGAACGTCTAGGTTACTAATGTAACCCTAGTTCCCTGAAGGAGGTAACAGAGACGTTATGTCCCCCCTGCCACAGCTCTGAGCCACCTCTGAATGGCCGGGATCCTGTCTCGGCTCCTCAGCAAAGCATGAATGAAGTGAGTAATGCTGGTCTTATTTATACCCGTATGTCCGGGTAGGTGTGACTCCATCTGCAAATCTCACTTTGTTACCACTTGGAGGTGATTAGGCTCCCAGGCGATACCCCATTATGTCAGTCCGACGTAACGTCTCATTAACAACTAGGGGTGCACGATATTGACAAAAAAGTGATATTGCGATATCGATAATGAATATTGCGATATCGATATTCGTTTCGATATTTTAAACATATGTAAAACTACAAAAGTTATGGGAAAACGCATCAAAATAGATTCATAACAAATAAAACAAGTTGTCTTACAACACAAGGTTTATTTTAACTGACAGTCATATTGGACTGGTTACTTCATTGAAGGACATAATTAATGAGATTATGCCTGAAAAGTATGTTAATTTAAAAATATATATTGTATAATATGACTTGTTTATATTTGTTTTGTTTTTATTGTATTTGTGATATTTTTGATTTTTGTAAGTGAATTCTTGCCATGAAAACAGCTTTGAATGCTGACATGGCATGACATAAAATAATCTGAATCTATTGGACTGGTACAACATGAATAAATAAATAACCATGTATGCCTATTCAGAACAGGACATGTTTTACTGGTTGTTTGTACTGCATGTGAAATTTAATACTACAAGATCTACAATACTTAAGCAGTTTATTTAATCTCAAGTCTCAATATACTAGCATTTTCTCTTTCTCTCTTATAGCCTACACACAAACCATGAACTGATATTCATTTCAGTTTGCAACTTCGCATATGAGGAAAACGTTACGGACGCGCAGTGCTCTGAAAGACTAACTAAATACTAGAGGTCGACCGATAGTGGATTTTACCGATAACGATAGCTAGGTTGGGCCGTACTTGCCGATAACCGATTAATCAACCGATAGTTTTTAAAATTGATACTGGATAAAAACAATTATTCACGATACAGCACAGCCTATGGAACCTTATTGCTTAAACATAACACTCCAAGTAAAACAGTGCTGAACTTATATTTATATAAATTAAAATAAATAATAAAAAAAAAAATATATATATAAACCTGTATGAACCATGAAAACATGCTAAATGAAATAAATATATAAATAAATATTGAAGTCAATAAAGACATTAATTCAAACTGAAACAAAGTAATACTCTAAATAAAACCACTGTTTAGCCTAAATGTTACATCCATTTTGCAACGTACAAAACTCATCCAATACAAGATGATTACAACAATATGATCAAACTCTGTAAACAATAAATCAACTCTGATTTCATGTTAAATACAATCAAAAACGGAGACGCAAGACTGTATTTGAATGAAAGTTGAGCGCGCGTCCGTTGTGATAGACATGGGCTGCGCGTTGCAATTGATGACGGTATTATAAGGAAGGAAATGCCACAGAATCTTGCTTTAAAAAAATGTTCCACTGTTCAAACAAGCTCAAACATTGAAATGTTTTCATCAGTTCTTTCTGAACACGAATCGAATGCTTTTCTGATTTGTTTATATGTTTCTGTCGGCTGTATGATGCAGTTTACTATTTTACGTCTAGCTTTAAATATGCAACTTCGCTGCATAATTAATGCATAAAACTGACCAGTTGTATAACGTTATAATCTAATGCAAATAGATGGCAACAATTAATTAAACATTAAACATTCAGGTCGGACTTTGTCAGTGTTTTAACCGCTTTAGGTAGGGTACTAAATGTTAGCGTCCTCTCAGCCTCGAAGGCAAACAAACATGCGTTTCTTTCTCTACTAATGCAGCATCTATAGTCAACAAATTAATCACTTTATAATGATATGACAAAATGTACTGTATGAATACCTTTTCGCTGTCGGTGCTTTAAACGCGCATCTGATGTCAGCCCTCTCCACGCAGCGTGTGCTCTCAGTGCAGCGCGCAGCGTCACGTGTTAAAATAAACAACACGAGGCATCAGTGATAGTTTCTCTTACACCTCTAGAGGCCGCTCTTGTACTGCATGATGCCAGCAGACCCTTATCAGGAGGACTCTCGTACTGTAATGAATGACAGCGCGCACTTCTCAGCCGCTCCAGCAACGGACGCAACCAGGAAAAACTATCGGTATGGATTTTTGCCGATAACGATAGTTCCACCAATCAACTATCGGTGCCGATTAATCGGCAAAAACGATGAATCGGTCGACCTCTACTAAATACGCTTTAAAACTTTCACAGAGACATCAAACAGAAAGCACACAACCTTTCTTTAAAGTGAATTTCGTTTTGTATTAATTAATCAATGTTTCATCAACCAATTGCCTGGATTTAACAAATAAGGAGTAAATATAGCAGACGATAGATAATCATGAAACGGAGGCGTCGGCGCATGAACTGGAGCTCGTCTCATAAATGAACCGAAACTCAGCGTATAAGGAAGCCTCTCTCACAGACATGTCTACTTTTAAACAGAACAATTCAAAACGAAAGAAAACAGACACAGACTGCTCTCTGCTTTTGTAGTCCGTATGAAATGCGCATTTCTCTTCTAGGCTACTGAAGATCGCGAGTCAGCATCGTCAACTTCATCTTTGCAGCTGACAAAGAAAACACTTGTTTATTAATAAATAATTAAAATATCTCCTTGCTATATTTTACATATTCATCATCATTACTTTTGCCGATTCTTTGTGACAGATTTTAGCAGGTGCTTTATTGGCAGCGCCACCCAGACGAAAACTGGACGAAAAAAATTTACACTGGAAAGTGTAAATGCATTTGGTTGTTGAAACCACATATCGTTAGCCTCATAGCATAAAAGTCATATTTCAATGTCTTTGGAAAACAAGAAAAAACAAAAAATGACTTGGGCAATTATGCTATGAGGCTAACGATATGTAAAATGTAATCCTCCCAAAAACGCTAAAAAATAAACGTGTGAGAGAACGTGTTACAGGCTACATGTCATGTTATAGTCAGATATGACGGCGCTACAGCAACACGCATCGCCGCAGCTGAACATCTGTTCGTCAAGCCAACGCGCAAACAATCGCAAATCAAAGTGAAAGTAAGTCGCAGACGCTTTACACACAACCATCTTCATTAAAAGTAAAGAAACAAAATGATCTTACCAGGGCTGTGCTGCTCTCTGTTATTGCGTTATTTGATTTTTACATTTTAGCTGATGATCATAAAGTGCAACTCATCTGCTTTCGGTGACATGAACTTTAAAATCTGCAATAGCGCGGGAATTGAAGATCGGATTTATATCTGTTTTGCAAAAACACATTTATGTGATCAGGTGTAAATGGAATCGTTTTGATAAATCAGATAGTTATCCGATCTGAGAAAACACATAAAGTTGCCAGGTGGCCTGATGTTTATACTTGTGCGCTGGTGTGTGCGTCGAGCCGGCAAGTGTGTGTGTGGGGGGACTGTGTGGAAGAGCAAGGGAGAAGTGAGAGAGTGACGCGATTAGCTTTGGAGCGAGTTGCGACTCTACAGTCATATTGAGAAAAACAAAGTGTCTCCCCTGTTCTCTCTGACCACTGTGGGAAATCTGAAAAGTTAACCCTCTCCTTAATTTCATGTTGTTTATGGAGAAGGAGAACCAGGAAATGAGTCGGGGGAAATATGGTGCATGTCGGACAGGACGCATCATAAACAAAATATTGTATAAATACCGCGACACTTTCGGTATGATATCGAGCAACGTGATATCGCGATAACGATATTGATTCGATATATCGTGCACCCCTATTAACAACCTAGACGTTACTTGGCCAGTTGGTCGGTAACCAAAACACTAAAAATTTTGAATATTTAAAACTTCAAATGCGACTAATTTGCTTTGGTGACTCATAAATATGAAGGTCACTAGGGAACAAAAAAAGTATATGTTCTCACACACAAATATAATTTCCATAGCTTCCTACAGCTTGGCTGCACAGTGTGGCAGAAAGCTGATTTTGGATCCTGTTTACAGTCAATACTACGCAACCTACTGCTTTCCAGTAACAGAACGACAAAAACAATCCACGTGTATTACTGCATCAGAAAGCACTAGAAAAGGGCATATTCATCACAAAGTGGCATAATTTGCATAATGCAAACAGTAACCATTACCATGGTGAACAAACCCACACAAAGACGTCTCCCACCATAAGGCAACAATCTGCACACAGCAGAGAAAATGGTGAGTCAGTGGGAGCAACTAAAAGAAAACACTGCGCTGTGGGTCATAGATGCAGGTTATTAAGCCTCTGAGACACGCTATTTTATCAGCAATTTTATCAACCTAGCTAGCTCCATTCAGTGCTGCATGGGTCGCTCTCTATAGAGGCAGGATACCTTAGAGACATCGCTAAAGTTATGATGACATAGCTGGAAGGACTGCTGAAGAGGTCTTTCTGACCCATACTCAGGAGCAACTGTTTGCAAAAGGTAGGCTATAACAACCGCAGTGTGAAAATGTAATGAAAAATAAAATAAATCTGAAGCCACTGCAGCATGAAACTGCTGCTGATAAAGTAGGGCTCATTGAATATGGCAATAATCATTAATATTATAGACAACATTGAGACCACAATAGTTTGACAAGTAAACAAGTGATTAAAAAATTACTTGCACACACACACGCACGCACATTTAAATAAATAATATAAAAATAAAACTGGTCTCAGTGGATACCATGAGTTTAATGTATCCTACTGATGTATAAAGGATCCCATAAACCTGTAAGAGGCTCAAAGGTGCTTAGCTGTCATTTTTCCTATATGGCAGGGCAAGCTCAGGGCTAAGACAAAAAAAATTGTCTTCAATGGTAAGCAACAAGTCCACATCAGAATGTTTATTCACTCCATAATTCTGTGCAACTTTTCACATTTTCATTTAAAACAGAATGAGACAGTCACACGATTGCAAAAAAACAAAAAACAAAAACAAGTGCATTGGATTCATCCTTTTGAGATTTTCTTGAGAAAAGCATTACAGGTGCTGGTCAACGAATTAGAATTATTTTAAATAGTGCAATCATGAAATTCTTTGAATGCATTTTTTGCGCAGAAAGCAAATCAGGTGTTCACCGCACCTGTCCTACTCGTTAGACTAATCACAGAACTCGTTATCTGGAAAAAAATTTGCTCAGCTGAGCTTTCCAAAAGGCCCATTTAGGCCATTTAACTGTGACACTGTTGTTTTATTGAATTAGAATAATGGTGAAAGCGTTTCATTGAATTAGAATAAATGCTCAAATTTTTGTTTTCTGTGAAGAGTGTTCACTGTGCAGTATAAAGTCAGGGTTGAGTAGAATTTCTAAGTTGTAAAATCAATCATGGGTAAGCAGCGCGACCTCTCAACCGGAATAGTGGCTCAAATTCAAGCCCTTCGCCAACAAGGCTTGACCCAAACTAAAATTGCTGAGCAGCTCGGCATCAGCCAGTCTTCCGTCTGCAAAGCTCTCAAGAAAAACTGCAGCAAGCGCACCAACTGTTCCGGCGTCCGAAAAACTTCTGCTCGCGACAACAAGCAGCTGAGAAAGATCGCAGTCAGCAACCGGTTCAAGTCCACTTCCGAGCTCACCGACTTGTGGAACAAGCAGACCGGCGCTGACGTCTCCAGATCAACCACTTACCGTCGTCTGCGCGAACTCGGCTTCAAATCTCGCGTTCCAGCAGTAAAACCGATGCTGAACAAGAAACAAATGGTGAAACGGCTGAAGTGGGCCAAAGAACACGGCGAGTGGACTGCTGAAGACTGGCAGAAAGTGGTCTTCAGTGACGAATCACGCTTCTGCATCTCCTTCGGTGACCAAGGTCCTCGTGTCTGGCGTCGTGGTGGCGAAACCTACAACCACGAGTGCGTGAAAAGATCCGTCAAGTTTCCCCAGAGCGTTATGGTCTGGGGATGCATGTCCGCTCGAGGTGTAGGGAAACTCTGCTTCCTCAAGAAGACTGTCAATGCTGCCGTATATCAAGATGTTCTGGAAACGTTCCTGATTCCGACTGTTGAGGAACAGTTCGGCGAAGAAGACTTCATATTTCAACAGGATCTTGCACCGGCTCATGCGGCAAAGTCGACCAAAGATTGGTTCACTAAAAAACAGCTTGAAGTTTTGGCATGGCCGGCCAACTCGCCTGACCTCAATGTCATTGAAAGCCTTTGGGCCATCGTCAAGCGGAAAATTCGCGACAGAAAGCCTACTACGCTGGACCAACTGAAGCAGAACATCGCCACTGCCTGGGAAGCTGTGAGTGCGGAAACTTGCGACAAGCTGGTCAAATCGATGCCGCGGAGACTTCAGGCAGTCATACAAGCCAAAGGGGCAGCCACAAAATACTGAGAAAGTGATGATTGTAATTATAATAAAAATTATTGCAATTCAATGAAACGCTTTCACCATTATTCTAATTCAATAAAACAACAGTGTCACAGTTAAATGGCCTAAATGGGCCTTTTGGAAAGCTCAGCTGAGCAAATTTTTTTCCAGATAACGAGTTCTGTGATTAGTCTAACGAGTAGGACAGGTGCGGTGAACACCTGATTTGCTTTCTGCACAAAAAATGCATTCAAAGAATTTCATGATTGCACTATTTAAAATAATTCTAATTCGTTGACCAGCACCTGTATTGCTGCTCTTTTCCAGGGCCCTTGAAGTATGAATGATGTGAAACCAAGAGAAAGGAACTTTACCCACAAACAGACCGACCATCTTTACACACAATAGGATCAAAGAATCGCATTCAAAGATATTCTACAAAAATACCTGGATCTGTTTTTCCCTATTGCTGATATTCCAGTCAGCTTTGGCATAAACACCTCAATCCTATGATGTGTGTGTATAGATACACAGACAGTGTACTACAGAATCATCACACTGATTTCATGTAGAGACAAGCAAAACTCTCAGTTGTACTTTAGCAACATTTAATTAAGTATCTATGCATATTATACTCCTACCCGTTACCATTGGAGGAAATGCGACATGCATCACTGCAATGCAAAAATAATAATGTGACAACAGAATATGACAATAAATGCAATTTGTAATAACTCACTTGCAAATTGAATTTCAGAGCTGTTCATAGAAGCTCTGCTCACTCTCTTCTCATCTGGAGCTCATTGAGACTGCAAAACCTGCCATAGAGGTCAGACATTTCCAACATCAGCAAATACTGCAAAAGCTCACCTGTGTGTAGGCCTAGCTATATCAGGGATTGGCAACTTCTGTCCTGGAGGTCCTGAAGACATTTATTAGCTTGTTCAGGTGTTTGGTGAGGGTGGGGACTAAACTCTGTAGGACAGTGGACCTCCAGGACCGAAATTGCACATCCCTGTTCGTTATACATAAATAACACTATACTGACTGAGATTGGCATCTGATTGAAAGAACTATAGAAAGCCATATCAACATTTTCACTTAATTAGCACTGCTTTGAGGATAAATGAGCACATAACTAAATGCAAGCAATATACAACATTATATTCAAAACAAAATAAGCAGCTCACTTACAAATAACTGTTTAGTTCCTCTGAAAGTAATAAAATACACTTCCACATGTTCACAAATGATGGTGTTAAAAACAAAAGTTGTCCAAAATTGTATACTCATGACCTACAGTACTCTCATGACGTGACCTACAGTACTCACTCACTCACCCACTCACTCACTCCGTGACCTACACTCGATCACTCATGAAGTGACCTACAGTACTCACTCACGACGTGACCTACAGTACTCACTCACGACGTGACCTACACTCACTCACTCACGACGTGACCTACACTCACTCACTCACAACGTGACCTACACTCACTCACGACGTGACCTACACTCACTCACGACGTGACCTACACTCACGACGTGACCTACACTCACTCACTCACGACGTGACCTACAGTACTCACTCACGACGTGACCTACACTCACTCACTCACGACGTGACCTACACTCAATCACTCACGATGTGACCTACACTCAATCACTCACGATGTGACCTACACAATCACTCACGACGTGACCTACACTCAATCACTCACAACGTGACCTACACTCAATCACTCACGACGTGACCTACACTCAATCACTCACGACGTGACCTACACTACTTACTCACTCACTCACAACGTGACCTACACTCAATCACTCATGACCTACACTACTCAATCACTCATGACGTGACCTACACTACTCACTCACTCACAACGTGACCTACACTCACTCACGACGTGACCTACAGTACTCCCTCACTCATGACCTACAGTACTCCCTCACTCATGACCTACAGTACTCCCTCACTCATGACGTGACATACAGTGCTCACTCACTCACGACGTGACCTACAGTACTCCCTCACTCATGACCTACAGTACTCCCTCATGACGTGACCTACAGTACTCCCTCACTCATGACCTACAGTACTCCCTCACTCATGACGTGACATACAGTGCTCACTCACTCACGACGTGACCTACAGTACTCACTCACTCACGACGTGACCTACAGTACTCACTCACTCACGACGTGACCTACACTCACTCACTCACGACGTGACCTACAGTACTCACTCACTCATGACGTGACATACAGTGCTCACTCACTCACGACGTGACCTACAGTACTCACTCACTCACGACGTGACCTACAGTACTCACTCACTCACGACGTGACCTACAGTACTCACTCACTCACGACGTGACCTACACTCACTCACTCACGACGTGACCTACAGTACTCACTCACGACGTGACCTACAGTACTCACTCACTCATGACGTGACCTACAGTACTCACTCACTCACTCATGACGTGACACTCACTCATGACGTGACCTACAGTACTCACTCACGACTAGTGTTGCACGACGCACCGATACTTCAAAAGTATCGTGATTCTCAGAAATTAAAAATGTCACAATACCTAAATGTATTAGTATCGATACTTCTAAGAATGACTGCGTTCCAGTTTTGCAAGAGACACATTTCATGTTGGTGTGTGCAACGCACGCTTCCAATGCCTCCCTATGGACGTCTGTGTTTTAAAACCTTTACAAAAGGATGACATCCTCCAACGGGAGGTCCTGTTTGTAGATCAGGATGCTCTCTGCACACGCAAGGTCTCTCGCTCGCTCTCCCTCTCTGCCGTGCGCGCGCTACACGGTTTGGAGCAGGCTCTGTCTCCAGTCACGCTCGCTCTGGACTCCGGGAGATTTTAACTAATTTGCAGTATATCTAGTCGACCACGAGTGGCTCAACCTGTAGATCTATAGATAAACTCATCTTTCAGGCATTTGACCGACCGGGTTGACACTTCAGCGTGAGAAATCGGGGGTGTGGCGTGTGAGTGTGTGTGAAACCAATCAAACGCGTGTGTCTCACGGCCAATGCGTGTTGCGTGAGAGTTGGCAGCTCTGCGGGCATTATCCTCATCATGGCTAACCAACATTTCTGAAAACGCAACTTTCATAGATAACGTTAATAATTTGCAAGCTGAGACAATGCTGCTAAATTTAGAGTCATTGCTCTAATTTATTTTTTATATTTTTATATTTCATATTTTGTTCAAATGTTTAAAGGGTTAGTTCACCCAAAAATGAAAATTATGTCATTAATGACTCACCCTCATGTCGTTCCAAGCCCGTAAGACCTCCGTTCATCTTCGGAACACAGTTTAAGATATTTGAGAATTAGTCCGACAGCTCTCTGCCTCTCCATTGGAAATCTATGTACGGTATACTGTCCTTGTCCAGAAAGGTTAGAAAAACATCATCAAAGTAGTCCATGTGACATCAGTGGGTTAGTTAGAATTTTTTGAAGCATCGAAAATACATTTTGGTCCAAAAATAACAAAAACTACGACTTTATTCATCATTGTATTCTCTTCCGGTTTTGTTGTCATACTGTCTTCACGAGTCTGCGGTGACGCTGTTGACGTAAGACGCTGATCACGTGTTATCTGGTAACCAATTATCTGATACACCAGATAACACGTGATCAGCGTCTTACGTCAACAGCGTCACCGCGGACACGTGAAGAGAAAATGACAACAAAACCGGAAGAGAATACAATGATGAATAAAGTCGTAGTTTTTGTTATTTTTGGACCAAAATGTATTTTCGATGCTTCAAAAAATTCTAACTAACCCACTGATGCCCACATGGACTACTTTGATGATGTTTTTCTAGCCTTTCTGGACAAGGACAGTATACCTTACATAGATTTCCAATGGAGAGGCAGAGAGCTGTCGGACTAATTCTCAAATATCTTAAACTGTGTTCCGAAGATGAACGGAGGTCTTACGGGCTTGGAACGACATGAGGGTGAGTCATTAATGACATAATTTTCATTTTTGAGTGAACTAACCCTTTAATCACTCACTCACGACGTGACCCAACAGTACTCACTCACTCATGACGTGACCCAACAGTACTCCCTCACTCACGACGTGACGTACTCTCACTCACGACGTGACCTACAGTACTCACTCACTCATGACGTGACCTACAGTACTCACTCACGATGTGACGTGACCTACAGTACTCACTCACGATGTGACCTACAGTACTCACTCACGACGTGACGTACTCTCACTCACGACGTGACCTACAGTACTCACTCACTCATGACGTGACCTACAGTACTCACTCACGATGTGACGTGACCTACAGTACTCACTCACGATGTGACGTGACTAGGGATGGGCATGATTAATCGACGATCGATTATTGATCATTAAGAATTTCGTCGATCACTTTAATTTGTTATCGATTATCATTAAACTAATGCTGCTGCATTGCGTAGTGTGAGTGGAAAGTGACGTGTTCCCCGGGCTAGTCATGTTAGCGCGGAGGTACCAGTGCATCCCGGCAACGTCAGTCCCCTCATCACTTAGAACGGTGTTTTCAGCGGCTGGACTGAAGCCTTGTTTACACTTGACGCGTCCGCACGAGCGCGAAGGTGAGCGCGGCAAAAATGCGGTATTCGGTGTTTCACAGGCGAGCGCGTCGAGTATAAACGCCTCGTCCGTTTGGTGAGGTGCGCGCGCAGTCTGCGGAGACTCGCGCTGAAGAGCCAGGCGAAAGTGTAAACAAGGATTGACGGTCACCAGGTTGCGGTCGCGTCTGACCCCAGATCATGTCATCAACATGCTTATCTTTCTCAACAAAAATAAGTAACGTTAGACTGGTGTAGAAGTCGTATGTGAGTTATTTTTTATGAGGCTTTGTTAAGTAGCCTAGCCTAATTGATTGTTAGGTAGGCTAATCTCTCTCACCCTTTCTCGACTCCGTGCCTTGGATAGTTTTGAGTTACATTTTGACAAAACCTGTCAGATCTAAGTATTATAAGTTATTGTTTAACATGATTTTTTTATTATGTATTATTTTGGAACAAACGAGGGTCTCTGTTTAAGAACGCCAACTCGCAGCTGCAGGTTCCGCTGCGTTAGAGCACCGCAGCGCATACTGTATATCTTCAAATTTAGCCTAACCGAACGTCCAGTTTAACTGCCACAAGTTGATCATCTTATAATAAAGATCTAATCGAGGAAAAACACGCTGTATTTTTGTATTTTCATTGCATTTTTAATTTATAAAAAGTTAAATAAATAATAAATTTGAATAGAAAAATATTAATGATTAATCGATAGTCGATCGTTAATTCTCCCGACGATCGACTAAAACAATTTAATCGAATGCCCATCCCTAGACGTGACGTACTCTCACTCACGATGTGACGCGACGTACTCTCACTCACGACGTGACCTACTCTCACTCACTCATGACGTGACCTACAGTACTCACTCACTCATGACGTGACCTACAGTACTCACTCACGATGTGACGTGACCTACAGTACTCACTCACGATGTGACCTACAGTACTCACTCACTCATGACGTGACGTACTCTCACTCACGACGTGACCTACAGTACTCACTCACTCATGACGTGACCTACAGTACTCACTCACGATGTGATGTGACCTACAGTACTCACTCACGATGTGACGTGACGTACTCTCACTCACGATGTGACGCGACGTACTCTCACTCACGACGTGACCTACTCTCACTCACTCATGACGTGACCTACTCCAGTACTCACTCACTCACGACGTGACCTACAGTACTCCCTCACTCACGACGTGACCTACAGTACTCCCTCACTCACGACGTGACCTACAGTACTCCCTCACTCACGACGTGACCTACAGTACTCCCTCACTCACGACGTGACCTACAGTACTCCCTCACTCACGACGTGACCTACAGTACTCCCTCACTCACGACGTGACCTACAGTACTCCCTCACTCACGACGTGACCTACAGTACTCACTCACGACGTGACGTACTCTCACTCACTCATGACGTGACGTACTCTCACTCACTCATGACGTGACCCTACAGTACTCGCTCACGACGTGACCCTACAGTACTCGCTCACGACGTGACCCTACAGTACTCACTCACGACGTGACCCTACAGTACTCACTCACGACGTGACCCTACAGTACTCACTCACGACGTGACCTACAGTACTCCCTCACTCACGACGTGACCTACAGTACTCCCTCACTCACGACGTGACCTACAGTACTCACTCACTCACGACGTGACGTACTCTCACTCACTCATGACGTGACGTACTCTCACTCACTCATGACGTGACCCTACAGTACTCGCTCACGGCGTGACCCTACAGTACTCGCTCACGGCGTGACCCTACAGTACTCGCTCACGGCGTGACCCTACAGTACTCGCTCACGACGTGACCCTACAGTACTCACTCACGACGTGACCCTACAGTACTCACTCACGACGTGACCCTACAGTACTCACTCACGACGTGACCCTACAGTACTCACTCACGACGTGACCCTACAGTACTCACTCATGACGTGACCCTACAGTACTCCCTCACTCATGACGTGACCCTACAGTACTCCCTCACTCATGACGTGACCCTACAGTACTCCCTCACTCATGACGTGACGTACTCTCACTCACTCATGACGTGACCTACAGTACTCCCTCACTCATGACGTGACGTACTCTCACTCACGACGTGACCAACAGTGCTCACTCATGACGTGACCTACAGTACTCACTCATGACGTGACCTACAGTCCCTCAATCATGACGTGACCTACAGTACTCACTCATGACGTGACCTATAGTACTCCCTCACTCATGACGTGACCTACAGTACTCCCTCACTCATGACGTGACGTACTCTCACTCACTCATGACGTGACCTACAGTACTCCCTCACTCATGACGTGACGTACTCTCACTCACGACGTGACCAACAGTGCTCACTCATGACGTGACCTACAGTACTCACTCATGACGTGACCTACAGTCCCTCAATCATGACGTGACCTACAGTACTCACTCATGACGTGACCTATAGTACTCCCTCACTCATGACGTGACCTATAGTACTCCCTCACTCATGACGTGACCTACAGTACTCACTCACTCATGACGTGACGTACTCTCACTCACTCACGACGTGACCTACAGTACTCACTCACTCATGACGTGACGTACTCTCACTCACTCATGACATGACCCTACAGTACTCCCTCACTCATGACGTGACCCTACAGTACTCCCTCACTCATGACGTGACCCTACAGTACTCCCTCACTCATGACGTGACGTACTCTCACTCACTCATGACGTGACCTACAGTACTCCCTCACTCATGACGTGACCTACAGTACTCACTTCATGACGTGACCTACAGTCCCTCACTCATGACGTGACCTACAGTACTCCCTCACTCATGACGTGACCTACAGTACTCACTTCATGACGTGACCTACAGTCCCTCACTCATGACGTGACCTACAGTCCCTCACTCATGACGTGACCTACAGTCCCTCACTCATGACGTGACCTACAGTACTCACTAGGGGTGGTGAAAAAAATCGATTAACGGTTAATCGCGATTATGTTATGAACGAGTATGAATCGATTATTAAATTTTAAAAAATCGATTTTTTTTTTGTTGCATTATTTTCTTTTGTAAAAAATTTTATACCGAAAGTTGAACGTCACGAACACGCCCAGTTCCAGTTAGCAAGCGCGTGTAACGGCCATAGACAGTAAAAGAAACGGCCCGCGGCTCGCTCTCTCCCTCTCTCTCTCTCACACACACACACATACAGTTTGATCGCGCCCGCGGCTCGCTCTCTCTCTCTCTCTCTCACACACACACACACACATACAGTTTGATCGCGCCCGCGGCTCGCTCTCTCTCTCTCACACACACACGGCTCGCTCTCTCTCTCTCTCTCTCACACACACACACACAGAGTTTGATCGCGCCCGCGGTTCGCACTCTCTCTCTCTCTCACACACACACACACACACAGTTTGATCGCGCCCGCGTCTCTCTCTCTCTCTCTCTCTCTCTCTCTCTCTCTCTCTCAGTTCGATCGCGCCAACTTACAACTTGATTACTCACAAGTTAGTGTTGCATTTTGTCACTGTGTTCTACAGTACAGTATATAAGCTGAAGCTACAGTAAGTTGTTCAAAAATGTTCATTTTGTCTTCTTAATGATTAAATTGGACAATTTTCTTCTAGAAAGACAAAGGTGTTCAGGTGGAGAAAAAACGTTTTCTTTACCTTGACATGTTTTGACTGCAACCTGCAGTCTTCCTTCACCTGAACAACACCTTGTCTTTCTAGAGGAAAATTGCCCAATTTCTACAGTATGTTGGTTCTGCTTCCTAAAAGAAATAAGCCTTTCATTTATTTGTTATTGTTTAGTTCAACTTGATGAGTCACAACACAATGTGATGTATTCATTTCTGTGTTCTACAGAACATAAGCTACATACAAATAATTCTGAAGTTATAACTACACGACAGCAGCTGACTTTTTTTTAATACTGCAATCACTTTGTAGTGTATTTTCGTTTACTGTTGTGAAATGGAAAATCAATAAATCGCTAATCGAGAATCGTTAATAATCGAAAATCGACTGTAGTCGAATCGGGACTTCAATAATCGTAATCGAATCGGGAAATCAGACAGATTAACCACCCCTAGTACTCACTCATGACGTGACCTACAGTACTCACTCACGATGTGTCGTACTCTCACTCAATCATGACGTGACCTACAGTACTCACTCACAACAGAAAAGTCATTATTAAATTATAATTCATACTTCACAATAATTAAAAATTTTAATCAAATAAATGTAGCCTTAGTCAGCTGAGCATAAAATACTCTTAAATTATTTTACTAATCTTACCATCCCCAAACATTTGAACAGCAGTGTACACCTGCAGCACAAAGAGCAAAATGTACTAAATCATGTCTTTGCAAGTCCAGGCACCTGCTTAACAATGCATATCCATTCCAAGACTCTGACAGGTTAAGGAAGTTGAACAACCACAACTGTGGCAGCAGGTGAATATAACCGATTAAGAACAAGCGTGGAAGTTTAATCTGATTACAAGTCATTACGAGATGAAGGCTGCATCTGAAAGCTAAGACAGCGGCATTCCTGTCACACTTCACAGGGGGCATTTTTGTATGAAGGTCCATCCTAAAGAAACTAAAATGTCACATTTAATGATTTCAATGCTCCCTCTGACACACTCTTATTTGGACAGAGGCTACAGGTTTGAGGAGTCTTATTTTTAAAGCCCAGTAAACGACCAGAGTGGTCACATGCTGACTATCCGTCTTGTGTTATTTGATATGAATCATATTTGTTTTGTCTGGCATTTTAAAGTACACTAATAGCTTGAGGCCAAAAGGCTGGGAAGAATGTAACTGGCCAAAAGGCTGGGAAGAATGCAACTGGGCCAAGGCGTTTCAAAGCTGAGGAGCGTGCGAGAAGCTGACATTCTGAAATAAGTCAGCAAACTAAGGCTATGTTTACACAGAAACGATCTGAAGAGAAAACGCAAAAGTGGTTTTGCGTTATCACTTTTTATTTTGCATTTAGACGAGCGTTATGTGGGGGAAATCTGCCTGCATATGGAGACGTGTGTGAAATTCAATGTAGTATGCACTCCAGGCGGCAATGTGAAGCACTGCCACACAACACCACCAATATCTGAGAATATTTTGTACAACTGCTGAAAAGACTCTTGTATGTTTATCAGAGCTTATAGGGCAACTTGGAGGTCCGACGTATGGAAATAATCCGACATGTTGGTTGTTATTTTCCTGTACTGGCGCATGCCTGTGATGTAAACGCATAGGCAACGAGAGCCACTGTGAGCAGATTTGCGTTTTTACCCTTTAGAAGGGAACGTTACGGTGGAGCGTTTTAAAGATTTCCACTCTGGAGGGTGGTTTCACTTTTTTGCATTTTTAAGCCCCAAAAACACTGTTGCATGTCAGCCGCGAGAGTTCTCGTGTAAACAGGGCCTAAATCACATGAATTGTTTGCTCAACTGTTACAGTTACAGCAAACACCATTATGGATTGACTAATGCAAGGGGTGGTGAATAACCCTTCTGATCCATCTGATTGTTCAACCATCTGAAACCAAAGCTTAAGTTTTTTGTATTTTTTCAGATAAGAACAAGAGCTTGTCCGAGTTCATTATGAAATGTAAGACAAAAAGATTGTTTTCAGAGATGAAAGCATGTTATCTTTAGTTTTGGTGAAAATGAATAACTTAACACTGAACAGTCAATAATGTAAGCCACTGGGAGACCACAGACTGCTGTCATTCACTGTATTGATTTAATAGAAAGCGAGTTAATACTGCCTTAAGATTTTTAATACTTAAATTAAGTTAACAGTATTTTCGTATGACGAAATCATGGACAAGGAGGAACACCGCCTCACTAGGATGTAGGCCAGATAGATAGATGATCCCTTGTTTATAAGCTTCATTGGAAAATCAATTCAATACATTCTTGAGGAAAAATTATTAATAACGAATAAGAGTTTTTATTTATTTTATTTAAAAGGGTAAGCCGACGCTGCGGGTGTCTGTTTTGAGATTTACATACGTAAATTACCCACTAAATAAGTCATAAACATGTGTGTAGATTAAATTCAGAGAGGCACTTTATATTGTGCGTTGTAAATGAGTTATAACGCTACAACAAAGGGCAGTGACCGTCTTGAATCGAGTCGTTCTTATTGTTCCAGGCAACTCGCTCGCGCATTCTAGCTACAGTTGACTGTCCTGGCAGTGGCCAGTCCTATTCAGATACGGTTCCAGTGCATAACCTACCATTAGTTAACGTTTCCAGCCACGCCGGACAGTAAGAAACATTACGTAGTAATTTTTTTATGATGGCAACACAAGAGCACGTGCGGCCCATTCAACTTCAAGGAAACGTGCCGCGCGTGGGACTCACTGAGCCCATTGCTCGCGCTGTACAAGTAACCTTACAGCATTTACAAACCGTCACGTTTTCCCTAAAAACGTAAAGTTAACATTGTGAATTCGGTCGGCTCGTTTTCGCGGTTCTTTCATTCATGGTTTGGATTTGACGCAACAGCTAGCTTTAACCGTGTAGCCGCGATGCGCTAGCAGCAATCAGCTGTTTATTATTAGACGGCTAACTGGATTTAGCTGGTTAGCGCTCCCATCAAAGTGTCCACAGGGTGAGACAGCTGTATAGACAGCCACGTGTAGAGTCCTTATCACACAAAAAAACACCCCAGCCACAATCACAAGAGATCCACAGTTCCCAGGACTTACCTCACTAACCCCCACTGGGTGGATCTGTGTCCCGGTGAGAAATTTAAAGCCCCATGAACTTCCCAAGCAGACAGAACAAGACACTTATCCTCTCTAGTGCTCTATATGTCAGTCAAGACGTTCGGACACACCCTTTACGTTGACGCCCGAGTAGATGACCAATTAGAGGTATGGGATGCAAACAGGACACGCCCACTGACCGTTGTGTTCGCATGTACGACTCATTTGTGAAATATGTGAGGATTATATGCTTTCTTGATAAGCTTGATAAGGGTGTGTATGACTAGCCAAAATGTTGAATATGAATGGTTTCCCTGACTTTTTTTTAAATTAGAGAATTCTAAATCCTTTATAAAGAATTTATTAGGGAACTTTCAGTTTGGACATCTATAACAATTTTACAAAAATAAAACCAATAACTTGATCACGCATGAATCTATCTATGATATAATAATCATCACTTTTGACAGCGGAATCAAATCAAATCTTGAATTTTCAGATACATCTTTAGTTCAGGCGGTCACCTCGATTTTAATCTTGCGTGTGTTGTCCAGTGGAGGGCAGCGTCAACAACCCTCAAGCTGTGATCGGGACAAATGTGGACAATATCTTCTTTTTTTAAAATACTTTCCTTAATCTGAGCGGAACAATACTTGGCTACTTTTCCTAAGTTTGCCACCTGAACACACAACTTTATTTTTGACTCGATTCTACAATGTTAAGTGGCCTTTGTGGACAAAAATGAGCACCCATAAGAATGAATGGGAAAAACTATAATTCAGAGCATTTTGTTTTTTATTTGATCCAACACAATGCAGATCATACATACACATAAATGAAGGGGTGAGCCTGTACAACATTCTCAATGTGGCAAACACTCACACACACAAACAAACTTACACAAACACACCCACCCACCCACAAACAAAGCATTCAATCAGCCTATAACAGAGCTGTTTTGTGTGTGTGTGCGTGTGTGTGTGTGTGTGTGTGTGTTTTGTCACATACAAAACCAGATAGCTAACACTAACTTTTTTGAGTTATTGTTAGGTTTATGGTTTATTCTTCTTGGTACCATTTACTTTTTTGAGTTATTGAAATGTGATATTTTTTGTTTGAAATAAATGATAAATGATCTACTACTTTGTCTTTTCCTTATAAGCATGGTCAGATTTGTCTAAGATAGGTTTTATTTATCGAAGATAGTGATATAAAATTTATTTAAAAAAAAAATTGGATCACACCTGAGACCTTTGTGCCCAAATTTGTCCACGAGGCAGAATTAAACCATTTCTTTGAAACAGAACTATATAATTATAGATTTATTTTCTCTTTATATATGCCTATTGGTCAAGGGTCTCTAAAATGAAAAATAGTGCAGCTGATATCCATTAGATCTGACCCAGCCACACACACACACACGTCGAACTCCTGCATAAGTATACGAGTCAAATGAAGTATAGTTTGCAAGAGTGTGTGTTCGACTAAAAAAATGAAGTATACTTTCTGCTTAATGTTACAAAATCTTTCTATTTAAGATAAATGCTGGTCTTTCTATTCAACAAAGAATCCTGAAAAAAAGAAATTGTACACAACAGTTTTCAACATGGATAATAATAATACATTTTTCTTGAGCAGAAAACAGTTATTTTAAATTGTAAAAATATTTCACAATATTACTGGTTTTGTTGTATTTTGGGTAAAAAAAATGCAGCCTTGGTGAGCATATAGACTTCTTTTAACATATGTGTATTATATATACATATTGTATATGTATGTTATACTACATACATACCCTTTTTAACAGATACATTCATTATAATTGGTATAATTTATTATAATTTTATATGCTATGGTATTTTAAAAAATATATAGTAAGGTATTATGTTCTCTGTTGATATTAAAATATATTTCAGAAACGTACATTTCTGAAAAGTGTCTGGAAAAGTAAAAACGAAAGACTATATTCATGCATTAAATATTTTCAGTCTATAAGGTTAATAATGTGTCTGTGATTTAATGAAGATACAACTGTTAACATTCATTTCTGCAATGCATTTAGTTCACAAACACTGTATAATGAATTGAATAGGCTTTATGCTAAACATCACATGAACAAACAGGAAAACAGATCTCATTGCATCCGCTTGTCAGAGAAAATTTTAATGACAGTACGAACTGATGGCGATATCTATAGACTTTTAAGGTAATCGGCTAACCTATCTATTTCTTTTAATTGTTGCTGTGGTGTTTTATTCCGTTTAAATATCAAAATATTAGTAAGAAGAAGTTTTTTTTCGATATCAATCTGCATATGCAGTGTACAATCGGTTATGCTTATCTTTGCTCGCTGCTTTGAAGGTATCTTGAGTAAAACGGCCTTATATTTAAAGGCACATTATGCAGAAATTGTGTTTTTGTCAAACAGCGACCCCTAGAGTCGCTGTGCAATACTTGCACTGTCGTAAATACAGCCCCCACCCCGTACACCGGTACCTGTTCCTGTTCGGTAGGACAGAAGCGTTGGTCATGGAACAGGAACAAGACACATAAGATATTCATCTGGTAATGTTTCACGATTTGATAAAAATATTGGTCTATTGCAATGCGTACTGCATAGTCTACTGAACTAATGATGATGTTCAAAATCGGATAAAAATAACTATATATGTCAAGTGTTAGACTACTTTATGACTACATTATAATAATAAAGTAGCCTACCGCGTTTGGCAGCTTATAACGTTTTTACATGACTGCAGCTAAATCACAAGTAAATAGCCCATAGTCTAGGCCTAATGTATCATTTCATTTTTGTTTTTTGATTGTAATGTAAACATTACAAAATGCCAAACGACATCAATAAAGGTAAATGTACGTCGCATTATTTCATAACATTGGCCATTATGAAGTCATTAGACTTGATTATTGCAATTTATCATAATAGTTTGCAAATTGTGCTCGTTTACACTATGAGCAGATAATTATGTGACATATAGACAACTGTTCTCATGATAATCGCAGGAATCAACGTCAACAGCGTCATCTGATATCCCTCTTGCAAAAGTGCAAGATCAGTTATCAGCAACAGAAGTAGTACTGAACAAGGTTAATCAGGGTGAAACTAGGTATGAATTTCTGGATTCTCTAACTCGCCAAGATTTAATTGACTCAATTTCAATTTCAATTTTAAAAAACACAATTTCAAGTAAAGTTACAGTGAAGTGCACTGTTAGTCAGCTAAAGTTTGTATAAGTACAGTACACACGCCATTACAAATCGGAACCAGATGGACTAGGTGATAAAAACACCTCACAACACCTGAGTTCAGCTGGCAAACTAGCTTGTGCGGCAGGCTATAAAACTAACGCAAAAAAATAAATAAAAAACATAGAAACAAGTGTTTATAAGTAAGTCTGCTAACAGCTCTGATAATCGAAATCTAGCTAAACATATATGGAAACTATTGGACTGGTTATCACCAATGAATGAATGAACAGCATAGTAAAACCAATGACATAACGTTACTACAAGCAAGCGCAACAACATAGGACGCAAACCAGTTTGCAAGTAAGAGATTTACTTACTAGTCCATCAACAAGATCGCCAGGTCAGCATCGCTGTTGCATCCAGTGCTACTTTTTAACTCGCACCAACGAGTGAAAGCCCGAGTGGGACTCTTGTCCGGTTCCTCACGCGGTCAGACTCGCGTTTCCTTTTCCTGCTTTCTTCCGACCACCTTTTCTTTGCTTTTTTCCATCTGAAATGAGCGCAAGTGTCTTCGTTTTTTTTTTTTTTTGCAAGTGTCTTCGTGCTTCATATGTTGTTGTTGTGTGTGACGTCGTTGCCGCAAAGTAAGTCGCGATTCTCGCGAGATTTGTCAGGGGCGCCCCTCTCAGACTTGCATTGCTGGTATTTCCAGTGGCGACCCCCCCCCAAGCTTTACTACCAGGATGATTCGCCCTCTTATGAGTTTGTTTACCACCGAAATTACTTTGAAGCTGTTATATTAAGGTAAAATTCCTGCTTAGTGTGCCTTTAAAGCTACAATATGTTTGTTTGTTTTTTCGCCGCTAGGGGTCGCTAACCTCTTACAATAACAAAGGTGTAGGTTGATGACGCATAAGCAGAATTATGGATCTTGTCGTCATGCTGATGGATCTAATTATGTTTCTAGATAAGTGAATACATTGATGTTTTTAACATGACTGTGGTATGAACACGGCACGATTGCTAATGAGAGACAGATATCAGCGCCACACTCAGCGAGTCCCGCGGATATAAAGGAATAAGGACAATTCATTCTACCGAACTACCCGCAAATGCAGAATTACTACTCGCATAGGTCAGTTTATTTGACGAATGAAACTTGTGAGGTAACGCAGCGCTGTTTCACTTGGTCTACACTATCACACTAAGCTGAATTTGAGAGTGTTGAAAGTTATGTTATTCTAAGTGTTAGTTAGTTGACTGTAATAGACTAGCAGTAAGCTAGATCAACATTAGAATAACATACTGATCATATTCTAACATTTCATCATGTTGAGCTATATAACATTGATTAGTTTTATGTACATTTGCTCACCTGTCTAATAAAGTACATGCAAGAGCGGCATCTCTGTCAAGTCGAAGTTAGTCGCGGACGTGGAGCTCTCAGCATCTCGAAAACGCCCCGCTGATATTGATCCTCGTTTTAGTTCTCCTTTTGTCCCAAAGTCAGCTTGCCATGGTCCAAAATGTTTGAAGATTTCTGATTGCTTAAAATAAAATAAAAAAAGAAGAAATTGTTGATTTGTTAGTCTAATTGAAAGATTGACCAATCAAAATGCTGTGCGGTAAAATACGGCTGTTTTCAAACTTGATTCGATTATGTCATGTGTTGTGCGTAACCTACGATGTGTGTAACACCTTCGCGTAAGAGTTCATTAATATGCGGTGACAATGGCAGGTGCTCAAAGTACAATTTGCGCTTTTTCAAAAAAGCACAGAAAGACGAGCGTGAAGGAGAAAATGTGCCATCTAACTTACATCGGAGTCTGCTTCAGCTTACTACGAGGTGACAGCGAGTGAAGCGGCACCTGAGGCTTCTCAGGACACAGACACATCATTGACATTGTTAATAATCGCCCCCGTAGACTCCGCTTTGTCATGTAAAAGGTAATCCCATGGTTTGAATAATAGCCGCTGAGCTATGTTGTATGCTGCTGAAACAGTGAAGTAAAAATGCTGTGATTTTATGCTGTATATATTTGCTTTTAAATCTTTCCCTGCTGTTTTTCGAACGTGAATTGGTGGATTCTCTGGACTGAGTATGATGACATCATTGACACTTTTTATAATCACCCTCATAGACTCTGACATGTAAAAGGTAATAATCGCTGAGCTATGTTGTAGGCCGTTATGTCTGTTCTGCTGAAACTGTGAAGTAAATTTGCTGTTTTAAATGTGTGCAGGTGTTAAGCTATATATATTAGTTGCCCCCTCATTTTAAGATGGGACCCCCCAAAAATAAAATTCTTGCTACGGCCCTGGTTTGAACGAAACAACAACAGCGCGAGCGTGCCGCTAGACGTAATGCAGTTATCCACAAAGACATCATATAGAACTAGACGCCCTATTGGCCGCTGGGCGCAAGAAATGCGGCAGCCATCTTAAACCGGTCATAATCCTATTGCGTTGCATAGCAGCAGTAGATGCCAGAGCACTATGCAGCATATTCCTGCTCAAATCGGCCGACCATCGCTCGGGGATTACTTTTCACAAGTAAGATTTAAGATTTAACATTACCGTACTATTGTTTGTATTTTGAGAATAAAATATTAAATGTGTCCTGTATTATAGCTACATGTATGACCTTTGCAGCAAAAAAACCCCGCGTGAAAATCAGTTCGGTATTCAGTGAGATATGATTAATTAAATGCGCTGACAGCTCATTGTAACCTGTCAAACTGATTACACTGAGCGGAGGGAGTGACCGGTTTAAGATGGCGGTGCCGCGGCTCGTCCGTGCCAATAGGCAGTAGCGGTCGATAGGGCGTCTATCTATATGATGTCTATGGTTATCCACGTCTGTCGCCATCAGGTCACCATAGTTACTATGGCAGTACGAGCGGAAACCAGGGATAACGTGGATATTACGTCATTGACAGGCGACAATGACCAGGGATGAGCCATTATTTAAAATAGGAATTTCTCTGAAATGAAAAATCTTTGGGAACTTTTGGGATATTGTAAGTACACAACTGCAGGAAATATGTCACACTGTGCAAGTGATTTTTGGATATTTTATAACATATTGTAGCTTTAACAGAGCATATACAAAAGACCTGAACAAGAAACGACGCAACCTGTTTTACAGAATACAAAAGTTTGTTGCGCATAACCCCCATAGTACAGAACATAACGAACACTGTTGTGATGAAAAATCGAGTCCCCCCAGGAATTGGTCTCCTTTAGGACCCCCAGTCATCCCATTAGTTCAACTGACTTTCAATGGGTAGTTTTTTAAGCGGCTGATTACAATTCCTGCAAAATTACGTTATGATTTCTGTCATTCAGTGGCGTAGGCAGAAATTGTATTTTGGGTGGGCCAGTGAAAATGTGAGTGGGCCTATAGTTTTTCCTAGAAATTACTTCAATAATAATTAACCTTAGAGAGTAGAAAAATGAATAGACAAACTGCAAAAACAGTTACACCTTTATATTCGACAAATCATCGTGTTTAACCAACAGAGCTCAATAAAGGCTGGACAAACCAGTATAGACAATAACCTGTCTATTTTATTCAGGCTAGTCAGCAGTGCAAATACAGTTCACCCGAAAATAAAGTAAGCTAAAATAATAATATCGCAGTTAGATCGGCGGGTTAAGCCGCGTCAGGCTGACCGGGAGAGAGGGAGCAAGAAGCGGCCGCCGCCAGCACCTGACTAGCCTTCTTGTGGGTTAATGAGTCTGAAGAACTGGGCTGGGTGGACTCGATAGAGGAAGGCAGTGGCGTGTCTTCTTCCTCAACTCTTGCTTTTTTCAAATAGCACATTAAAGAAAGTTGTTTAGCCATTATTGTGGCGCCGGCGCCGCTGAGAGTTTTCCTGTCGGTGGTCGGAACCCCCAGCAACCATAGCAACCAATAACGTTCCGGAGGCTTTCTACAACCGTAACTTATACGTTCTTTGCTACAACTTGCTTTAACAGTTCTATTTTATTCGGGAAACAAATTAAACACACACAGCAGTCAACAATAAATCAGGTATATATTAATATATTTTCTTAAATACATTTGAATAATAAAAATAAACTAAAAATGTATTTTTATCAAACTTGCCTGGGCGGGTCAGTGAGTAATGTGGGCGGGCCAGTGCCGCCCTGGCCCAATACTAGCTACGCCCCTGCTGTCATTTAAAATGCGTTATAATGACCTTTTAAATTTCATGGTTTATAGACTAGTATATAACTGACGCTATAGGTTGTGAAATCAAGCATTTTTTTAGTTAGCTTACATTCTAGAATAGCATACATCTACAATATCAGCCTGTTAGCTTAGCTTATATTATATTAGGTATGTTTTTTGCTTTCAATAAAGTTAAGTTACCATTACATGTTCCAAATTAATGACATTTGTGTGTACTTAGCATGACAATTAATTTATTAAATATTTAATATATTATTATTATAGCATATACTGTACCACATTACTATTATTGCATAAAATTAATATTAAATTACTTTTACAGAACAAAGTATGTTGCAACAATCCTTATCCTTAAAAAAATTTTATTGTATGGCTGCATTTCCTTTCCATTTTATTTTATAATGCAATATATATTAATTCATTTTATATTTCAAGCATGTTGTTTGTGCACTTAATGTAATAAACATCATACAATAGTTAAATAAGTTATAATTAGTCGAGACATCACAATAACAACTTTTGATCAGGCATTACCGTCTGGGTTCTAAAGGAGACCCAATTCCTGGGGGAGGACTCGATTTCTCATGACACTGTATAGGATCAATGGTTTAAAGCTGCACACTGCCAGTATCTGGTCATCACTGACATCGCTTGGTTGTTGACAAAAATCCTTCATCATCAAATTGCCATTTCTTTGAATCTGAAAAGACACAATCAAAAATCTAGATCTTTGTAACTTTGTATAACATGAAAAAGAGAGAGGAAATTATACAAAACCTTTTTAAGTAAAAGTTTTTATAATCTTCTTTGTAATGTATGACACACATCTAATAAAAAGATCATATCTAGTCTCCAGTAAAATGAAAAATGTGCAGTGTTCTAACCTGATGCTGTCATGGTCAGTGCCAGCTTCCTCATATGTGGACTCAGGCATGCTTCCTGGTGTTTCTCTCAACAGCAGACTCAGGAACATGGGTTCTGGACTGTTTCTTTTCCCATACCTGAGAGAGGTTAGGACAACAAGTATGGAAGCTGGTTTCTGCCGCGGAATAAAAAATAAAAAAAGGCAATAGTGACTTTTTATCTCCCAATTCGGACTGTTTAACGCACAATTGCATGTTAATATCTCACAATTCTGAAAAAAAAAGCAATTCTGAATTTACAATGCGCAATTCTGATTTTTTTTTTCTCTTAAATGAGATTAAACTCGCAATTGTCATTTTGCGGGCGGGTGGGGGTTGGGGGGGGGGGGGGGGGAGATGAAAAGTTGCAACTACCTTTTTATTTTTTTATTCTGTGGCAGAAACAATCTTCCATAGTTTCATAGTTGCAAAAGCATCAGGGGAAATAAAATATGAATACTGTAAAAATTAAAGGACTATTTCTTTGTGAACTCAATTTCAGCTTGCTTGCACGTTGCTAAATACTTTGCTATTGTCCTGCTTTCTGTCTTTTACTGATTAATTTACACTTTTTTATCTTACCTTTGTCGTGTGATGAGCTTGATATAGTGCCTCAGGGCAGTGTAGTATTTGGTCAGGTCCTCTGCAGGGATGGCTGTGTCTCGTGGTGTGTATGGAAATGCTTCTGTGACCCTCACTATCCACATTACAGCAATAATCATGAACATGAACTGATGAGAGTGCATCTAGATAACAGCGAAGAAGAAGATGAAGCTGACTGTATGTACCGTAATACATATGGGATCATCACATGATTCATGCATGCAGCTATGTCAATTTAGCCTAGTTTTGAACAATTACTATATAGAACGGTGTGTGTGTAATAGGCCTAGTTTACCCATTGTGTTTATTTGTTCACACGTTTACCTACAAAATATGATGATGATGATGATGATGAAATTTACATTTTAATTGTAGAATAAAATGTTATATTAGAAATACTGTAATTATTTAAGAGGGTTTTGAACAAGCCAATAGCTCTTGTAACATAATAGGTCAAGTCAAGTCAAGTCAAGTATATTTATATAGCGCTTTTCACAATACAGATTGTATCAAAGCAGCTTCACAGTATCAATCAAAACAACATAACAATGTTTGTTTATTAGTGGAAAACAATAAAATAAAAAAAGACATCCAAGTTTGGAAGGGCTGATCAATGTTATTAATGATTGGTTAATTAATTTGAATATCCCCAACTGAGCAAGCCAAAGGCAACAGTGGCAAGGAACCGAAAAAAAAATAGGCTACTTTTCTTGTGTAAATTTCGAAATTTAACTTGCACATTAACAATGATGACTTGTATAAGATTAAAACAAAACAAACAAGTTATTTTACTTACCTTCCTCTGTCAGACTGTGTATTTCTTGTGAGGGTTTGACCAACAGCTCCCAGTGATCTCAGGTGTAGAGTCTGTACTCTGAGGGCGCTTGCTCGTGTTTTATAGGGCAGACCCGAAGCACACCTCTTTTGATACAGCGCTTAACGCTACTAAAGGGTGTGTCGATGTATAAAATGCATACGACAACTCTGTCAGAAAGAAATAAATTCTCAAACGTCCTGAATGAAACAAACAAGCATTCTGGCTTGTCGCATCTCAAACTCAAGGCTGTAATGTAATTGCTGTCAAGGAGGTGCTTAAAAATTTGGGTTTGGATTGGATTGTAAAAAAAAAAAAAAAAAAAAAAGAGTGTATTGTGCTTGTCAAAAAATTTGAGTAACTAAACAGAATTCTATTAGGTTCAGTTTAGTGACATGGTAACGTTACCATTTCTGGTAATTAAGTTACGTTTTTTTGTATTATTGCTTGACACAAATTTCACGATTTCAATTCAATTCAATTATTGTGATTTGGTTAAACATTGACTCATTTGGATAAATATTAGGTAAACAAGATAGGCGTTAATTTTTCTCAAGAAAACAAATCACCAATGCTAGTTTACATCATAGACTGTAAAAAAGAGGTTTACATACAGAGCCCTATCAGCTGGTATAACGTTAGCTAAGTTAACTTAGCCTATTATTCAAATTAAATTAAATTGAATTAAATTAAAATTAAATAAAATTAAGACGTAGCATAACTTACACATATTTAGCAAAATACTCTCTATAGCTCTTTTTTCTAGCCAACTAACGTGAACGTGCTAACGTTAGTAACGTTATGGTCATTAACGTTAAATTGATTTCTTGAGGTAACGTTAACGTTAAATGTAATGTGACATACTTGTTCTCCAGCTGTTATTTACGTCTTTCCGCGGTTGAAAAACACCGATTGATCGATATTATGTATGAGGAATATACATTTCGGTAAGTTGTACTGTCTTTAAACATTGTTCATTCGTGACGTTAGCATACTATTAGCTAACGTTAACGTTAGAGATGATCGGTTCACGTGCCGCTTGAACTGAGGCGCTAGGGATCTGTCACGTCACATTTACAAGCGCCAAAACGGAATTTATTGTTTGAATTTCGTTATCTGAAGAGCTGACATTTTTTATATATATAATAATAAGTAACCTGCTCTGTCTTGTCGTCGGTCTCCGTATCCTCTCCTCTTGCTTCGCGGTTTTTCTGTGCGTGTGACTTACAATTGGCAGCCCTGCCTGAACACAAAAATTATTTGAACAATGTTTGTAAATAGTTTTGGTTACCATTGACTTTCAAAATATTTTTCAAATTAAGTTTGACAAAAAAGACCGTCAGCGTGGAAATGAGAGTAAAAGACGTCAAATTTCATGTGTCTGTAAACGATGCCTTGGTGTTATTTCAGTTTTTTCTTTAAAATAAACTTATCAGAAATCAGGTTTTTTTATTTTGTAGTTAGGGGGTACAAAGTGTAAAATGATGTGGATTTCTTTTTAAAGCATTTCAACAAAAAAAAAAGAAAAAAGAACGGTCCTAATAATGCACTGTCCTTTTTTCTCTTATAAACAGTTGAAGCCCTATATTATATATAGTGCTATGTTCTATTAAATGACCTTGGTTCATTATTCAGCATCTTAACCGGCCAGTTGAGAGCACTGTATGGTTCTGTGGTCTGATTTCCAATAATTGAACATCATTATGTTATGTTACATAACTTTTTACATCTCACCCTGATGAGCTTCTTCCTAAGTAGTGTAAATTGTACCTTTCATCAATATTTGGACTGATAAATTTTTTTTTTTTTTTAAAGTGGCTAGTGGAGTACCAACTTCAGTTGAAATACCAGGCGACCTATCAAAAACCACATAGAGACTGGTGATGTGAAGGGTGATTGTGCTCAAAATACTAATAAAAATGCGGTTTTACTTTCTCACAAATTTGCTGATGAAACTAGAAAGTTATTATACACTCATATAATTCCTGTGAAAATTCAGTATAGCATGCCAAATTGCTCTCCTTTTTAGAATTTAGAATAGGTCACTTTTTGATGATCCTGGAGAAAAAACAAGGACAGAAAGATAAAAGATATTATGGAGACAATTTTCGAACTGGGCAATTTCAAAGTAAGGTCTTGTCAGCGACAGATTAAAGCTGATAGCCATTTATGTTACACTGAATGGATCTGGAACAGGATAAAACATCACAAAATGGAAAAACCAAGCATATTCTTCCTCTTCTCTGCTGCACATAATGAATTGTATTGACAAAGATTACCACTTTATTCTCCCTTTATACATTTACTTTTATTTATTCCAGGAACACGAAACAGGGTGTGAGGAACAAACAAACACCTCTGTGGGGTTTTTTTTCTTATGAGAAAATGATAAAGAAAAAGGTAAAAGAACGCAAACATGAACACATTTGACTTTTACACATCAACTGAGATGAAGTAGTCATCTTTTAGGGCTTCGGAAGCAGACAGTCTTGTAGAGGAAATCAGCAGCTTTGAGAGGAGCTTCAGCAATTGAGCATCCTGTCAGAGATACATTAGATGATTGAATCCTTTTGGAGTAATAATTTTAAACTTATATTAATATTATACAAATATTTATCAGCTCTTATTTTCTACATACCAGATCCAAACCAGTGAACTCTACATTTTGATGCTCATTCTCTAGAGTTCCGCTGAAGTCTGGAACATGCAGCTGTGAACAGAAAAGTCTACTTTACTGACAGAAAAAGACTTCGATTTACACAAATAGTTATTTTTAAAGTGCCCAAATTATGTTATTTTAAAGGCTTCTTGTTTTGGAGGTCTCCCATAATAGGTTTACATGCATTAAAGGATACTTAAATTTTTCTTATAATATACATTACAGCATCACCTCTTTTCTCAGTGTCTGAAATGAATGATTCAGACTCTCTGTGATTGGTCTACTGCATACAGCACATGTCAAACAAAATCTGAATTTCACCTCAGGATGCTTTTTCGGCAATTGTATAAAGTGCAACATTTTTTCAGCGGCATTGGTCCCAGAAGCATTTTTTTTTCATTCATTTCTCCCATGGGGATTAATCAAACGCGTTATAAGCCATGAATCAAACCAACCAGCTACGAGATTAATCATAACATTACAATCTTTGATTTGAAGCAAAAACAAAAAGTATTTGAAAATCGGACAAAAAGACAAAAGGTACAAAAGTATTTAACAGTTTTAATAAGGGAAAAAACTACAATCCCATGAAGCATTGCAAAAAGACTAATCAAATTAAAAACTATGGAGAAATATAAAACTACTCATTTAAAAAAAGTTGATTATAAAAAAAACAATATATTTAAGTTTTTTTTGGGCAAAACATGCACATATATACAAATAAGTATTTTGAGAACGTAGGGACATCAACAATCAAAACGGACAACGCTTAAGAGCAAGAGCTCTTATGGTGCATTTTGATCGTCAGGACTCGTTGATTGGTGGAATTCTCTGTACAGCATCATGGGTAATGTAGTTTTTCATCATGAATTCCATTGTTAAAGAGTATTTAAAAAAATAAGTTAGATAAGTGAAGAGTTCAGAAGCAAAAGCCTCTAAGTGCCATTTGAAATTTTCTTCTAGAATGATAATTTTTATCAAGCTTGTATATTTAAGTTCAGTAATTTCACTTAAATGGCAATGAAGATTACCTATTAATTGTAATTTAAGTGAAATTACTGAACTTAAATATACAAGCTTGATAAAAATTATCATTCTAGAAGAAAATTTCAAATGGCACTTAGAGGCTTTTGCATCTGAACTCTTCAAGTATAAAATAAATAAGTAAGAAATAGTACAGGCTGATGGCTTCAACAGAAGCAAATACCAGCGATTAACAACCTCGTAGCACAGTGTCGAAAGGTTTACTAGTTATCTTTAAAAATCTATTTCCCGATGGAGAAAATGAATGGGGTTTACTTCCGGGACTTGACTGTTGCACTCTAATGACGTTGGTTTTACCGTATCAATTTGAGTCCTCATCCTTTAAAAATGCATGATAAGTGTATTTTTATGGAGCCCCTAAAGGAACATGGAGATGGAAAAAAACCATGAGATGAGAGAAAAAATTGTGCATCAATACTTGTGTTCTACTGCAAATGTTTTGCGTTCCTCCAAGAAACTTTCAGTTCGCTCGCAAACCTGTTCTTTGCGAACGAATGCAAAGTTTCACTGGGGAACGCAAATGTTTTTGGGAGGGAATGCAAAGGTTTCGAGAGCAAACGCTAAGTTTCTCAGGGGAAAGCAACAAAAAAAAAAATTTCCCCTCCCATATCATATGTTTTCCATCACCATGTCCCTTTACGGGCTCCATAGGATTCGATTTCGCTGTGCAGAAAACAGCGTCTTCTCAACATAACGACAACACGAACCAAACTCTTCCAGGCCTCAGTTACAACTACAGTGTTTGAGGGCGGGGTAAAGTAGGCATTGCTAGTGGGTACCCAATGAACACCATAGGGTGGCATTATGTAAATTCATTACAAACCTACGTAGGTTCTTCAAAAGTCTGGAACGACTCGTTTCAGGTAATGATCTTAGAAACTTTGCAGACCTTTTACATGCACACACTGTAAAAAGTGAACAGTGATCAGAAAGCTCTTCGATTTCATCAAAAATATGTGTTCCGATGATGACTGAAAGGTTTTACGGGTTTGGAACGACATAAGGGTGAGTAATAAATGACAGAAATTTCCTTTTTGAGTGAACGTACCTTTTAAGGTAAGTTAACTGATCACTTATTACAGTGTAAACACCTATATTACAGATGTATTCATCTGTAAAAGCCTAATAGAGGCACTTTAAAGATACCAGGTGATTTTATATTTTTATATCTTATAATTACATACTTATGTATATTTGTAATATAGCTGTATATAATAGAAATGATAAACTAGAATTAACTTATAATTGTATTTAATAAATAAAGCAAGCAAGCAATATTTCTACCCAGAGCATGATTCCTCCAAAGGCATACATGTCAGCGGCTGGGGAAGGCGGCTGACCCTGCTTCAACTCTGGAGCCACCAAACTGATGGAACCGGCCACCATCCCGCTGTCAAACACCCTCTGCTCCTAAAAAATATATACATTTTCAAAACTATATTTATATCTATAGTTAATAATCAAGATCAGGTCTGTTTTCATTTAGGTTTTCCCCCAAAAGGTAAATGAATCCATAATGTCAATGAAGGTGCATTTTATTTAATTTCACTTACAGGTGTCTTTGTGAAATCGTAATCTCCAACAATGCCTTTCTCTCGGCCGATGGCAAACACGTTGTTGGGATGCAAAGATGCATGCGTAATAGATGCTGCATGAAGACTCTGCAGTCCCAGAGCTACACCCTTCATCACCTTCCTAACCTCCTACGTCACAATAAAAATTAAAATCAGAGGATAATGCATTCAAAATAAAATAATCACAAAATGGATGCACCAAAATTTTAATTCTAGCCAATAAATATTTCTTATGTTACAGCTGATAAACCTATTAAGGCTTGATATTAAAATTCTATACTTTTTGTCTAAATATATAAAATTATAAAAATCAGTCATGACTCAATTCTTAATAATGCAAAGATAAGATTTGCGTGCTTTATGAGAATTTGATGTTAATCTGTATGCATTGTAGACAAGTGGTAAAGTTTGTCAAATACATTTGGAAGTGATGCACTCACACAAGAGGACAGTGGGGAGGATTTCTGAATGGCCCTGAGACTTCCATTAGAGTAGTGCGGTACCATGATGTATGCCAGTGGATCAGACTGGATAGAACGGAAGACATTTTACGCGTGAGATGGTACAGAGCAGTAACATCAGCAAAAAAGACAGAAACAAGTATAGTTAAATAGGAAGAGAACTTTGCCGCAAAACAGCGCCAGAAGAGGAACCGCTGTGGCCGGATTCTGCTGCTGAGCTCTGTGATAGTGAGCGGCTTGTTCAAGCATCTTCACCTCCGATTCCTCATCCACAGCGTAGCACTGCAGACAACCCAACATCCTTAGAGACATTCAGCAATGTACAGCGACAACAAAACCTCTTTGGATGCTATGATTGTCACTGAATTAGGTTAACGAAATATCAAATACGTGGCATTAAAAAAAAAAAAAAGTTTATGGTTATATTATAAAATATATGTATTTTTCAAATCCTTACAATTATTTGTCACTTTAATTTTATGCTATCATATGGATGGTACCAGATGGTAATAGAATGTGTTTTTAGTCGAGGTTGCGGGGGTGGGGGTGGGGGGGTGCACACACACACACCCGTTCAAAAATTTAGAATAATTAAGATTTTAATGTTTTTGAAAGAAGTCTCTTATGTTCACATAGATTGCATTTATTTGATCAAAAATACAGTAATAATAGTAATATCGTGAAATATTTTTACAATTTAAAATAACGGTTAAAAAACTTAATTTTCAGCATCATTACTCCAGTCTTCAGTGTCACATGATCATTCAGAAATCATTCTAATATGCTGATTTGATGCTCAAAAAATATTTGAGATTTGAACATATTTCATATTTTTGTGGAAACTGTGATAGACTACCATTCAACATTTTGGGGTTATGATAAATAAATAAAAAACACTTTTTATTCATCAAAGAATCCTGAAAAAAATGTATCAGTTTCCACAAAATATTAAAATATCAAACTGTTTAGATATATATATATATAAAGAATAATTCCCATACTTTCATTTATTTATTCATTATTTGATTATTTAATATTGTATTCAAATGTAGATTACAGTAATAATAAAAACGGAGTATATGTGTCCTCACTTTTGGCTTGTAGTGTACACATATTCCTACAGTACCTTGACTAAAGCACAGCAAATTAATGTTTAAGACAGTAATTTATGGGGTTAATTTCCCGTCAAAAGTATTGTGGTCATGGATTAAAAAAAAATTACAAACACAAGTAAAAATACTGTATATTGCACAAAACTGAAACATTAATGGAAAATTATCAGAATAGCAAACAACGTGGTCACGGAGAGAAAAGTAATAAGCATGAATCAAAACTTTAAAACACATTTAACCTTATATTGCTCAAAGCTAAAACATTAATGCAAAATGATCTGAATCACAGATTTTGTGCTCATACATTAATTTCTTCCACGTTCTGCGCTTGCTTTTCCAAACGTTGCAGTTAGAGCTCACGTAAATCAGCGCCAAATGAAAAGTGTTTGTATTCTGTCTCTGATATCACGTCACCAAACTGCAGCTACTGTACATCAACCGCTAGACAAAATGGCTCATATTTTCTGAAAATAGTTCATTATTTTGTGATGAAAAAAGGCAATAATTATTTGTGTGTGTAAATTAAATTATGATAATGAAAAAATATTGATTTTATACACAGTTCAATAAACATTAAGAATCATGCTGATATTCGGGGGAAACAATCTTGCTCGTTTGCTTTACTGTATCATTTTATGATCTGAGGCCATGTTTACACGGAAACGATCTGAAGAGAAAACGCAAAAGTGGCGTTGCGTTTTCACTTTTTATTCTGCGTTTAGACGAGCGTTATGAAGGGGAAATCTGCGTGCATATGGTGACGCAAAAGTGTGTGAAATTCGATGTAGTATGCACTCCAGGCGGCTAGGTGGCAACGAAGCACTGCCACACAACAACACCAATATCTGAGAATATTTTGGACAACTGCTGAAAAGACTCTTGTATGTTTATCAGAGCTGCTGTGGCAACTTGAAGGTCCGACGTATGGAACTAATCCGACATGTTAGTTATTATTTTCCTGTACTGGCGAATGCCTGTGACGTAAACGCGCACGTGATCGAGGGCAGTTTTGCGTTTTTACCGGTTTTTACCCTTTACACGGGAACGCGACGGTGGAGCGTTTTTAAGTTTTCCACTCTGGAGGGTGGTTTCACTTTTTTGTGTTTTTAAGCCATAAAAACGGCGGCACCGTGTAAACGAAAGGCACATCCGATAAAATATTTTTGCGTTTTTACTCGGAATCGTTCTCGTGTAAACAGGGCCTCAGTGTAACACAAAATGTGATACATTTTATAAAACCAACACCCTTGTTACAAATGAAATACTCTACATGAAAGAAAGGTACAAATCGGTTTATAGAAAAACAAAACATGATAAAATATTAAGGCAATTTACAATTATGAGCAGTATACAATGTACTAGCATAATTGTGACTGGAATATCTTACTCGTAGTTCAACTGTAGTATCTAGCAGTGTGCTAGGATTCATGTTATTATCTTATGCAAAAAAAAAAACAGAATTTGCAGAGGCAACAAGCATATTATTATAGTGTATGAATTAGTTGTGCACGATATATCGGCCGACATGGCCATTTTTTTACACATCGGTATCGGTCCGATGTCGAAATAGGGCCGATGTGAACAGGCCGATATTCATTCCTGTGTATTTGACACCGTGTGGAGTGTGGGGGCGGGGATGTTTGTTTTTGCACCAGCGCATACATTACAGTCACATAATGTGCTGAAGCAGGTGCTGGAGGCGGCAAAAAAAAGTCAAAGTCAGTTTGACTTTGCCTTTGGTGAGGGAGCAACGATGTCGTCTGTCTGGACGTTCTTCAAAGTGTCTGAAGAGGATCCTCGCTGTGCTGTATCAGGGCTTGAGTTTCGGTGCGGGAATGCGGGGATTGCGCATAATTTAAACCATTCCCGCAAGGTTAGCTTTTATAGTGCGAGAAATTCCCGCACAAATATTTTTGCTTCATCTCAGAGCAAATGATGAAAAAATAAATTCACAGGCGAGTCAAACTGTCTTTTATTTTCGAATGTAATTCCTCAATCAGCGCTGGTATTCTCTGTCTTCCGCTGAGCCCTGGCTGTGTAGACAGCCAATGCAGTCTGCGTTGCGCTGATCTTATTCACACTATCGAGTGTAGGTGCAGGCGTGCAGCATTCTAACATTGAGTCATAATGTGCTGTTTGTGAAGAAATTATCCGATTCCAAATTATGTCATGTTAATCACGAAATTGAAACATTAAAAACCATTTTGCTCTTTATGGTGTGCGAGTGATAGAGCGCGGCAGCAACTGATCAGCTTACAGCGTAATGCTCGGCCAAACAGCTGATCATAGCTGCACAGGGCGCCTTATTATTTGTCATCTCCATAAATATATCTAGTAGTAAAGCTAATGCAAGGGCAATAAATCAATTCATCTTTTGCTGATACTTCCTTGTCATCATGGAGAGTGCAGTTCATGGTTGCATAGCAACGACAGACGCCACGGGAGAGGGGGCGCTTGTGGAAAGGAGACAGCGGAGCGCCCGCGCTTCCACTTGTTTTTACACATCTAGAGTAGTGCTGCACTTTTAATCATCATATCACAATCGTAATCACGATGTCAAGCCTATGCGAGTATATGACGCAAAATGCTGCGATTTTATGTGAAATAAACAAATTAGGGCTGTTAACGCAGCATCTGTTATTTTTTTGTCATCCTTTGGCTAGTGTTACATTATCCCGCTCTTATTCGTGCGAATGCTTTAAACCAGTGATCCCCAACCCCCGGTCCCCGGACCGGTGCCGGTCCGTGGACCCGTTAGTACCGGGCCTTGAAATATTCCCTGAATAATTATTATTATTATTTTTTTTTAAGTGCTATGACATGTCATGTTATGTTATTTAATCCAAAACATAAACAGTAAATAGATAAAAATGTGTTTCTTTGAGCGCGTTCATTCCGATTGCTTAGCAACGCGTCGCATCTGAATGGACTGCAAAAAAAGATAGGCTACCGGTAAACTGGAGCACTTTGCTAGCACTTTATTCAACTCAAAGAAACGTATCCTATATGATATTAATCAGATATATACAAAATAAACATAACATTACAAATTATAACTGCACAAAATTACGAGAATGCACAAGTGAATTTGAACTACGTGCCATTCAGAATGACTCATGTTGTGGACGCGCTCTTCCTGGAGCAACGCGACACAGCAACTAAACCCAAATAATTCACAATGTTTTATTAAAACATTGTTCTCTTTATAATGTTATATAATATGACAGTAGGCTACCAACAGTCATTATTAGTCGTGCAGTGTCGTTTGAGCTGCGAGCGCTGAAGCTGAAGAGTATCACCATACACTTTACTACATTAATTTTTAACCAAATGCATCCTATATGTCGTGAGATAAATCAGATATAGATAGGCCTACACAAAATAAACACAATATTACAACTTACATTTGCACAAAACAAAAGGCTGCGAATACACACGCAAACTTATAGTCATGATAGTGTAATGAACCGGCGCGCTCTCTTTACATGTTTCGCGGTTGAGCAGCACGCACGCGCATGAACCTGCTTATCGTCGATTAAACGTTAACATCCCTATTTTGCACCAAAACACCAAAGCAAATTCCTTGTATGTGAAAACTTGGTACATGCCAATAGAAGTAAATTCAATGTAAAATTCAATGTAAAATACAATTTGCCATTTCTGCCACCTGCTATGAGTGAGTGCTGTGTGAGTTGCTTTTGAAGTAGACCTAATTGTATGGGAGAAAAGGGAAACATTTTGTGAACCGGTCTGAAAGTTTAAAAAGATTGGTATATTCATATAAGTAGCCTTTGTTGCCACCTAGTTCATTATATGTAAAGAAATTATAGGCTGTTACTGTTTTACACAGTGATATGTTCCGAATCCAAACGATACATCTTAAAATTGAGGCATTAAAATTGACAACTGGTCCCTGGAATTTTTTTTATGAATTTGCTGGTCCCTGGCACAAAAAAGGTTGGGAACCCCTGCTTTAAACCATTCATGCGCGACAAGTCAAAAGAGAGCGCGGTGCCTGTGAACCTGACTTTGACTCACAAATCGCGCCAGTATCATGCGCATGCACAGACCGCGCGCCAGAATTGTTATCTTTCGCGCTTGAACGAACAATAACACACACAATTATGCCAAATTGTCGTTTGTCGAGTATCTTCATAACAAGAGCAGTCATATGATGGACATAAAGAGTTGTGAGAGAAGGAGGCCCATGTGAGATCCACGTCTAGCTGCTCTTAAAGGGCCAGCAGCCAAAGCTTTCTGTCAGTAAAGTTAATCAAAGAACAAAGAAAATTACTCACTGCTCTTGACTAAAGAACTTGTGTAGCTTTAATAAGGATTAGTCTATATATAATTTAGAATTTATGCAGCTCAGACTGATAACTTTATTCAATTTATGTATAGGCTATGTCCTACCTGTTAGACAGGAAGGGCACAGGTAAATATGACATTTATTATGGGTTTATGTGAGGATTGTTTTAAGTTCACTTAAATTAAAAGCTATTATCTTTTTTTAAGCCTAGTAAATGTTTTTTTTTTTAATTAGCATGTGACTGCGCGTTTCTCCTGGTTTTCTATTGTTTCTCAGCGAATCATATTTGATTATCATAAAAATGTGTTTTCTATGCAGAGATATCGACATCGGTAAATATCGGTATCGGCCGGAACAGCAATATTAATATCGGTTATCGGTATCGGCCACAATTTTCACATCGGTGCATCACTAGTGTTGCGGCGATCTGCTGGGAGGTGTGTCTGTGCGTGACAGCAAGTGTGCAGCTCCGCTGCGCGCCTCAGCAGGTGCGCGAAATTAGACTAATGAGCAGAGACGCTAGAAAGCTTCAGACAATGAAAGCAGGGCATGTGTTTGTTCAGCTTTGCAACGCAGTTAAGAGTAGTGGAAGAAGGAAGAATTCGCTAAAGAATCACGGATAAAACTCATGGGAAAAGGAAAAGATCAAAGGGGCTACCGGTAAGCTCACATCTCTTTACTGGTCTCTGAGGACTGAAAATGGGATCTCTGGCTATGTAGTTGTCTGGATGGGCACGCGAAATGTGTGGTCTGTTAAGTGCATTGTTAATTCATTGTTAATTGCACTATTAATAGTTGAGGCTAAATATTTTTGTACAAAGCTATGTAACCATTCCTGCGCAGAGATAGCCTTGTGCTAATCTACAGTAATATTGTTTGAAATGGGTTTTCATGTAGGTTTGTAATAATGGAATATGTCATATAACTTCTGTATAGAATGATCTAGGGTAAACAAAGACAGGTTAATTTAAGAAGAAATGGGTCTAAAAGTAGAGCTGGCTTTCTGGAAATGTAATGCCTGATTTACACTGTTTACCTGGGATGATAAAAATTTAAGGAATGATTGATTGATGTGTTAAACCAGCTTATCCTTTGCTTGTTGTATTTTGCTGTGCTTTATTGTATTTAATGGGAAATATTAAACTTTATTTAATTTGTTATTTTTGTATGTTTAAAAGTTTTTCACCTTCCTTGTTACTGGTCAAATAAATTGAACAACGAGTGAAATCCTGAGTCTGGTTGATTCCTTCTCTTGTCAAGTGTGAGAAGCCATGATGTTTTAAATACACTTGACAACTAGTATGAATACTTTAAAAATACAAAACTACTGGCAGACTACTGGCAGGTGTAGACGAGCCATTAATTCAAAATGATTAAAAAAAACAAAATTAGTTGAGGCACAATTAAAAATAACAAGGACTCTGGAAGGTTTCTGGCCTATTCTATATCATAAAGTAGGATAATGTTGAGATGTGACTGGGTCTGCCTTGATGCTGAAGCATTATACTTGTCTGTCACATGCATATTTGTACTATATTTCACGTTTTTGGTGTGTGAAATTCCATTGTTCTTCACTCTTGTCTTTTCAAAATGTCCTTACAGTTGAAGACATTGACCGGCAATAATTTTGACGGGAAATGAATCCCATAGTAACTGACCTTTAGGACTACTTTCTGCCCCAGGAAGTCTGTGCTAAGAAGAGGTCTCCTCCCACTCAGCTCTCTCATCGGCTCTGCGTCAAACATGTCTCTGTCCAAGCTCTTCATTAACAGTCCTGCAGAGCTCTGAAAGCACACGCATGCAAAAAATTAAACAATATCACTCAACATTATTTGTTCTATCCCAGTAAATATTACAAAACAAATGGCTGAAATACTTCTTTTGGAATTAATAAAAAAGTATATAATATACTATACTTTTCTCCCACTGCTGTAATTCCTGCTTAAACCGCAGTTAAACATCATAGCTGTGACAAACTGATAAATAAAACTGATAATGAAAATAATCGTGCAGTGTATACACTAAATATTAAGCAGCACAACTGTTTTCAACATTGATAAGTATAAACTATTAAGTACTCTAATCGTTGAACACATGCAGAGACACTTTTGGCAGATTTCTTTTTTTGAGTCACAATTCTTCTCACTCGACGTCTGTGATTTCATTTTCCGATTCAGACGGGACGAACATCTCCATGTTTATTACAGAGGTCGAGTGTGTTTTCTAGACGTGGGCATTACAGAAGGCCATGTGCTTGTGCAAAGTACGCCTGTGAAACACAAATTTCTCTAATGCCCCCCTGGAAAACTAGTCCCGTCTGAATAGGGCTTAATATACACATAGCTGAATCGTATTGATATCGTCTTGGTCTGGAGAGAGGTTTTCGTAAGGTAACGTGACAATGGCTCTCAATGAGAGCATGCTGCAGTTCCAAATTTTACCACAGATATATATTAGAACTGGGGAGGATCTTTCACTATTTGCACTTAAGCCTGTTTTATGCTTCTGCGTCGCCGCGAACCCCTCTCCAACCCCTACGCCGTAGCTCGACGTGCACCACCAAAAAATTGTAACTACGCGTCGAGGCGACGCAGACCGCAAGGGCTGTGATTGGTCAGATTCAACGGAATGCAACGCAACCTGACGCAGAACCATAAAACGGCCACGACGCCGTACGAGTGACGGCGTAGCTACGCCGTGGAGTTGACGCAGAAGCATAATGAGGCTTGTAGGTACTGACAAAACAAGTACTCACCATATAGCCATTGAGATCGGCATCAGGAAAGATCATTGGTAACTCAGGAAAGCCTCTTTTCACCAGGTCACACAGCATTATCTGCACATCAGCACATTATGGACATTTCAGGCATTAGGTAACAAAAAAAAACAGCTGCAACCTGACCTTCATTATTCAAAATATATAAAGCACATTCAATGTATATACATTTTACTTTTATATTTTTATGTAACATAATTCAACATGGGCATTTCTATCCCATGACTTGTATTTCATTGCCAACCACAGGTATAAAGGCATAAACACCGAATTATATTATAATTCTTTGCCTTTCTTAACTGTGGAGGAACAGTTCACTTATGTGTTCATTCTAAGAATCTAAGCTCAGTATCTTCTAAGAATCTGACAAATCTGTATACACATCTAAACATACATATTGCTTCTTCTCTTGGCTGATTTCCTGAAAGAGAGCATTCCTCGTCTCAGCGATCTCCTCCTTCTTCTTAAGAATCTCTGGCAGGTCCAGCTCTTCTGCCTGAAGGACACTCAAACTGATAAACTGATCATCTCCATTGGATGTAATCAGCATAATTTAGTGTCAAATCAAAATCAAACCAATAAATCACTATTTAGCCCCTGGTCATCTGAGATCCCAGCGCATTTTGTGAACTGTGGCCCCACCATGTGGTTTCTCAGCACAGGACTGTACTCACCTCCTCCATACAGCTGGCCTCAACCAGTTTCCAGCGCAGCTGAGATCGCAGGCTCCGGATGCGCTTCTTTACTGCAAACAGTTCGTCTGCTTTCGGAGGGCTGCTCTGCCACTGCTGTAATTCCTGCTTAAACTGCAGTTAAACATCATAGCCGTGACAACTGATAATGAAAATAATCCTGAATTATAAGAAATGTTTCTTGAGCATCAAATCAGCATATTAGAATGATATCTGAAGGATCATGTGACACTGAAGACACTGAAGAAAAATTCAGCTTTGCCATAACAGGAATAAATTACATTTTAAAATAGATTTACATATTTTAATTTGTAATAATAAATTGCAATAATATTCATTCACAATATTACTGTTTTTACTGTATTTTGATTATTGATTATTTTGTAGGGCTGTAATCTCCCAGTCGATTAGTCGATTATTGGTCGATACGTTCTGGCTCGACCAAAATTCTGATTTGTCGATTTTTTGCAGCGTTCATTTCATCCGGTTTGCTGCGTTCATTTCATCAGTTGGAAAGCACTAATTGCTATTGGGGGTGTTTTCAGAGCACCCCTGTTTCACAGGTAACAGTCTGTCTTCAGAACACCCCCCTTGTTTTCACTTTTTTTGGATTAGTCCAACCCACCGGAGAAGAGAGACAGATTGAAGAAAGTAGGCTACTAGAAGGTTTGCTGAATATTATTTATTTAATTGTGAGAGTGTTTAATCAGTCCTCTTCTACCATGTATACCATAGCATTTTTTAAAGTTAATAGTGTATTCGTGTCTCAGCCGCGAGCTGAGCTCCTGTGTTCAGCTGCACAGAGCGGCTGCACTGATAGTGTCTGTCAGTTATTATAATACAAATGAAAAAAACAATTGTCTAAATTATGTTGCATATTCCTCAAAAGTTCTCGTGATGTTATCACTAGTTGACAACAGTACTATTTTCAGAAAACATAGGCTACGATATTGCGCAGGTGCACGTGATGCAGCGCTGTCCGAGCCGACAGACTCGTGTGTCACTCATTTCAGTGCAAAATAATTCGGTCAAAAACGATTTAATATACTGCAAATAGCCTACAGTTTTGTATGTTTATTTGTAATTCATTTAGGAGGAAAACAAGGCTACCAAGTACTGCGCAGCTAATTCATTTTTTTATTTTTTTATTCCTAACGTTTCCTAACGACTTGATGAAGTTTTTCGGTTCCTTGCCACTGTTGCCTTTGGCTTGCTCAGTTGGGGATATTCAAATTAATTAACCAATCATACCATTGATCAGGTCTACCAAACTTGGATGTCTTTTTTCCAGTAATAAACAAACATTGTTAAGTTGTTTTGATTGATACTGTGAAGCAGCTTTGATACAATCTGTATTGTGAAAAGCGCTATATAAATATATTTGACTTGACTTGACTAACGTAATTTTTAGTCGAAAATTTCAGGACTTCAGTCGACCAAGATTTTCTTTGGTTGATTACAGCCCTATTATTTTGATCAAATGAATGCATCCTTGGTAAGCAGAAGAGACTTCTTTCAAGATGCTAAGAAATCGTACACACCCCAAAAATTTGAAAGTATTAATATTTATACATCTAGAGATCAGCACTCCAAAAAAAAAAAAAAAAGCTTTTCTGGTCAGCCACTCAGAGAATCTCTTACCTTTGTGTTGAGATCGTACTTTTGCCTGATCTCCTCTAACAAACTTTGTTCTCTCTGGATGTCTCTCATGGCTTTGCGAAATGCATTAAACACGATTTTCCTTTCTTGATTGTCTTGTTCCTATGAAAAAAGTGGAAAACAAATTTTCCATTCAGTAATAAAGTAGTACAGTACATTTCACACTTCTGTTTATCTAAAATTGCACTGAGGAAAGCCCCTCTGGATAAAACCTGAGGGATTGTGCCCTCGCTCAAAAGAAAGGGAATGCACAGGGAAAGGCAGACATAGTTGAGCAGAATGTGGTAGATCAGGACAGAAACTCTTACAGAAAATTCAGTACTGAGTTCTTCACACAGGGCATTGTCAGCATTCATCAGGATCTCATCCACACTTTCTGCAACATCTTCTTCGGTCACTGATGTTTTCTCCATCAAACACGAAAACTGAAAATGAACAAAGGCTTCATCTTAAGGCTTTGAATAAAGTACCTTGATACAATAAACCATAGCTGTGTCCCAAATTACACATTATACACTTTGTACTTATCCACTCAATGTACATGTATGAATTTTATACGGTTATTTTGCCATTCAACATCAGAGTCAGAGTACAGGTATATAAAGTGCACTCTTTCTTTTTGAAATTTTCAGCGTGAAACTACATGCACTATTTATACTACAAAACAAAAAAGCATAAAATAGTGCACAAGTACACGAATTGGGTAGCACCTCATGCCTATCCTTCTAAATTAAAAGCCAATTAGCCAAATAATTACCTAACAGTAAAAGGAGACATGAATTTAATGAGGTTTACATGAACTAACATACCTTGCTAAGCCTGGCTGCCCAGCCGCTAAGAGCAAGGAGAGCCTCGTCTGTAGCTTTTCGTACGTTTTTGATTTTCTGTTGTTTGTGCCCCTTCCACTCACAGAACTTCTCAAAAGAGTACTCTTCGGTCTCCTCCGCCAGCATAACAGAGCTAAATATGGCAGTCAATGATGATGCAACTTCCTGTAGATGCAAACGACACCATTTAAAATGCAGAAATGAAAACCTGTAAGGTCAGTCTTTACATACATATTTTAAACACAAGACAGTCCTGGGGTCTGTTCTTCGTACCTCGCTTAATATATCTGAGATGATTTGACAGATGCCAGATCATCCATTCGTGATAATTGATCTCTGGCTAATTTGGTTCTTCAAACAAATTTGCAGATTTCATTAAAATATCTAGATTTAGTTGTCGGATATAACTGCGTTTTGTTGTGTTTATTGGAAAGGACAGATATATTGATACTCGAAACATGATCAGCAATCAGCGATTGGCTGGCGTCAAGTGCCATAACATAATAAAAACAGGAAACGGCCAAGCTGGCAAAATTACAAAGTTGTAACAGATAAATGAAATCTGTAAATGTTTGTTACACATTCCAAATTATTTTTCATGATTTCTAGTATTTGTACAGGCTTTTTTTTATTGTAGTTAGCAATTAATTTCATTTTACATGTGTAGTAGATAAAGCTTCTTAAGGGTCAATAACATATTTGTAATGGCACAGCACAGCAGACACTGGGTTATCTGCAACTCCTGCACTGTATCAAGCCAACCGTATAATAGCTGTCACCGTTCAAATAATGCATTGTTCTCTATGTAATGCGTGTAAGGCTCCAATACAATTATGCAGTAATTATTCCCTTGCAAATAAATCTCTCAATGAGTAATATTGTCTCTGTCTATAATAGACGACACAACATAATAATAATTTTTATAATGAATTTGAAAAGAATTATGATGTATATAAAAACATATTTCCATTTAAATGTTTAATTGTTAATTTCCCTGATTCAATAGTGTACCCTTGTAAGAAAGTAGCAATGGCTGGGACAGACTGCAGCAGAGTAGGCTCTTGGAAAGGAAGGGTTCACCAAAGTGTTTTTTGACCTTGGATGCATGTAAACCTATTGTAGGAGACCTCCAAAACAAAATTAGGATTCTTTAATGTAGTATAATAGGCCAGGGACACTTTAAAATGAAAACTAAAAATATATATTTTTTAAAATACCATAATGGCATAAATAATCAAAAAAAAAATCCTAAAAATGTCTTCACTGCATACCTTCAGCTTGTCCAAGCGTTCATTGATTGGCAGCTTGTCCACCTCTTGGAGGAAGTCATCTACAGCAGCTAAGAGAGGATCACGGGCCTCATTCCTGCTGTTCACCAGTGACTCTATTTCTGCCATCTGACAGAACACACACACAAACATCTTACAAGCAAAGCCATCGCCAACAGGAAATTCCTAACAACAGTAGTTCACACGATGTTCAGGAGAATGTATATTTTACTCACGGTTTGATGGCCTCTTAGATTCTCTAAGGTTTTGTCATAAGCTTTCCACGCAAGCTCCAGCCTCTCTGAGCTCAACGGCACTGAGATCCTGTAGTTCATGATGATGGTGATGGACTCCAACAGGTGATCTTCATCAGCGGAGCATGGATTACTCTCCCTGAGGTTCAAACCCACAATAATGGCAAGTGCACCAACTCTGAATCACCAACACTTATACATTAAAACCAATGATAACTTTTCAAAAACAACAACTAAGTGTTAAACAAGAAGTGTTACACTATTTTCATGTATTTTTTTCTGAAGAAAACCGCCCATCTATCTACTTTGATTCTATAGTATTTGGTAGGATTGTTTGCACTGTGTTCTATGTGGTTTTTATTGTGTTGCTATGAAGTCGCTAGGGTGTTCTGGGTATTTGCTAGGTGTCCACATGGAATGGAATGGAAATTATTTTATTTGAAACAGGGACAATGCACAAAAAACATTAAACTTGTTTATACAAGAGAATATGTCTTGAGCCAGGTTGTAGCAACAATTGCTAATTTAACATCAAAGGAGCCCACCTCCATGTCTACAAACAGTGCCCTTTAATTCTATTTAATTGTGCCCATTTTATTGCCACTAATGCTAAAATTTTACATCCGATGACAAAAAGACACAACTGACCAATCAGAACCAAGTATTTTGCCTTAGCAAGCAACACTAATTAATAATAAAAAATACAAGTGACCATCATAAGATAAATCTTACCTTTTGGACCATGATAAGCCCAAATGGGGAAAAAAAGAATGATGTTAAATGTAAAAGCTATATATGAAAACCCAACTAAGTGTCAACATTTTGAAACAGAAACAATGCCCAATTGTAGAAAGTATCCATTAAGGTAAGAAGAAAAAATCCTTTTGCCTTAGTTTCCTCAGAGAATCCACTTTCTTAGCCAGCTGGGAAATTCTGCTTGCAACTGTTGTAGGAGGTTTATCTTCAGTCTCCTTTGTCTTCACACAATTCTCCTTCACTGTCTGCAAAATATGAACACACCTTTATAAGATAAACAGATGTCATAACCTAAAACACGCTAAAAAATGACCCAAATAAAATAAAAAAAACACATGTGTGAAACAGCTCAAGTCAAGGGCACCTGGAGCTCTAGTTTGGCCTCCTCTAGCTGCTGCCCCAGGACAGATGCATGCTGCTGGATGGCACTTCCTTCCTCTTTTAGCATCTTGATCTCCAAGTCCTTCTCATTTATCACCTCTCTCATCCTCTGGTTACACGAAACAGCACAGAGGCCACAGATGATCTTGCATGTAACCAGGGTTTTCACTTTCATTATATAATCAAGTGTGATTTCTTACATGTAGCATAATGATAATGTGAACCAAGCATCAATGTAGATACATACACTACCATTCAAGAGTCAGTAAGAGTTTTTTTAATGTTTTGAAAGAAGTCTCTTATGCTCACCAAGAATGCATTTTTTTTTTTATCTTACTGACCCCAAACTTTTGAATATTAGTGTACACTGAAAAAATTTTCTGTCTTTAAATATCTTGAAAGCTGAGCAATGGAAAAACAATGGTTTTGCTGCCGGACCCAAATATTATAATTTGACATCAACTAGCAACCATGTTTATTGTACAATTGTAAACTAAAATAATTGTTAGATTTAAAGTATTAAACTAAAAGTGAATATATAATAATAATTTAAATATTTAAAATGTAATAATTAAAATAATAATTTGAATAAATGTTCAAATATATAAAAATCTACGTTGTTGGTTTTCTAAATTGTATGCACATCCTTATCAATAAATAAATATGGGTATTTTTTTCCCCCTTTTGAAAATTGACGGGGTCTCTCTGAATATTTGGCTGGCAGATTTGACCATTGGGTGTGTGAGACTGGAGAAACTGGAAGAACTGGTTGAGGAACGACCACTCCTCGAGAAGACAGAGAACCTTGCTGAAAATTAACATTTGAACTCACTCTAGTAGCATCACCATCCAAGACTAAGGTCTCACCTCTGAATCATCCTAATCTACATTTCTTCCCCTCTCCCCCACTCCTTCTCCCTCATGCTGAGATCATCAAAGTTCACCCAAGAATCTACAGTGAAGAAAATAAGTATTTGAACACCCTGCTATTTTGCAAGTTCTCCCACTTAGAAATCATGGAGGGGTCTGAAATTGTCATCGTAGGTGAATGTCCACTGTGAGAGACATAATCTAAAAAAAAAATCCAGAAATCACAATGTATGATTTTTTAACTATTTATTTGTAAGATACAGCTACAAATAAGTATTTGAACACCTGAGAAAATCAATGTTAATATTTGGTACAGTAGCCTTTGTTTGCAATTACAGAGGTCAAGCGTTTCCTGTAGTTTTTCACCAGGTTTGCACACACTGCAGGAGGGATTTTGGCCCACTCCTCCACACAGATCTTCTCTAGATCAGTCAGGTTTCTGGGCTGTCACTGAGAAACACGGAGTTTGAGCTCCCTCCAAAGATTCTCTATTGGGTTTAAGTCTGGAGAATGGCTAGGCCACGCCAGAACCTTGATATGCTTCTTACAGAGCCACTCCTTGGTTATCCTGACTGTGTGCTTCGGGTCATTGTCATGTTTGAAGACCCAGCCTCGACCCATCTTCAATGCTCTAACTGAGGGAAGGAGGTTGTTCCCCAAAATCTCGCAATACATGGCCCCGGTCATCCTCTCCTTAATACAGTGCAGTCGCCCTGTCCCATGTGCAGAAAAACACCCCCAAAGCATGATGCTACCACGCCCATGCTTCACAGTAGGGATGGTGTTCTTGGGATGGTACTCATTATTCTTCTTCCTCCAAACACGGTTAGTGGAATTATGACCAAAAAGTTCTATTTTGGTCTCATCTGACCACATGACTTTCTCCCATGACTCCTCTGGATCATCCAAATGGTCATTGGCAAACTTAAGACGGGCCTTGACATGTGCTGGTTTAAGCAGGGGAACCTTCCGTGCCATGCATGATTTCAAACCATGACGTCTTAGTGTATTACCAACAGTAACCTTGGAAACGGTGGTCCCAGCTCTTTTCAGGTCATTGACCAGCTCCTCCCGTGTAGTTCTGGGCTAATTTCTCACCTTTCTTAGGATCATTGAGACCCCACGAGGTGAGATCTTGCATGGAGCCCCAGTCCGAGGGAGATTGACAGTCATGTTTAGCTTCTTCCATTTTCTAATGATTGCTCCAACAGTGGACCTTTTTTCACCAAGCTGCTTGGCAAATTCCCTGTAGCCCTTTCCAGCCTTGTGGAGGTGTACAATTTTGTCTCTAGTGTCTTTGGACAGCTCTTTGGTCTTGGCCATGTTAGTAGTTAGATTCTTACTGATTGTATGGGGTGGACAGGGGTCTTTATGCAGCTAACGACCTCAAACAAGTGCATCTAATTTAGGATAATAAATGGAGTGGAGGTGGACATTTTAAAGGCAGACTAACAGGTCTTTGAGGGTCAGAATTCTAGCTGATAGACAGGTGTTCAAATACTTATTTGCAGCTGTATCTGACAAATAAATAGTTAAAAAATCATACATTGTGATTTCTGGATTTTTTTTGTTAGATTATGTCTCTCACAGTGGACATGCACCTACGATGACAATTTCAGACCGCTCCATGATTTCTAAGTGGGAGAACTTGCAAAATAGCAGGGTGTTCAAATACTTATTTTCTTCACTGTATATGGTTTAATGTGAATAATTATCATACAGTATTATACATCTTCGGTATCATTTGAGATGTCTCAGTGCGAGTGGTACAAAGGTCTCATTCTCAAAGAAGTAAAACAAAAGGTAATACGGTTTTTAAGAGTTTAGAGATAACATGCACACAAAGGCGGCTGGGAGAGTTATACCCTCCTGTTCTCAAAGGGTGTGAACTCTGAATGCAAATTACCATTGTTAGCACATGTTTCCATGTGAAAGAGGTTATGTCTATATAATGAAATGCAGCAAGGAGCTCGTGGGCCTTCTGTACCTCAGATCAGCCCGTGAATGCTGAGAGCATTTCCTAATGTCGGGTTCGCATCTCTTCTCTTTGTTCCAGAGCATTTGATGTTTTGTATTGATTATCTTTGAATTGATTCTGAAATTCGCATGATACATTTACCAGAAATAATTAACTGTAAACATTTGATTTTATTCTAATCGACTCTGACATTATTTCCAGTAAAGAGTTAAAAGAATAGTCAAACATTCGCTCACATTTAATGATGCACAGATATAATTAAAGGCAGCCTTTTCATTTATGGAGTCAGATGAATTTAGTTAATACATGAGAAAATGTATTGCATTTAATTAAAATCCCTTTGCCACGCGAAAAGACAGACCTTCCCAGCTGATCGGATAAGCCTTCATTGGGCCGATCGAGCCGGGCCTTACAGGTGCTAACAGTGTTTTTTTTCCCCACAGGTCTGATGTCAACAACCCTAAAAGAAGATAACTACCAGCTGAGGACCACTAATTTATAATGATTGTGAATGTGGTGATAAAATGACTTGAGAGAACGAGAACGTGTCACCTCACCTGTAGTTCAGACTCGGTTTTACTTGCCATCTGCTCAGTATCCTGAAAACACAACTGCTGTCCATCTCCATCTGCCTTTAAGGCCTTGATCCCAGTAACAGATTCCTCACCAACATGCATTTTCTCCACAGGCTGGAGAGCAATGATGGTTTTCTGCTCCCTACAACATGTAGAAAAAACATGGATTCATTACTCAGAACATTCATCAAGATATTTTCATGAAGAGCATATGGGTGCTACATCCCACTGCCATAATAAAAGTGAATAGAAATGTTATCCTTAAAGTCACCATGAAAACAAAATGGACAATTCTTATTTTTTATGGAATATTTTAGTGCTTATTATAAATGATTTATCTGTGCACATCTTTTTTTTATTATTATTATTCATGTGCCCTCATAATCTTTAATCAAAATAACTTCCCTCCCTCTTCTCTTCTTTGATGACTTTACTGGTGCGAGGGCAGGGCAACCTGTCACTCACATGACATCACAGCAACAGCAAACCACAACCATCCAATACACTCCCCATGGACAAAATCAACTCCCGCCCCACATTTTTTCTCGTTTGAGAAACTGTTTCACTCCGGATACCCGTCAAAATAGGGAAGAATAGTCTAACGCAACTTTTTTTTCATGCAGACTTTAAGCACAAACAACAAGAGGTAAATGCTTCTAATAGTGTGTGCTTCTCTCAAAACGTACCTAATAATTTGAGGTTTCTGGTCTGAGAATATTGGCCTCAATTTCGGCATGCATCCCAATGAAGAGCCAAGTGTGTCCAACTCCCCCGGGGGGTTCCTGGTGGGCCATAGTCCTGTGCACTCCTGCAGGTTTCCTGTGTTCTCCCTTTTGCCTGGGAGACTGACTTTGGCAAACTTAAATTTCAACAGCTCCTCACCAATGTCAAGATTCCCCTGGAAGGCTTCAACCAGGATGGTTCCATCAAAGCAAACTGACTTTTTATGGACACGCAACTTTTTCCCATGAATAATATTGTGAAGGAAGGACTTCCCCTAGTGAACAACACAACAGTTGCAAGAGCTGTATCCAAGTCTGAGTGAACATTTCATTTCACTACATTTCATGGTAAACAAATATTAGATGCATTTAAATTAATATTTATAGGTAAACGGACTATTCTATAAAACAGTTGTGTCAGATACCTGTGAAAAAATAGGGCAATCTTGCTCACTTGACACATGATAGCCCCAGAACTTGTACTTTTTTGCCAGTCCTGTTGTCTGCAGTTCTTCAGGGAGTTCAACTAAATCAGACCGACTGACAATCTCCATATTTCCATAGTCAATGTACGAAATATAGAACTGAGCAGAAAAGACCAATTAAAACCTTATGTGATATTCATGAGAACCACATCAGTGTTAAAAGAATGAGAGAAAAAAAACAACTCTGTACTTTTCTAATTATTCATAAAGTTGTTATTTAATAGACCTCAAAGTATCTTTGTCCACTAAAAAAGAAAATGACACCATTTGCTTTTGGTCACAGAATAAATTAATCACAGGTGACTTCATCTGAACAGGGTATTTCTGTAAAGTCATTGGTAACCTTCCATTTTTGTGTGATGATGCATTTACACCAATAAGGTCTGAGGCCACTGTCATATCATCCAATAAAACAAATAGCCTAATTCTGAATATAGAGTGCAACAGTGCCCTCACACTTTTTCAGCGGCCTTCCGGAATACTTTTTTGGGTAAATTTTTCCCATAGGGATTTTAAAAAAGCATAATTTTAAGAGTTATAAGGCATGAACCAAACCAACCAGCTACGCTACTATCTAGTAAATCACATTAAAAACTTTGATTTTAAGCAAAAATATATTTGAAAATTAGACAAAAGACACAAGTGCAAGACTGTGTACTTGACGGCTTTAATAGGGGAAAGAACTACAATCCCACGAAGCATTACAAATTGCAATAAAACTATTGATTTAAAAAGATTGATCATATATTATTCACAGTGTTTCATGGGAGTGAGTGGGCGCTAAAGTTATTTTGGCACGATTTACTTGTTTCTATTCTCTGGTGGAGATTTCTCTGCAGAATCATGGGTAATGTCGTTTTTCAGCAGGAATTTCACTGTTAAACATGATTATTTAAAGTAGGCTATATTGTTGAAATAATATGGATTGGAGGCTTCAAAAAAAGCAAATACCATTGAATAGCAACCTCACAGCTTACAGTAGATCTGTCTTTAGGTTTATAAGTTACTGTTTAAAATCAATTCCCGTATGGAGAAAATGAATGGTATTTTTACTTCCAGAACCAGACCGATGCACTTGATTTCTTACCTCATTGAGGCTACTGATTGGTCTTAGCTTTTACAAACCTACCTTGTCTTCAGTTTGCTGTTGCACTGTACACCTGTACCAGCAATTGTCCTCTGAATATCGTGCCCCATAGATCTACACAGGAAAATGGAGCAAAGAGTCAGATATTGTTGACCTTTCCTATTTTGTCCGCCATTACTTGCCTTGTGTGAACTTGGCCTTCCCATCAGTATAGGCGCGATGGGGCATTTTTCTGTTAGCATAACATTGATCTTCTCATTTATTTTGTCTGTCACATTCTGATGAAACAAAAACCAGCATATGGATGAACATACTCATACTGCATATTCTGATAGAAATGTTTCAATTGACATTTTTTGGCTCACACTCTAGCTTAACATGGTATCGTTAGCGTAACGTAAACGGTATCTTACCTGAGCCCAAAACGTGATGGCATCCACCACATGAGTGACAACCACGAGTTCCACTGGATAAATAACAATGATAAGCAATGCTCAAACGTGTATAAAAACGGCATGACGCATCGAAAACCTGGAGAAAAGCTGCAACTTACTTTTTTCAGGCTGAATCCCGGACTGATCCATGAGATATGCCTAAAGTCAACAACGTGGCAGCCGTTATATTAGTAATACATTTCCACGGGTCTCCATTTGACAGTAATGTTAGTTTTATTTTGAATATAATGTCGTTCGTCTTACCAATGTTTAGCGAGCTGCTACTGAAAATTCCGTTGCTAATCCACACACGACACAGGCGAACGAGCAATGTTATCAATCGATTGCGGTAACTTATGTTCTGTAAAGTATAGCAATAAATGTATTTTTAAGCATGCAAATTGCATACCAATTAATCAGTTTTAATAATGGGGTAAGTTAAAGTCACTCAAGTTTGTACAGTGGTCTAGCTGTCTCAGGTGTTGTCTGTTTTGCCCTTCAAAGAAAACGATTGAAAAAGCATGCTATTTAATATTGCCACGTATCATTTTAACTGCAACTAAATAGTATTTTAGCTAAATATAAACTTAATAATTCGGATTTTAATAAAAAATAAAATAAATCGAATCTTTGTAGTAGTGACGTCCGATTTGTGAACAACTCGAGTTCGTAACTCGGATCTTTTCAATGATTGCTTGAACCGGTCTGAACGAATCGATCTCGAATACTCAATCGATCCGAGCAGTTCGCAATCAATCACCAACTTAGACTTGAATTAGGCAAATTACTGTATCAAAGTGATGATATTAAACAGTCTTATTAAAAAAACTCTAATGCGAGTATAACAATAGTGTAAATATTTCAAAATGGTACATTATGAAGTTAAATCAGATCTAAAGCAGTTCTTCAGCTTTCATTCAACTCAATTCGGTTCAAGTTTTGTTCTCATCCAGTATAGTGTCAGTTCAGTGAAATCAATAATATTGCTGATGCGGATAAATTGTCCCCATTTTAGCAAGTCAAAGACAACAGTGGTAAGGAACCCCGGGGTTCTGACAGGGGGACCATTCAGATCAGGGAGCGGCTATGGAGAAACCCGGCACTATTTGGAAGAGTGATATAGGAGTATGTGGCACTCACTTCTCCAAAAAGCAATATCAGAAGGTTGCTTTATTCTAAGGCTAGCAAGGCTGCATATCTCGGCTGCCACATGATCAAGGCCGCCACAATTTGAAGGACCCTTAGAAGGCAGCCTTCCTTTTTCATCCTTTATTCAGCTCATTTTGAAGGATGCATCAAGTGTATCCTTCACGTCCTTTAATCACTCACTATCCTTTGCACACATTCCAATTCATGAAAAAGAACCAAAAAACGAGTCGGCGCTGGGCTTGACTAAGTTCATTATGAAATGTAAAACAAGGCATGTTGTATTTTGGTGTAAATTAATCATTTAACAACCTGCCAATAATGTAAGCCACTGGGAGACCACAGATGGTTGTCCTAGCTATTTTACATTAATAAAAAGCTAGTTAATATAAAGATTTAACTTTTTTCCAAAATTAAATTTTAATTGTGTTTTCTTGCCGTGACTGTGGGAGTGGGAACGTGTGTGACATAAACATAACTAAACCATCTTATTCTATGCTGAGGAGGAGTCTAGCCTAAGAAGCCTCAAACGGACTGGTCTTGCACCCTTTCATTTGAGAAGCAACCAGTAGCTGCATCCCAATTAAAGTTGCTGTGTGTAAAACTGATGATGATCTATTGTCAGAAATGCATTATAATATACATAACACATTACATTAGCCTACATTATACATAACTATATTTGAGTGGTGCATAAAGACCTTACAAAATGAACCATTATGTTTTTATTACCTTAGAATGAGCCATTTCTATCTACATACACTTTTTTTCAATAACTTTATTGAACAATATAAACAAATATATAATGGCCTGGTACAAAATATGAAATGTCTTAATCAGACAAGTCAAGCATCATAGCATAAGATAAAGAAAATATAAATAAATAAAGTAAAATAAAAATACATTTGAGTAAATGAGTAAATAATAAATAAAGAAATAAAAGACTAGGGGTTTTCAGCAAGTTTAAGATCCTCTATCAAAGTAGATAAGATTTAGGCATTCTTTTTCTCCATTAATTTTAACGATAAGAAATGACGACACAGTTCCTTATGAAAAACGTAAAAGTTTGGAAGTGTTTTCAGGAATCTATTCACATGTAAAAATTATTTCCAAAGAATAATAAATGTGCTAACTGCCAAGTCATTATATTTTCCTTGGTTAATACAGGCAAATCTTCAAATTTAGGAAATAACCAGTTATGCAAATTTACAATCGTAAAACAGATGTTCTGTTGTTTCAATCTGATCAACACAAAAAGAGCAACTGGTAACATCAAGACCAAATAGACATCTTAAAAGTTCTCTAGATGGATACACTCCATTAAGACCTTTAAAATGCACTTCCTTTGCTTTTGGTGCAACTGGAAATGTAAGAGATTTTGTTCTTAAAATCTTAACTTCAACACTGGAAAAATATTGGAAATTTAGGAAGACAAAAGGTTATGTTATGTTAATTATTTGAGATAAATTGAAAAACATCTAAATAAAAAAATTGTGGGGTTGCTTTTTATCATACCGTTTTCTGTCGAATAAATTAGAATTTGAACAGAAAGTCTCAAAAGACATAACTCAGGTATTATAATATGCATCACACACCATATTCCTTTCTCCCATCAATTTTCGTAAAAAGAAAAAAGATTTATTCCTAAATACCACACATCTATAATTTCACAAAGGGATGCTGTAGGGACTGAAATTGTGTGTATAGATCATTTTCCAGAAAAGTAAAACCTGTTGATGGAACAATGATTACTTAACAGGGAGTTTTTTAAGGCCATAATCACATCTAAGGAGAAGATTCCTCCTAATTTTATAAAGATTTTGACAGGGGATATGAAACCAAAAACTATTATCATTTTTCAAAAAGGATCCTGCAAATTATTTTTAATAGTACCATTAATATGTCAATGTCGATTGCTTTTAGCCCTTCTTCATACTATTTTACCAAAATTTATTTTCTAATGTAGTGTGTTTTTCTTTTCCATAGGCTATAAAATTTAGGTTAGCTTGATTTATAGCTTTTATTGCATTCTAAGGAAATGAGATTGAGTAAACTGGTAGATGAGTCTAGAAATGCATTCCATTTTTGAAAGAAAAATTTGGCGGTAAATTAAGAAAAATTTATTTCTAAGGTTCTCTATTACTTTATGATTTTTCCCAGGTTTGGGGATGAGAGTGATAATCCCTTGTTACATATTAGTTGGATGAATGCGTGATTCAGATATTTCTTTAAACATGAAAAATAAGGTATTTAATACTTCCAAAAATGACTATATAAATTACTTGTTAAAGCTATGGTCTACGATTTCAAAGATTGTTCATTATTAATAACCTCGTTTAGATGCTGGTTATGGTTCTACAGTACAATCCTAACAATATGAAGAGAAAATAGAATGAAAAAAATCCGTTCACTCTATTGGGTGTAGGCAGCTGCAGAGAAGTTGACCAATGTAAGCTGTCCGGCCGGACACCCCTCGCGTCTCCACCTCACCGCACCCGACCCCGCCCCCCTCCTGCGACATGAAATTGCGCGAGCAAGCAGCTGACAGTCTATGGTAGCTAGGCTAGCTAAGTAGCATCAGATCAGCAATGGATAAAAAAATAAACGACAGCAGCAAGCGGCCCCTGCTTGCCCCTACTGTAAAGTTTGGACGAAAGAGAAAGTCTGTAGAGGAAAGAGCAGAGATTAAAAAAAAATGTGAAGAACGCCGGACTCTAAGTAGGATAAATATAGGGTCCACCATTGACCGTTGGAGGAAGCTTCAGGGAGATCTGGGACTGAAAACCGACGCTGACACGGCTGACTTTTTGTTGAGCAGGTAAACATTTATTTATACTTTTATGGTGTGACGTGTTACATGAATAGCTTTTTATCAGTCTGACAACATGCTCATGCTGCCGGTCGGCATTGGAATGTTAGCAGCTAGCCGTTTAGCATCGCCTGAACCGGGTGATTTAATGCTAAACATTTCATGGCTTTTTCCACTTCAACCATAGGCTACTAATATCTGCATCACATACATTTTAAACTCTCATCTACTTTGGGGATCCAGTCTAGATCAATGAAAGCATCGGCATCTGTGTGTGAATAAGAGGAGGAATACAGTTTACTGTAGAAATTGTAAATTTCCTTAGAAATCTTATCAGGATCTTCTATCTATACACCGCGGGTCCCCAGCCTGTTTTATGCTTCTGCGTCGAATCGACGGCGTACCCCCGCAGAGCCCTCTGCGTCGCCGCAAACCCCTCTCCGATCCCTACGCCGTAGCTCGACGTGCACCTCCAAAAAATTGTAACTACGCGTCGAGGCGACGCAGACCGCAAGGGCTGTGATTGGTCAGATTCAACGGGATGCAACGCAATCTGACGCAGAACCATAAAACGGCCACAACGCCGTAGGGGTGACGGCGTAGCTACGCCGTGGAGTTGACGCAGAAGCATAATGGACCTTCACACGTTAAAGGTATAGCGGAGGATTTTCTTTTTCCGGGTGGGTAGCCTATACTATTGGTCCACCTAAGTGTCAATCATTCTGGTGATATGTTTACGTAAGGCCGTCGTACGTGCTCGTCCCTATGTAGTTTTCGCTTTCTGCGCATGCGCACTTTCAGGTGTATTATGTGTGATGAGTTACGGTTTCAGCCATTCATTTGAAAATGGCTGAGGGTCGAAAGAGAAAAAATGTATACGAAGTGTATGATAAGAAGAGAAAGGCCGCAGAATATAGAAACAAGACCAGAGTGATTTTGGGTGAATATTTCACACGCTGGCGTGCACTAAAAGCACAGGTTGGGCTTCCCACTGATGCCGCAGTCGCGAAGATTCTACTAGACAGGTAAAGTTTGTCATACTATTTGGAGAAATCCATTTAAAATCACTGCTAGTAAAAGTTAATGTAAGCTATGATTAGCGATGCTAGCCCTGGCACAAGTCATGCACCGCGTAGACACGCTAAACATCTCAATTTGTCTAAAGTAGCCTTATGACCAAATGGTATCACGCTGAAATATTCTAAAACCTTGTGTGTTCATTTTCGTTAATTCCAATGTGTTCACCATAGTATTTATTACACAAATGCTCTCTCGTGCACACGTTTAATAGGCGTTCCCTCTCGGGAGCAAATAGAGTGTTGCGCATGTGCAGTTTTCTCCGCTATACCTTTAAGTAAATATAATTTCTTATTTTATCTTTGTAAAAAACCTCGTTGCTTGACTGGCTACTCTCTGCGGTCTCAGACGTCTTCTTCTTTAGGTTTTAACGGCAGCTTGCATCCAGAAGCACGCACTACTGCCATCTTCCGGATTTATTTTTGTGTTGTCAATTACATATTTTTTTCATCATTACTATCCTTGTTAAAAAACTGCAAATGCTTCTTCTGCTTTGTTCGTTCTCACCACTTTCTAGGTTTTACTTAGGTCCCTGTTATTCCAATTTTTCTTAATTCTTCCATCATCTTTTTCCTCTGTTCTTTAGATGTCTACAACTCATAAGCACACAATCTATTCTGTAACCTGACAATAGCCACAAAAACCAGTTGGGGGCTTACTTATCATGTATAGCATGCCTTTTATATTATTTTGACCTGCTATCCTTAATCTGGTCATAACTATTCCTTCATTTCTATTCCCTCCCCTATTCAGCACAACACCAACTTTATTTTGAATAGTATACAAATGTCTCCCTGTCCCATTGATGTTGCCATTCTCTAATCTAATGGCTTATTTCCATTCTATACTCTTTCCTTCCGACTTTGACAACTTAATTTTTTTCCCAATATTCTCTTTTTTTTTTAACAGTTTGTTTGGCTAATTTGTTTACTCTCTCATCACCCACAATGCCAATATGACCAGGAATCCAAATCAGTTGAATCTCAGAGCATTTTTGCCTGATTCTTGTGTACTGTATATTGTCAATATTGTATACAGCAACTACTGATGACTATTGGACATACCTGTCATGAGACTGTATAGAGCCGACACTGAATTATTTTATTTTCCCCAATCCATTCTAGTGCCATCATGATGGCGTATAATTCAACTGCATACACACTCAGATCATTTGTGCTTCGTCTGCATACCTCACCTCTTTGATTAAAAATGTTTTCAAAGACCCGCCCCCTTTAGTTACTAATAATAATAATAATTCGTTAAATTTATATAGGCCTAGCGCTTTATCTGGGACCTCAAAGCGCTTTACAAGGAAGGGGGGAATCTCCTCAACCACCTCCAATGTGCAGCATCCCCCTGGATGATGCGACGGCAGCCATATTGCGCCAGTACGCCCACCACACCCCAGCTTACTGGTGGAGAGGAGACAAAGTGATGAAGCCAATCAGTATACGGGGATGATTAGGAGGCCATGATGGAAAGAGGCCAATGGGCTATGTCCAACAAGCCATGCCGCTCTCACGCCACACCATGTTCTCACGCAGTGTTCTTTTGGTTGGATGACTATCTCCATGTCCCTTTAGATTTATCCAATAGTTTACAAGCAATTGTTTACGTCGAATGTTCAGTGGCATTTCTCCCGCTTCAACTTGTAGAGCACACATTGGCGATTTACTGCTCCTAGACAATCTGTCTCTGACGATGACATGTTTGTCCTGTTTTGGCCACCGTAGCTTCTTTCGAAAGGGAGAGGTGAGCGGTACAAGTACACCTGGCAGCATCCTGCAGATCGGGGCGGAGCTGCACGTGTCGCTCTGCCCCATACCTACTCTGATTGGCTCATTCGTCTTTAATAGGCATTCAATACAGTTCTATCTAACTGATCTAATCTCATCTAAGTTAATTTGTGTCAATTAGACCATGGATTTCACATATTGATCCATGGTCAACGGATTCACATTGATCAATAATATAAAATATATAAGGGATCATAATTCATAATTGACGTGAGTGGTTGAAAAAATATTTTGGCTGTTCTGGTTTTACTTTTTTTTTTTTTTTTTTACAATTTATGTTCTAGGGAAGTATAGTGTTAAATAAATAATGCCTCCTCGATAATAATTTCCCTTTTTATGCATCAGGTAGGGTTGCAAAGAACCAATTTGTTCAAACCAGCTGTTCCGACATTCCGATACTACATAAAATCTACACACACTGCACCTTTAAGAGGCTGCATCGAAGGCTTTCCACCTTTTTCCCAACAAGCCTACTGTTTTAGATTATAGAGGTACTTCCGGTTTGGTGTTAACATAGTTTTTTTAGATAGATAGTTTATACTCTTATGTAAAAATTAACCAAGGTGAACACATTTGTTTTGTTGAATATATCTTTCAATTATAAAAAAAAAAATTGTTATATTGGTTGAAAGTCTCCTCACATCTTGATAGCGATCAATAATTCGTTTGTTAAATTTTTAAATATTTATTTATTTATTTTTAAATCAGGACCATAACATGTTCAACCAGTCATTTCATGCGGTCCTTAGGTCTACCTATGTGTTTACATACCTCTGCGCACCCTGCTCGCGCGTACAACACACGTCATCAGCGCGTTTCAAGAGGTTAGCTTACTCTGTACAGTCATTGAACGACAATGGCATATAAACAGCAGCCACCTTTTGTAGTTCCTCCTCAACCAACAACACTTGGCACAGGAAATAAAGGTAGGAAAAGAAAAACCGTATTAGAAGTTGCTATGACAAAAAAACGTCTGGAACATGCAAGAGCTCAAACTAGAGTTAACATCGGTGTTGCTTTTCCACGCTGGAGACAACTGCGGGACTCAAAGGGTCTGAAAACCGACGCTATGGTTGCTGTTTTTCTTTTGGAGTGGTAATATATGGTTTGACTTGTTTGGTGGAGTTTGCTAACTTAACGTTACTGGTTTGAGCTATTTAGCTTACGCGGTTATTTCCTTTATGAATTAGCTCAACGCTAACTAACAGCAGCTAACGTTACGGTGTAAAATTATCTATTTTTTTTATGTTTTCAAAGTTACGAGAAAACTACAACATCCCCACATTTGGAGCATGGATTCACAAGACCACCACCTGCAGCTGTTTCTACTATTTTGTCCGACCGGTGAGTTTTTTTTTTTTTTTTCTAGTATGAAAATGGCCTTCCTTGATTATTGAACCTTCTTTAAAATGAATATCATTATAGGTATTATGTAAGGTGTCTTTAGCGAGGGAGATAATTGTCTTTATTGCATGATAATTTGATGATGTTTTCATTGTGGTTTTCTGTTCTGTGCGCGTTTTTCAAAAAATTTGGCTTTAGGCAGCTAAGTAAACAGTATAATTCAAAGTTACAAAGCACTTGCTCCCACAGTATTTAATCTGATTCTGTATTGTGGATATATGTAACTATTAGCAGTTTCTTCAGAGAGCATTATGATCTTTTGTTCTAGCAAAGGGCAGGTGATGAAGTCTGAGGGTTTTGGTCCTTGGAGCTCAGTTTCACTTAAACTTGAGCAAGTACATGAAGATGGCGATGGAAATGGCAAGTACATATTTTTCTGTGCGGCTGTCAGGCTGAATATGCATTTCCGTAGCAAGCACCTGCTATTGAGCAAAATGCTGATCCAGAAGACACTGGCCACGTGCACATTGCAGTTAAATTAACATTTTACTGCTTAATCTTGTTCTTTACACACACACAGAATTCAGTAATTAACTCTCGTAAAATTTGTGGTGACAACCGCATTTACAAAAATTCTGTGCAGTGTGTATGCAACCAAACTTAACAACTAGTTTAAATATGTTATTAACAAACACGTTTCAGAGACATGTCTCAGTCTCTACTATATGTTAAAGGTAGGGTAGGTAGAATTTTTCTAACAAAATATGTTTGAACTGTCTATATATACCAACACATAATTAAAATGTAAGTACTCTGAAAAAGAAAGTATAAAAATCGAGTGTCTGTAGTCCTCTCAGGGCTTCAATAAACACAGCTACTTATCTCCATTCGGGACGAATGAAATGACTGGCTGGGCGACTGTCACTCTCCCTCGCTACCATGGCTACCACCCCCGCTGTTACAGGAGCCGCCCACACGCGCGCGTCCGTGTGACTCAAGGAGTGGAAGAGGCACGGACTCTAGAAAGAATCACAATTATAGCTGCGAATTTAGCAGTCAAAATTCCCAGTACCTGCATATACAGTCAGCGAAGGCAAACCAGGCAAGAAAAGGAAAACAGTATTTGAAAGGCTATGCCCAAAAAGTCTTTGGATAAATCAAGCAATATCAGGGCTTTCCAGCGGTGGACAACTGAAGGACATCAAGGGGCTGAAAAGTGACGGTAACAGTGCTTTCATCGTGGAAGCTCTTACAATCAAAACACCGTATGTGTTATAAATCTTACACGAAATTCCCCTTCATCACAGTGTAACTGATGGTAACAGGAAAACCGTGTATCAATGCAACCTGTTTTTAGCTTTGAGTTTGCCTTATGTTACTAGCTTGTTACCGAATCAAACTCAATATATTTTAAACTTTACCAGTATCGATATGCTGGCTTGATAGTGAGTACTAACATGATTGTGACATGATGTTACTCCATGCACTGCGCTCCTCTCGGCGTTGGTAAACGCGTCCTCCAGATGAGCGCGGGCGGCATCGCGCGGTCATGTGTTTTGGGGGTGTGGCTTTGAAAGGAGCCCAGACGGGAGCGGGTGTGTGTCAATGGAATAATGAGCTCTGTTTATCGCAGCCCTGAGAGGACTACAGACACTCGATTTTTTTTTTTTTTAATCGCTTTTTCAGAGTACTTGCATTTTAATTATGTATCGGTATATAAAGACAGTTTAAACAATTTTGGGAATTATTTTTTGAAAATTCTGCCTACCCTACCTTTAAGTACAAGAAAACCACAGGGAAGGGGGTACAAGCCTTGACTCGTGTGTTACCAGATCTTGCTAGGAAAAATAGCCAACAAGAACAAGCCCATAATAAACCAAAATAAATCCAAATGCTCCATATTGAAAACAATATAAAAAATATTGCAACCCACCCCTGCCCCCTTTAAAACTCCATAAACGTGATTGTTTTATGAGCCAACCCCAAACAAGTGGCACAAAATAACAAGTGAACATGGCATCACTTCAAGAGAGTGCTCTGCAAAGCAGCCTTCCAAGCACTAAACATGATTCTGTTAACCGTGGTTTGGTCAAAATTGTAGACCATGATGAGCTTTTGTTTTCTGTAATATTATTTTGGTCTAAAATAATATACAAGCCACCAGAACACTACTATAGTTACCGCGGTGTCAATCATCGTAATTTCTGGATTGAGTCGAGTTCCTTACACACTGAAACTTTACAGTGCATATGGGCCACTTAATGGCTGAGATTATAGGTTTTATACAGTGTATGAATGATTTATCAATGAACTTTAATGAGAATTTTAACACACTTCTCTTTCCACTCCCAGATTCGTCCTCTTTCAGTGTGGACATCATACAAGTGAAACAGGAAGACCCAGTACAGGTGAAGCAGGAAGTCCCAGTCCAAGTACAGGTGAAGCAGGAAGTCCCAGTCCCAGTACAGGTGAAGCAGGAAGTCCCAGTACAGGTGAAGCAGGAAGTCCCAGTACAGGTGAAGCAGGAAGTACCAGTCCCAGTACAGGTGAAGCAGGAAGTCCCAGTCCCAGTACAGGTGAAGCAGGAAGTCCCAGTCCCAGTACAGGTGAAGCAGGAAGTACCAGTCCCAGTACAGGTGAAGCAGGAAGTACCAGTCCCAGTACAGGTGAAGCAGGAAGTACCAGTCCCAGTACAGGTGAAGCAGGAAGTACCAGTCCCAGTACAGGTGAAGCAGGAAGTCCCAGTACAGGTGAAGCAGGAAGTACCAGTCCCAGTACAGGTGAAGCAGGAAGTCCCAGTACAGGTGAAGCAGGAAGTACCAGTCCCAGTACAGGTGAAGCAGGAAGTACCAGTACAGGTGAAGCAGGAAGTACCAGTACCAGTACAGGTGAAGCAGGAAGTCCCAGTACCAGTACAGGTGAAGCAGGAAGTCCCAGTACAGGTGACGCAGGAAGTCCCAGTCCCAGTACAGGTGACGCAGGAAGTCCCAGTACAGGTGAAGCAGGAAGACCCAGACGAGTTTTGGTGCATGCAGCAAGATCCAGAGATGTCTGGGGGTATAGATCCTAGTCACCCATTTCAACTTACTTTCAACATACAAAAAGAAGAAATTGATCGTTACTGTGGAAAGGGCAAGTAATATTGTTATATGAATTTAATGTTATTATGCTGATATGAAACACTTGTTGACAACACAACAGGGTGTGTTGACACAATGTAGTTTGGTTCTCTTGGTTCAATTTGTCTGGACCAACAAAAAAAACATTTAGTCCTGGTCCGCTTAGCGTTCACATTGGCTTTTTAACACCGAACCTAAAGATACTGGCCCAAAAGGCAAAGGAATATGTTCACAACCTGATTGGTCAGCTTTTATGATGTTTATTTCGTGATGGAACTTATCAAACATCCAAAACTATGCTGTGTGCTGGGCTATATGCGCTCGTTGTATGTGCGTAGCCTGCATATTATGGTATTTTGACCAGTTGAAAACTCGTGAATCAGATATTCGTGTTTAGACATAGGTCGGATGTCCAGACATTTGGAAGTGGTTCAGATCGGTTGAGAATAAATAATATTTCATAGGTAGTTTTGTTTTTACACGTAATTAACAAATTCCGATCCGTGTCAGATGTCATCATGTGGGTAAAAAAAATCAGATTTTTTTTTTGTGCCATTTGTAAACGCAGCCTTAAATTTGTTTTTGGACCTTTGGCTTTGTTTTCAAAGCATCATACATAAATGGGAGTCCATTTTTCTCTGCTTACAGTGCGTCAGTCACACTTGTCCAGAAAGTGAGTAAGAATACAGACAAACCCACAGTTTTATTTAATACGGTATCAAAAACGATTGTTCAGATCAGCAAACTCTGACATCAATCGAACCCTGGTGCACACCGAAAGTGCTAGTGTAAAAAGCACCCTTAGGCATCACAACATTAAAAATGTAATTATAATTATTTGCTATATATTAAAAATGTATTTGTACCAATTGTTCAACAGTGGAATTGTTACCTTCAGAGCATCCTGTACAAACTCTCAAAAGTGAAGATTTGAAGACTGAAGAGGCCATTGGGGAAAAGAGCATGGACAGGAAGGATCACATAAAAGTCTGTTCTAATAGCATCTCAAACCAGACCACCCACATGCAGACAAATCAAGTGTCTTCTACCACCACTCAACTTGTCAGAACAGTTTCTGAACTGGCCATGAAAGGTCAATGTGAAAACTGTCTAATTCTTGCCAAAGTCAGAGATGAACTCCAAATACAGATTGCAGTTCTTCAAAGCCGAATTCGAGCCATTATTTGTACAAAAGTCTCCCAGCACTCAGTCTGCTCTTCACATTGTCATCTTGATTATGGTAAGAACAACTTTTATCTATGCAAGCATTTAATTATGATTACATGATTACTGTTACTTGGGGACTACAGTCTTTATTTTGAAAGCGAGTGTGACTCATTTTTATTGGATTACATTATTTTTATAAATGAATAATTTTAATTTAATGTTGGTCATTTTATCATTAATATTAGCCATAATTCTAAAATCACAGCTTCCATCATTTTAATTGTAAGTATAAAGCATTTTACATTGCTGTTATAGGGACTGTTAATGGACACTGTGTTTTTACCTTTTGTGCAGAGAAACTTCTCAACGGCTTCCACAAGAATTGCTTGGGTAAAAATCCACTATGCAAGGCAAGCGAAAGCACAACACAGAAGGTCAATCATGTGAGAGATTTCATTCTCCACATGACAAAAGGATATCCTCCAATCAAAACATTACTCTTTTTGGACAACATGGAGCGTATTAATGAGTGAGTACTGAAATCGTTTATAATTGGTTTAAAGATTAGCATTTCATAGATTTATGAATGTGACTGAATGTTCTTTATGTAAAAATCTAAACTCAATGTCCAAGAACAGGAAACAGTGTTTTGTTATTGGGCCGCTTGACTACCTTGTTTATATTTAAAATGAACACAAAATTAGCATTAACCTTTCACTTGCCATCTTTAATTATAATTTTATCTCAATAGTATAATCTCTAATGTTCATATTTATAAGAACAGTAAAAAAAAAAAATTAAATGGTCATTTAAAATGTTAAACTTGTCAAACCTTATTTTAAGGTGGGTGGTGACTCTTCAGAACGGCAACATGAATGTCAGACACTACTTACTGGATGTATTGGCCTTCCTGAAGTTTTTAAACCGAACAAGTCGTCCAATCGCTCACCTCACACGACATTCAAGGAATCACATTTCGAGACAACTGAGACAAAAGCTAAAAAACATTGACACACTCACAAAATCCCACAAACAGGCTTTCGAGGACTCTGGAAACAATCCTTCTACAACGAAGCGGCGTGTAAACAAGAGCACTTGTTGAGTGCAGGGCTGTGCCTCACTGCATGTGATTCTGACAGTACAAGTCCAGTGTAACATATAAAGATGTTTGATAAAAATGTTTTAATTTTATATACAAATTGCAAACTACTGTACATTTAATTAATAAATAACTTTAATAAGAATGCCTAGGCAATGTTGTTAATGTAAGTAGTGTTTAACTATTTTGTTTGCATAATTTATTAGGTGTTATGAAGAATGAGCAAATGTTTGACTTTGAACACGAGTAATCAGTTCTTTCTAGGAGAACTGTACCACCTCGGGAAAGGGCTTTGATTTCCAGTGAATGTTTTGTTACTGTTTTTCCACTTGAGCTGATAATAAACCTTAAGATCTTGATTGACAACTCTTAATGGAATGGTTCTTTTGAATAATCTTTCCTACCTGCATGTCAAACTAAATGTGAAACTAGTAATTAGCATAAAAGATGTGACTTGGGTTGTTTTTTTGTTTTTTTTAGTATTACACATTGACACAAGAACCTATTCTAGAATACAGATATGGTAACTAGAATATTCGGATGCATTTGTAGAAAGATTATTTATTTATTTATTTTAAGCCTTAATTTTGTAGTGAAATCAATTTAGAGGAAAAATAAATGACCGATTTTCATGGGTCGATGACCGATGCCATTTGCTATATCCGACCACAAGGAGGTGCAAGATCTATTTGCAGTGTCCATATAAGTCAAGTCCCAAAAGATTCTGGAACTGATTTCCTTTAAAGTCTAAACCTTTACGTTTTCAAATGTTAAGAAATGTATAACAAAGTCTGGCATGAAATTCTTAGTAATTAAATATGATCATATTAACCATGTGACTATTTGCACAAAAGGTGCTTGCTTCCACTAAATCCTCAGGTTGGAAATTCATGGAGGCTACCTCTTTTTTTTAATATATGTATATATATGTATGTATAAAAATGTTACCAGTGTTATGTTGTAGATTTAATTTGTATTAAAAACCATGGTTTAAATTAGAAGAATGCAAAATAGAAGCGTCACTATATGTATTTTATGTGTGGAGTTCCTGACATAGGAAAGGAGAGATTAGCTGAGGATGGCAAGAGGTGCAGACATGGCATTTTTACAGTTTTGCTTGCTGGTCAGAATCAGTGTGTGACTGTGAACAGTGGCTCTGATGTTCATTTATGTAACCTCCGGCCTCCAAAGCACGCAAACCATGGTCTCGCCTGATCTTGGCGGCTGACATGGATGTGTGAAGACAGGGATTGAGGCAGGAGAAGGGCCTTTATGGCAGAAGAGCCCCTCGGTCTACAAAGAGACACTTGTATTGCTGGCCATCTTCTGTTTGCTGGCAGTGTTCGAAAGGTTTTCAGTCACACATCTGCAAGATTTGCAACATGCTGACATAAACGATCTGGTGTATGTGTGTGAACATAAGTTACGGTAAAAAAGGCGGTGATCAGCACCCTTTAGCAAGTCATTGTGGGGATTTTTTTTTTTTTTTTTTTTTTTTTGCTGGAAGGGTCTTTGTAAGCGGTTTCAAATAAAAATGACAAAATCAGACTTTTTTGTTTTTGTTATTTGTCATGATGAGAAGGGGCCCCAAAAGTATTTCGACCAACACAATCTAATTGCAATTTGTTTTACATCGTCAAATTGGTATGGATTGGAACATGAACCAAAAGGTTTGACAACCAGAAAGTATCTACTTTATATAATAAATGTTTTACATAATTGTTTTAACAACACTGTTTAATAACAGTGAGGCTTTTAAAAACTGAATCAACTGAACCATTTGCTTTTCAAAATGTTTTATTTTTTGCGAAGCTCTTTAAAATTCTGCACTCTAGGGACATCTGCTGGTTAAACTAACCGCATTGAGATACAACTTTTATTAAATTATAAAACATACTACTTTACATTTTATACTGCTTTCATATGTTCACTTAAGATCAGAACAAGAACAAAGCCTTGTTTCCTGAAGTCACATGACTTGATTGGTTTGAATCGAGCACTCATTCAAAAGATTTGCAACGTTTACAAGCTTCTTAACCCTGTGTTTTGAACAGTCATGTCACTATTTGTGCTACCTCCCTGCACTTATTTTGATATTTTGCAATCTAATGTAATGACAGTCATACATTTTCTACACGTTTGGGGCGATTGTATATTCTTTCACTGCTCATAAAGGGAGAAAAACAGGCAAGGAAGAGCGATAGGCATACAAAGAAAAAGAGAGAGAGAGAAAACAGATGGGAATTTTGAATTTGGGTCTGTGTATGTGTGTCTTAGAGAAAGGGAGCCTCTTATTCTCTCTCAGCAGGCGCTTGGCCTAAACTTCGGCCTAGTCTCGTCTGCCCAGCAGGAGACTTTCCTGAGCTGACTGCCCAAGGGAGGGGCACCTGCCCCTGCCACAAACACTGCAGCACAGGGAGGGGAGTGTGAGGATGGAAAGACACTCAGGATTCCAGGAACAGGAACATGTGTTGGATTTATGAAGCACACAGGTAACACAAAACGATGCAGTGGAAAAAAAAAAGTGAACTATTTCCCCCCCATACGTCCCTCTGAGGTCGGTCTTCAGGAGCTTTCTGCTGCCTCCTTCATAATTAGAGCTTTCTCTCCAACACAGTCGCAGTGGTTATTGTTGGAAACCTCAACCATACCAGCTCTTGGTGACTACCAATATAAACTGACAGCTTATGGATTTGCTACCCTCCCTCATGGCAATATTTTCCACTGTTTGGGTTTGTTGGATACTAGCATATGTTTGAAGTTTATCACATGCTCAATCATTCAGACCCTCTTGAGAGAGAACAACGGAGAGGGTCTGAGTTCAAGACCCCAAAGACTTGTTATTAAACTATCAGGCTAAGAACATCCCCCGAAAGACTTCTTAATGCTAAATACTATTCAAATAATCTGAATCAGCAGTTCTGCTTATGTGATAGAACATAGATGAGCATGAGAAGCAAAAATGTAGTCATTTTGACCCAATATTATCATCTTTCTTTTGTGAAATGCAAAAAGTTATGTTTGGCAATAAAACATTTCTTGCAAATAAAGATTGATTTAAACTGCCAAGCTCCAGAAAAGCAATATAAAGTATCACAGAAGTTGTCCATTTGATTAATGCGCTATATTCTAAGCCGTATGATAACTTTGTGTGAAGAACAATCACGAATTTAAGCCATTAACCACTAATTATGCATTTGGTTGATGCTTTTTATCCCAAGAGACTTAAATTGCATTGAAGATACACATTTTATCCGTTTTTGCTTTTCCTCGGAATCAAACCCATGACCTTAGTGTTGCTAGCACCTTAGTGTTGCTAGTGTCGCTTTTTTTGTTCAGCAGAAGAAAGAAAATCATAAAGGTTTGGAACAATTTGAGGGTGAGTAAATGGTGAACTATCATTTATTATAAAATAACGGACACATATAATACATTACAAGCTTGTTTTTCCACAGGATTTACCCAAGTGAAAAGTGGATAATTGGGACAAACTGAAGCTGTTGTGGCAACTGTATTTTCATGCAATGGGACCTCATTTATGACTTTCATCTGTCTGATCACACCGTGAGGGAACATACACATACAGTATTATTCCTTCAAGATGCTGTAATGTTTCTCAGGTAAATGGAAACACATGCCTAAGGAAAATGAAAAGAGAGGGAGGTGCACACATCAGGTCCTCATGGAGTCCCATGTTAGATGGCTTTTTTCCAAACTACATTATAGTGACTTGATAGACTTTTAGACCAAATTATGAGTACATTAGTGTTTTATGATAGCTCATTGAAATCACAACCTCAAACATAAAAAAAAAAATAGTTTTAAGGCAGATTATGTGTTTGATCATTGTATCTAACTCAGGATTTATAACATTATTGAGTATTGTTGATTTTATATTCTTTGTTTCATTTTTTTTAAAACACCTGCCAAGACGGCCAAGTCCCAATTACATCTCCAAGGGGCTAAAGACAGACACCCATGTGACACACACACGTCTACAATCTTCACTGCTCGCTTTCAAACAACAATAGTTCATGTGCGTCATAGAGCAGCAGGCAACCACAAACCAATACAGTGCTGCCATTTAACAATACACATGAATTGTACATACTGCAAATACAAGGCTCCTTTTTGGGTAGTCTGTACTTGTTTATGATGATGCCAATAAGTCACAAACTGCATTACAAAGTTAACTAACCAAACATGAAGGTTGAAGGGCACACACACACCAACATTTGTGGGTCAGTTTCAGAAAGTGCAAAAAAGCTGATACAGACTCAATAAGGTTGATATTATCCAATGAAAACACAGTCACATCCAAGCACTGCAGTGCAACACACACACACACCCCATGCAAGACCCACAAAAAGTGAATGCTAGCAAAAGCATAGTCCAGGCCAATGCAGACACAAATAAATGCTTCCTGAATGAAAACCATAATTCTTTTTTTTTTTTTTTTTTTGCACAGTCTCGATCTCTCCCTCTCTGGCTCTTTTCTGTGTTTTTCTCGTCGTTTCTAATTAATTTCTCGTCCATTCACCCTTCTAATGCCTTTCTCCATCTCTCTGCCCTTCCGTCTCTTAATTTTTCTTCACTGATAAACCCACTCATCTGCTATTGTCATAAGGACAGGACTGCTTTACAGTGTCAGGTTTCTGCAGTCTTCTAAAGTCTTTTAAAGCTTCCCAGAAGATTCATTCAGACCATGAACCATTCTGTTGTTGTTCTTACATAGAATATTTCTTTATTGACAATTGTATGATATAATAAGCACTTCATATTTCTTTATTGACAATTGTATAAGCACCTCAGATTTCATTTATAATTCTTTCAGCCAAGCTTTCTTGTGCAAAGCAATGCATTATTAAACAGTAAATCATAACAAATATAATACAGGTAAGCTAGAACAATTAAAACAAAATCTTTCCAAAAATATATCTTGAAGGGTCCAGGCTTGGTGCAATTTTTCAAATACAGCATGATTTTTAGGACATTTGATCTCAACATTTTTGAGCTAAAAATATTTCCCTAGCTGACATTGTCCATAAACATGCATAAATAGGGGCAAAGATACAGTTTTAAAAATGGAACAAATTTGTGTAGATATGCTACTGAAACAAAGTGGATCAAAAAAGTTAATTAAGGTTGTCCTAAGACAAGAACAGGTATTGTTCAAAATTCATCTATAACTTTGATGAAAGGTTTTGATCCACTTCAAATGTTGACTACTGTTTTGTTTTGTTTTTTAGAGTGGTTCAAAATTCTATATAAAAAAATTTAAATTGCATAATTCAGTTTAATTGACACACAAAAAAACAGAATCAGGTAGAATAAAAAAAAATGAATGATTCAAAATAAGGTGCAAATAAATACCCAAAGTCAGTATTGTAACAGATCTGTTGGCTAAAATTATGTTTTAGTTATAGTGAAGTACCTCATGGAGAACATAATGTCCTATTGGAGAATGGTGATTGTTTATCCTGGCTTCATGACAGAAGTGATTTATCCTCCTCAAAAGAGCAAACTCTGACAAGTTCTTTAGCTTTGAGCCAAATCCATGTCATTTCTCCTTTGCAATTCAACCAGTTTGGTAGTTATATGTTTCACACCTGCTTTTACAGTATCCTGGGGGCGATTCACGAATCCTGACAAAGCTTGTTTTGTCCCTTTCAAGTTGTCCTATAAACAGATGTTTCACACATTTTTATCCACTATTTAACAGCAGCTTGAGCAGAATTGATTGCTATGTCAAAGGTGACAAACTCTAAAGATTTCCGTAACATTTCATCGCTTATTTCATTTTGGTTTGCAGGGACCATATGATGGGGTCTAGGGAGCAGAGAAGACACACTATCAGTGGCTTGGATTAAAGAATATTATATTTGCACAGTGTACAAAGCTATAATCTTTAAGACCTTTAGCACCAAAATTAGTAATCTGTGTAATGAACATAACTAAGCAGTCTTATTGGTCATGGGCTGCATTAATTGGCGAATAAAATAGTGGGCAGCTGTTATTGTTGTTCAGAGCTGCCCTTGTTGCAGAGTGGGGCAGCCGCACTTACGGCCTTCCTGCTGGGACGCCTGCGCTTGCCTGTCAGCAGTGTGTAGAAGAAGGGATTCACACACGAGTTTCCATAAGTCAGCCCTGTGAGGATGCGATTAATCGTCACCTGTGTGCCCACCGGCACCACACGCAGAACCTCAGGCCGGTACAATGGTAGAAGCTGCCAGATCCAGAATGGAAGGAAACAAGCCCAGAATGTCAACACAATTCCCAGGATGAGGAGCAGGACTTTGGGGCGAGGTGCACGGGGCGGGTAGGCGTTGCCCCCTCCGACCCAAGCTGGCTGGGTCTGAGATACCCAGTAGAGTCTCCCCAAAGCTGCATACAAAGCTCCTATGGCCAGCCCTGGGCCTAGGATACTGGTGCAGAAGAGTACACTGAGGTAGGCTTTCGAACTCTGCTCGTCCCAGGCGGGAACGCACAACTTGCCTTCCTGGTTCTCTCCATCCTCGAGGTGCAAAGTGATCATCATGGGCAAACTGAGAGCCACGGCAAAGCCCCAGGCCAAAGCGACTCGCAGGAGTCCAGAGGAAGGTGTGGACGAGGCTGCCAATGGATCGGCCACAGCTCGATACCTATCCAGACTCATAGCAGTGAGGGTGAAGATGCTTGCGTGCATGGTGAGCAAATCTAGACTGAGTAGGAGCCGACAGCCTAGTTCACCGAAGGCCCAGTCAGATGCTAGACTGTCGTACACGATGAAGGGGGCAGTGGAGAGGTACACCAGGTCTGCTAAAGCGAGACTCAGAACCTGCAGGTGAAGGGAGGAAGAGGAGGACGATGACGTGGGAGAGGAGGAGGGAGAGAAAGAAGGGGAGGAGGTGCCGAGGCAGGAGGAGCTGTAACAACAGGTAGGAGAGGTACGTCGCCGCCTTGACATCCTGCGGCGGCGAATCAGAAGCCCTAGGGTGTACAGGTTGCCCAGAATGCCCAGTAGAGAAAGGAGGGATAGGAAAAAGCAGAACAGAGCAGTGGAGGCTACACTTGGGGATGGGGAGAGAGAAGGAGAGGATGAGGGAAGGGAGAGGTTAGTGAGAAAAGGAAAGGTGTATGAAGGGAAAGGGGAAGAGGAAAGAGAAGTAGAGCCAGAGACGTCCATTTGTCCTGGATGGCAAGAATCCCAAGATGAGTGACCTTCTGAGAGATGTAACTTCAGAGTGTATTAGGGTGTTTACTGTGCCCAGGTGATCAGAGAATCCAAATTTGAAGGGGAGAGCTGTGAGTGGACTGCTTTATTGGGTGAGAGAGAAGAGAGAAACAAGAGACAAAGAAACAGTGATTCTATAAACTTTTTTTTTAAACTACAAATTTACAAGTTTGTCAAAGTACGCTAAATATCATACATAGGCCTATCACATATATTACAATAACTATAGTATTATGCATAATATTAATATTATAATATGATGCACCAGTTTTGACAGAAATTCGTACAAACATGGGCTAATTTTTCTAGTAAAGAGTTCAACTAACTAATATCAACACAGCAAACTTGGTTGTATTATTAGCTTAAAACTATTATTGTTAATAAAATTGATCAAGTAGCTAGTTAGGCTATTTAAGATCAATGATCTCAGCAGCACTGTTTTAAGCTGCTTTAAAATTTTCCTCACAAACCTATGAAATTTTAAGCTTAAGTCCTGGGGGGAAAAAATAAGACAATGAGAAACGCTTGACTGTACTTTGCTTATAGCCTACGTCGTCATAAAGCGGTATGAAGGCGCGTCTTTTCTCGGGGAATTCTATTCCTTGTCATAATGACGGGTGTGAAGATCAAAGCCCAGCCGGGGGGCGCAAGAACACATACGGGAGAGAATTATATGTGGCACATGGTGACCCTGCGAGAGAGACGGGTTACGAGGCTGCTACTGTTGCTACAGTGAAGCACTGGCACAGGCAGTAGGTTAACCGCTGCGCCCATTAGGCTACCCTTACCAGGGTGCTTTAAATAACACATTTTAGATCGACACGGAGATCGACAGATTGTCTAGTTTGAGTTCATTTATTTATTAATCAATAGGCTACAAATACGGATTTTGTTAATTTAAATCAAGATGCCCAGCTAAGCTAATTAAATAAATAAAAACGATTTTAAAATTGTTCATATATTTAGGCTACACGCAAACTGAAACTCATGTTGACTAGTTTTAGGAAGTTTTAGTTGTTGTTGTAATTTATTGTTTTCATAATGTAAAAACGTCGAACACATGTAGTCTGAATCAGGGGGAAATCGGGGAATGTTGCACCAATGAGTGAGTTGTAACACCATCAGTTTAACCAAATTAGCTACAGGAGTGAGATCATTAATTCTTCATGACAGCAGAAGTGTGTTGCGTGTAAAACCATATAAAGGATTTAGGGTACAGGAGAACAAAAAATTGCATGTTGAATGAATGATGGCAGAACAAGAGATAGGCTGAATCAAGTGATGTTAATCTTGTTTAATTGTAGCCTATATAGGCCTAGGCTATCACGTTCACACAAGCTCTTCACCTGTTTAAAAATAAATAAATACATATCAGACGGGGAGGGTTGAAACAGTTTCCATAGCCTACTTGTGTAGCCTATACAGACTTAACAAAATGGGACAGTGTCCACTTGACACAAACGCACATTGTGTATTTCTATTTGTAGCCTATGTTCTTTATTTATTTTGTAGCCTATTTATTTGCTGTTTTGAATTAAATGAAATGTGATGGTGCTATGATTAGGCCTATTTTATATTTGCTATATGTTAAATATGTTAATTATGTTTTATATATTTTATATAGGCTATGTTAAACGAAAAATGTTTCCTATACAATTCGATATGGAAATATTGTAACAATTGCACTATAGCCTACTTGACATTCATTTAATTCATGTAGCCTATTCGTTGTACATTTCTAATAGCCTACGTTACAGAGAAACGTGGAAATAGGCTATTATAGGCCAAAGTTTGTGACACATCACGCAAAAAAAAAAAAAAAAAAAAAAAAAAAAAAAACATCATTTCATGAAAGCATCTGCAGATGTTAACGAAAAATGTGTCACAGCACTTCCCGGTCTTCCCCTATCCTATTAGCTAATACGCATCCTTTATAAAACTCGATGGTTGTCGCATTTAAGAGCGACATGTTCACAAGACAGCTGAAATGTAAATGGGCTACTATTAATAAAATAGGCTACAATGTCTCAGAACAATAAACTGTAATAAATACAACAGCATTACGCAGAGGCTATTTGTTTCGTTTACATTCTGAGGACACAAAAAACTAAATAAATTGGATTAAAATGAGCTAGGTAATACCGTAGCCTATTCTTATTTTTGAAACCCTAAAATTGTCTTACCCTTAAATTGAGTATTCAGAGATTGCATGTTCCATATGTCCGCATATCCACACTTCAAACCGCGAGACAATGACGAAAATCCCACTCTAGAATATTCTAATTAAATTGTGTATTTGTAAAGTATAAATCAAAAAGCTCAGCGAGGTGTTAATGTTCCTCTTAGGACAGAGTTAAAGAAACTTTAGGATGGTGTAGAATATCTCTGTCACAGTCAGTCCACTCCCCATATGTTTTCTGAAGCAAATGAAGGGAGGGATGAAGAGAGGCTCTGCTGAAAGACTGGAGAAAGAAGGGTGTCTTTAATAAAGACCAACTATTATGAATGGCCTTGGAGGGAGACAATTGATCTTCATTGGCAGAGGACTGAATGTGATTTGATTGTTTAGTCTCTAACCCTGACTGATATTCTTTGTGGTGTTCATTAACTTCTCTCTTGTGATCAGATCCCTTCAGCCCACTTTTAACGAACATTTTTACGAGTGAAAAATCTGTGCTTTGGGGCTATATTTATCAGTGCCAAAAGCAATACAGTCAGTATACCATAGGAAAAACACGTGTAAATGTCAGGGAACAATATTTATGTCCACCATCCATCAAAGTTATTTGGGTTTGGGAGCATAAAAGGAATATTTTAGGTAGAATTTATTAGAGAACTTTAAGAATTACAACAGCAAACATGAAAACGTACGTACAATTATTTCAGTTTTACAGGTACTCAGGACAAATGAACATGTTATTAAACCCATTCTTTGAGGCTGGACTGAATCATGCGTGAAAAATGTTGGATGAAATTTTGATACGCGTCACAATCCAAACCACTGAGGCAGTAAAAAACATTTAATCACTTTAAAAATATGGTATCGCTCCCTAACGACCATACAGGAATACATAACCATTAATGGAGATAACCCGTTTCAGTGGAAGGACATTTTCACCTCCTTAGTCATGCAAAACTTAAAATGATGTATGGTGTAGATATCTTGCAAGTATGCTGTCCTTTAGAACCACATGAATGGATTAAAGGGATACACAAAAAAAAAAAAAAAACACACACAAAAAAAAACAACAATCATCACTTCAGTCATCATGCAACCTCATGTAATTCCAAACCTTACTTTCTTCTATAAAACACAGAAGATGTTTTGTAGAATGTCTGTTTTTGTCCATTTAATGAAGGTCAGTGGGGTCCAATGTTGTTTTGGGCCCCACTTGCTTTCACCATATGGAAACAACAATTCTTCAAAAATATTTTCTTTTGTATTTCATAGAAGAAAGAAAGTTATGCACTATTGGATTGACATGAGGGTGAAAAATGATGACAGAATATTCAATTTAGGGGAAACTAACCCTTTAAACTTTTGTTAAACCAAGAAGGGAAACAAAAAATGGGGAAAGTGATACTTGAGCTGCATACAGTTTTGATTATGGGGACTGGTTTTCCTTTGTTTTTATATCATTTTGGTGTAAACCACAAAAAAATGAAAGCTTTAAACCAGTCAGGTCAGAATGTGTAAATCTAAAACACCAAAATCGAATTAGATTCTAACTGCGAACAGTGGCTAATAGTTAAAAATGTTTAACAAAATGCTTTTGTATGACCACGATTAGTTATCATACAGTGCTTCTATTAATATTCAACCTATATTATTTCAGTTATAAAGTGATCCTGAGATCTTTGAAGCACACGAGTGAGTCAGTGGACATATGTTTTTTCCTGTAAAATGAAGATGATTCATTAGATGAAGGCGGTCCAGTGTAAAGGAACAACCGGCGTAAATAACTGTCCAGTGAGAAAGAAAGAGTAATAGAGTGAGAGAAAGAGACAGACAGAGAGCAAAAGTTACAACCCCGTCTCCTCATGAGCTACTGACACCAAATTCAGCGTTGCACCTCGTGCCAACACACATCCACACAAGGCCAACAAACACATATCTGCACATACTGCACTCCTGCCAACACACACACACACCGCTGACACACTTCAACTTAACACCACCTCTGAACACCCGATACGGTCAACACTCAAACCCATCTAATCAATGGGGTAAGGAGAGTATTTGTGTAGTTGACCGCAAGAGCCCAAGATCATCATCGCAGCCTATAGGGCCTGCTTAATGAATTAGTCTCCTGGTTCAACTGTTCAGTGTTTTTATATACGCTTCTCATTTTGTGACCGCAGTAAGTAAAGTGAGTAAAACTGAAGGCATTTGAGTCACCAAAATATTTGCAAACACTCATTAAAGTGAATTAATGTTAGACTGCTGCTTATAGACTTTCCATTATTTAAAAAAAATATATATATATATATATTGAGCTTAAAAACGGTCAGATCACTTTTTTTCTCAGAAAAGCTCAGTCTAAAATGGATATTGTAATATTATTAGTAAGATTAATCAAAAATCCATGTACCTTTAATACTGCATTGTCAAATTGTGTAAATTGTATACAGTAATGTAACTGCAATCCAGTTGTTCATTGTTCATATGGGCCGATTAATGGGCTGTTTTACCCCTCAAAGGTTATTTTATTTTATTTGTATTTTTATTAGATATTAATTATGACAAATTGCTTGTGATGTATACCATTTGTAAGTTGCTTTGAATTTATTTTATTTTATTAAATATTATTGGCATTTATAAAAAAATTGCTTGTGATGTTTATCATTTTGTAAGTTGCTTTGATTTGATTTGGTTTTATTTTATTCTATATTGTATTTTATTTATGTGGAAGGCAGAAGTGAGAATAATATATATATATACATATAATGTATATATGTGTATGTGTATATACATACAGCTATTTTACATAAACATGTATGACATTCACCATGTCTGAAAAAATATATATATAAACACCATAAAAGTAGTCGACATGCTTGTGTGATATTTCAAGTCTTCTGAAACCAGTTTGAATATGCAGAATGGAAAATAACTTTTAAGAGCTACGGCTTAGGAGAAGATTATCACGAATAATGATTTTTATTTTCAGTCTGTTCCTCTTACAAGCTATCATATTTGAACTGTATTCGTGGCATTTTGCAGATTTCTTTGTTTAGCTGAAAGGGATAGGTCACGCAAAAGGAATATTATGTCATCATTTAGTCACTCTTTAGTCTTCTTCTTTTTTTAAAAAACAAGAAAAGTCATTGGGACTTTAATTTTATGAACAAACAGTTTCATTATTCTTCAAAATATCTATTAGTTTTGTCTATAAGTTTTGCCGAGGTCACTATGAGTTTTTCTGAAAAATAACTTAATGTTGCTTTACATTTTTATAAATCGCAGCATTCAGATTTGGACCAACACAACCGTGAGTAAATAATGACATAGTTTTAATATCATGTTCTTTAGAAGCATTAGACTGGTAATCCTTTCTCAAGCCACTGCTGTTTGTGTCTAAAATGGGTTTCAACTCTTGTGTGAAGTCTGCAGGATTTAGAGAGGTGATCTGGGCTTAGCGTGTCCCAGGCATGTGCTGTATATTTGAGAACACAAGATGGACAGAGACAGGCACCAGGGCCAAGACGAGAAGAAGGGCAACATACCTCTCCCTGCGGGGTGTGTGGAATTTCAACAAATACCTGGCACAGGCCTGCCAAAATAGGCAAAGGAGAGAGAGATTAGTAGAAAGAGAGACAGACGGGACAGAGACAAAATGCAAAAGTGACACAGAACGTTTGTCTGATGTCTCACTAAAGGATGGATTGTGATTATCAAATAGAAAATGGAACAAACAGACCCTGATGTGACAGATGAAATTACAACAAAGGCTTCACAAAATATGAAAAGTGAGAGAACGATAACACACACACACACACACACATATATAATTTCTATAATTATTTTCTCAGCATGCTTTGGTATCGACTAAGAAGAGTTAATGTTGAAATGTTGTGTACTTTATATTTTGTTCTTGGCATTGTCTACTCATATGACAAATTGCTTGTGATGTTTTCGCTTTGGTTAACAGCATTCGCTCAATGAATAAATGCGACGTAATGTAATTAGCATAAAAATGCTTGTGGAAATTCATGCCGGTCTTTTCTTTTCTTTTCGGTTTTACCGAACCAAAACCTTATCAAAGAAACTGCTGTCATTTTAATAAACATGCCTTTCGATTTTCAGCTAATCACTGCCCCTTTCAGCCTCTTATACATTTCTGAAAGAACTATCATCCTCATTTCATGCTGTTCACTGACATGAGGCCTGTAGATTAACACATTAGATTTTGTGGTGTGTTGTGTCTTGGTGCCTAAAGCTTAAGGGTAAGGTTCTGCCCTTCCCAGGGTGTCTCCATTCACATCAAAGGGATCATAATTGCCAGACACAACTGCACAGCCCCACCGGGACCCCCAGCTCAACCTTTATGTGTGTGTGTGTGTGTATTTCAGTGCTGTCCAACTGCACATGGGTTTCTAACAAAAACAATCTGATTAAGGTACCTTGACATAAATAATCACAGACCCTTTAAATGGCTTTAAACCGCCCTTGTGCTTTGCTTACATTATGTTAATTAATTCTCCAGTCTTCGTCAGCCAATTGACAGATTGCCCCCATGTTTGACTTCTCCTTACAGCAGATTTAATTAAATGGGCGGACATTTTTGCGCGTAACAAACTGTTTGTTTCCCTGCAGACTGATTAGTAGAGTTCAAGATGAAATATTGATCCTCCATCTCTGGTGCTGATGTTTATATTCACGTCACTTTCAGTAGTTCTCTGTAATAAAGATAAAGGACTGACATTCCTCCGACACAGTTTGTTTAATGGCCGTCTTGCAAGCAAACTAGATGCATTGAAAATCTTTAGACTTTCTTTTGCTTTATCTAAGCATATGTCAGAGAAAGAAACATTGCTGATAGCCTCTTTGTTTGTTTTGATCAATACCTTATTTGGACCAATAAGTTGATTAGGGACCAAATTTGGTAATTTTACATATGCATATAGTCAAGTATCAGCAAGACTGTGAATCGTAAGCAACAGAAAAAGTGCTGTGCCTGAATGAATCAGTGCTTTTGAAGGAAAAGATTGAGCAAATGATTCAATGAACAATTGACTCATTCATAAAGAGAGTAATTTATTTTGTTCCTGAATGAATCAGTGCTTTTGAATGAATAGATTGAGTGAATGATTCAATGGGCCCTATTTTAACGACCTGAAATGCAAACGCAAAACGCAAGTAACTTTGTGGGAGGATCTTGGGCGATGTTGCTATTATACCGGCGGGATAAACGACTCTTGCGCCCGACGCAAATCTAATATGGGTTGGTCTGAAGTAGCTACATTACTCATACAGTGAAGAAAATAAGTATTTGAACACCCTGCTATTTTGCAAGCTCTCCCACTTAGAAATCATGGAGGGGTCGGAAATTGTCATCGTAGGTGCATGTCCACTGTGAGAGACATAATCAAAAAAAAAAAAATCCAAGAATCACAATGTATGATTTTTCATCTATTTATTTGTAAGATACAGCTACAAATAAGTATTTGAACACCTGAGAAAATCAATGTTAATATTTGGTACAGTAGCCTTTGTTTGCAATTACAGAGGTCAAACTTTTCCTGTAGTTTTTCACCAGGTTTGCACACACTGCAGGAGGGATTTTGGCCCACTCCTCCACACAGATCTTCTCTAGATCAGTCAGGTTTCTGGGCTGTCACTGAGAAACACAGAGTTTGAGCTCCCTCCAAAGATTCTCTATTGGGTTTAGGTCTGGAGACTGGCTAGGCCACGCCAGAACCTTGATATGCTTCTTACAGAGCCACTCCTTGGTTATCTGGCTGTGTGCTTCGGGTCATTGTCATGTTGGAAGACCCAGCCTCGACCCATCTTCAATGCTCTAACTGAGGGAAGGAGGTTGTTCCCCAAAATCTCGCAATACATGGCCCTGGTCATCCTCTCCTTAATACAGTGCAGTCGCCCTGTCCCATGTGCAGAAAAACACCCCCAAAGCATGATGCTACCACCCCCATGCTTCACAGTAGGGATCGTGTTCTTGGGATGGTACTCATCATTCTTCTTCCTCCAAACACGGTTAGTGGAATTATGACCAAAAAGTTCTATTTTGGTCTCATCTGACCACATGACTTTCTCCCATGACTCCTCTGGATCATCCAAATGGTCATTGGCAAACTTAAGACGGGCCTTGACATGTGCTGGTTTAAGCAGGGAAACCTTCCGTGCCATGCATGATTTCAAACCATGACGTCTTAGTGTATTACCAACAGTAACCTTGGAAACGGTGGTCCCAGCTTTTTTCAGGTCATTGACCAGCTCCTCCCGTGTAGTTCTGGGCTGATTTCTCACCTTTCTTAGGATCATTGAGACCCCACGAGGTGAGATCTTGCATGGAGCCCCAGTCCGAGGGAGATTGACAGTCATGTTTAGCTTCTTCCATTTTCTAATGATTGCTCCAACAGTGGACGTTTTTTCACCAAGCTGCTTGGCAATTTCCCTGTAGCCCTTTCCAGCCTTGTGGAGGTGTACAACTTTGTCTCTAGTGTCTTTGGACAGCTCTTTGGTCTTGGCCATGTTAGTAGTTGGATTCTTACTGATTGTATGGGGTGGACAGGGGTCTTTATGCAGCTAACGACCTCAAACAGGTGCATCTAATTTAGGATAATAAATGGAGGTGGACATTTTAAAGGCAGATTAACAGGCCTTTGAGGGTCAGAATTCTAGCTGATAGACAGGTGTTCAAATACTTATTTGCAGCTGTATCTTACAAATAAATAGTTAAAAAATCATACATTGTGATTTCTGGATTTTTTTTTTTAGATTATGTCTCTCACAGTGGACATGCACCTACGATGACAATTTCAGACCCCTCCATGATTTCTAAGTGGGAGAACTTGCAAAATAGCAGGGTGTTCAAATACTTATTTTCTTCACTGTACACTGTAAAAAAAAAAAACGTAAAAAAACGGTAATTTTCTGGCAGCAGGGGCGCCAGAAAATGTCTGTTAAAAAACGGAAAAATACTGTCAGGAAAAAAACTGTAAAAAAATGGTAATTTCTTATCCTATAATTATGGTTTATTACTGTTATTCTACACAAAATTATCTTTCATTATCTGATATAATGTTAATTTACTGACCTATTGAAGTATTAATATCTGTTTTGTACCACAGTAATACACTGACAACTAACAACCACAGTGGTGATGAGAGTCACATGATCATTCAAAGCTCATTACAAGCAGCTCTTCCACAAGAGAGTTAATACTAATATATAGAAACTGCACAGTGTCATTCGCACAAACATTAAACGCCATCATGGTAACACATGAAATTTTAAAAATGCCATAAACATTAGTTTAACAACATTAAATGTAACATAAAACCCTAATATACATAACTGATTCGAAAAAAACTAAGAAAACTATGAAGAAACATAGTTATTTCAACAAAAACACATCAAATGTGAAGTGTCACGCAGGGAATTGTGGGAATGTCAATTTACGGTTTTTCACTGTAAATTATACAATGAGTTGTTCTTTTTCACTTTCAAAAACTGTAAATTTAAATGTATTTTACAGTAAAATTACAGTAAATGTACCATTAGATCTATCACAGTTATTTACCGTATATAGTACGGAAATACTATTATTTAACCTTAAAACTCACTTTAACACCCACATGCTTAATGATCTTCAAGGAAAACATGTTAAATGACTGCTGATTTCTGCAGTTATACCTTCTTTTCTGTATTTTCTAATTTAACAGAAAAAATCTGTAAAATATTACGAATATTTTATGTAAAATTACACATAACCCTGTAAAAATACAGACAATTTCCTTTAAAAAAAATGTAAAATTGGTGTAAAACCAAAATACAAGCAATTACCTGTAAATTTAATAGTGGACCTTTAAATTACAGCAAATATCTGTAAAATAACAGGAATTCGCTGTATAATGACAAAACGGCAAATTTCTGTAAAAAATACAGGTCGTTACCTGTAAATTTACGTTTTTTTTTTACAGTGTAGGTGTGATTTGGGCGTGACGTCCAATAAACCAATCAGAGCGTCATCTCACATTCCCTTTAAAAGCAGGCGCGCTTGTTCCATGGCGGATTGCTATTATAATGGCGGATTTGCCATGCGCACGCCAGGAGCGTTCACAGCCGAGGAGACCGACGTTCTCGTCAAGGCCGTAAAAGACAGAGAAGTGACATCGTATGGGGATGGGAGGAACCCACCCAAATTAGCATCGGTTAAACAGGCGTATAATAATTTGGGAAAATGTGTAAACTAGATGTATGCCTATTTTTTCACATCTTCATGGACACCACAATGATTTCCCTCGTGTGGTAATATTTGTCTCTGTAATTGTATGGTTTGCAAAAATGGGAATTGCTGCGTCTGTGTAAATGAGAGAAGCAAAGTGTATGCGCGTTGTGCACACGCTACATTATGGCCAAGCATGCGACCTTAAAATATCATCTGAATAACGCGCCACTGACTTTAGACTAGGTTTTTCCTGGTCTGTGGTGGAATTGTTTTCTGAAACTGCAAAATAGCACCAGGGAACGTTTCCGCTGCAACACGCCTCCTCTTTTCACTGAACCGCCCCCGGGAGCGCAAGTACATTCCCTAATAATTTACTGACGTGCGTCTGTGGAGGGAAAAGTCCGCTGTGCGTCGGGTGCAAAATAGGAATGATACATGCGTCAGTGTACAAAGTCATTTGCGCTGGGTGCAAGATAGGGCCCAATGACTCACTCACATAGAGTACCTTATTTTGTTCTTGAATGAATCAGTGGCTTTGAACGAATCAGTTAATTGAATAATTGAATAGCTGCATCTGAATATTCATTCCTATACATAGGGTAAAAAGAGTAGCCTATGTGAAAAGAGTAGTATGTCCAAATTCACAGTATTCATAAAACAGAAGACAAAGAGTCCCTAAATGACCGATATCTAGTGAGATTTTGAAGTAATCCAATGAACACTTTACTATACCATAACGCCATGGGAGAGAATTTGAAAATTGCAGTGAAGTGGCACAAATGATGAGGTCATGTGAAAATGACAACATAATGAATGTAGCTCATCCAGATTATATTCATACTATAGAGCATACTTTTTTAACAGCAGCAAAGTAATTACTTTATTCAAAACCTATCAGAGAATATGCAATTTCAGACACTGTTTAATTCCTGAAAAAATAAGTGCTTTTGGAGAAATCGATTGACTGAATGATTCAATGACTCACCAATAAAGAGACAGCCTGTTTAAATCCTGGATTATTTCATTTCACTACAACAGACTAAGAAACATGGATTTGTTTTATGAGATCACTGATTGACTAATTTACTGTTTTTTAAAGGGATAGTTCACCCAAAAATGAAAATGTTGTCATCATTTACTCACCCTCATGTTGTTCCAAATCTGTATGAGTTCCTTTCTTCTGTTAAACACAAAATATATTTTGAAGAATGTTGGCAACCAGACAGATGATGGCACCCACTGACTTCCATAGTATTTTTCAGTCAATGCGTGATGTCAATAACACATTGAAATATAAGTGACATTTTGAAGAAGAAAAAGTTAAATTGTAAAACGTTTTCCACAACTATTGTTTTTACTTACAGCTTTGAAAATCATATTTTACAGTGTCAGGTGAGAGAATCCATGGTTTTAGTGGGCCGACCCAATGATGACTGAAAATTTCCTACATTCAAATCTTTGACCAAAATCCATTCTTGACCGTGGTCATTCATGAACACTGTATTTAGAAAAATGAGCTTCACACATTTCCTAAATATGCTCAGGCAGAATTTCAATTAGCTTTTATTCTATTACTCAAAGCAGAGCATGCAAAAAGTACTAATACTATTATTAAGCTATAATAATATAATTATTTTTACTCTAATAATTGTATCTAATATAATAAACACTGTAATACTATTATACCACAACATAAGTATTACTATTTCTTTTGATGATGAAATAAAGAAAAAATGCTATTGTGAGCTTAGTTAACTCTAATTTATCTAATTCTCCCCAAAATTTTACTTTTTTAAAACTTCTTCCACTGCAAGAACAAAAAACAAACTGAGTGAATCTGACTTTCAGTTCAGCATTTTATAGATCTGGCAAACCCAAGGTACAGAGATTGAATCAGACTCCAGTGGAGATTGGCTTTTGTTCAGTTGGATGTTTATCTTATTCCTTGACCACACTGAACATGTGCTGAAAGGTAGCAGAGGATTTATGGAAATCAGATTATATAATCCCAGTTTCCATGAAAATTAACCAATCATGCTATAATAACTGACATGTGGAAGATACTGTACGAAAGCTAAGACATAACTTTTTTTTTTCTCAATACAGAATGTTTAATTCCAGACAGTATTATTTGATCTATTTTTTTATTTTAATGAATCTTACCCTCTATTACATAGCCAAAAGCAGTTTGTGTATGCCCTTGCATCATTGTTCTTGAGTACACACAGTTCAGACATCCTGTGAGTGGAAGGACAGTTAGTTTGATGTCCATTCAGGGGAAATTTAGCTCTGTAATTTATTGTTTTTATAACTTATATAATTCTATTTTTGCATGTCATTATATTATTATTTAATTGATGCAATATTCTTTTTTTTAATTGAAAGCAGAAAGCATTTAATCAGGCAAAACAAATTATCGTGATGTGGAGATAAGCTTCAGACAAAGTGTGGTACAGCAATTCTCAAAAACAAGTCCAAATGTCCTAGTTTATTAGGCTGTACAAAAAAAAAATTTATGTGGTTATATTATAAATAGGACTTTAAACCTGCAAATTAACACCGCTGTTAAAGCCACTTTCATCTTATAAAACTTAAAACAGATCCATTTTATTGTAAAACCACACATTCTTTTACATTTTAGAGGCTTCATTCCACTGTTAAAGCCTGTCACATGCAGCCTAGTATAACCATGTCCAGGTGAGTTTCTTTTTTTCTTTTTTACACTTATGTAACAAGCCACTTTTTCACAGTGAACCGTGTTAGCTGTCAAAATTTTTACTGGTTCAGCAAGTGGCCAATCAAAAGAAAACATTATTATTCTCTCACTGTCTATTCAATCAACACAGAAAGAGCTTGTTCAGTCTGATGAAATAGAAACATTCTGCCCTCTAGTGGTTCATATTTGAAACCTCACCTGTAACAAGAAATTAATTGACGTTGACTTTCATTTCAATTTATTAATTATGTAAATGTATTTGAATTTGTTTTGATAGACTAATCAAAACCCTCCACATACTATTTCATGTATGGCTGTAAAACATAAAAGTCTATAACTGTGAGCAACAACACATGTTGACCATAATATAACCAAATATATTTGATCGGTCATAAATAAATTATTAATGCATTTTGGATAACCAATCACTTCTCTTCTATCCTGTTAGCCTGTCTGTCTCTGTCAGGCTCTCTTTCTGTTTCCGTGCCTGGAGAGCATTTTCCATTGATCAATCAAATTTTTTTTTGCCTCGTGTAAGATAGGCTAAAGGGCAAGAGGCATCCCATTTATTCCATACATATTTATATATATATTTTTCTACTTGTGCTAGGCTATAGGCCTACTTTGGTGATGTAGATATCAGTCATATCTCCTTTAGAATTGACCTTGCCAGTTTATATTGCACTAATGATAATAAAACGTGCTTGTGATGTTGTTATGAACCAAATATTTGCATATAATATTACGTAACAAAACAACATTACTTAACCAAAGTAACTGTCTGTTACAGTGAGTGTCAATGGTACGAAACAACGACCTCGCCAGTGTGTAAATCTATTGCACTAATGCTATAACTTGCTGTGACGTTGATATGAAACAAGCATTTTCTGATAATATAACGTAACAAACATTACTGTAAGTTTGAGTGCCAATGGCTTGAAACCACGACTAAGTAAGAGGGACAGTCAGAATGAGAGGACGCAGAGAGGAGAGGAAAGGATGCAGATTACTTAAGTTTTTTTCTGCCTGGCCTGCTGGTGAGCGCGCGCGTGAGCAGAGCACGCGGAGAGAGAGCGCCCACGCCACACTTTCACGCGCCGCAAAGCGTTTTAATGTGACGCATCCTCTAACAGCAGCCGCTTTATCTGGCTTGTGCTTTAATATTAATTGAAATTAAAACAGTGTTAGAAAAGAAATTGAAATGGAATAGACATGACGCTTAAATGGACTATGTGATGACATTTGTGCACGAGCCGGTGAGTGTCGTTTTCGTTCTTCAAACTTCAAATTTGACTTCCAGTGGCTTAGTTTCACTGCTTTTCTTATATTACTTAAGTAAACATACATTTACCATATAAGCATTTAATAGTAGTATAGTTGTGCATGATAGTTAAATACGACGTAAACTCGATGTTTGGCTGTGAAGTGGTAAATAAATAAATCATGAACACGAAACTACAAAAATAATAATGATTATAATAATTCACAGCGAATTCACTCAAAATGTAGGTTAATTGCTCTATTAGTATACCTTTGTGGTGTTTGTAAGAACACAAACATATATGAATATTAGGCTAATTCAAAACTCGTCTGTTGCCAGGTTGAACTGTGTCCAGGTCAAGGTGAAGGGCATTTCAATCAGGCCTCATTCACAGCAGCCTATATATAAAAAACAAGGCTTGATTAGGCTACTTTATAATAACTTTCATTGATCATTAAGTCATTAAAAATATTGTAGAAAATAGTTGATATTTAGCTGCACGCTAAAATAAATGTTTTTTATTAATACACCATTAAAAACAACAATATTGGTGATAAGCATTCAAATATGAATAGGCTATGACAACCTTTAAATAAAACTTTCATGCCGTTTCTCACTATGTCTTTGTAATCTATTACAAATTACCTATATTGTAATGTTTGTTAATTTCAAATTAACATTAATTTGTTAAAGTTATAAAAAAGGGTTATGCTTATATATTTAATAGTAGTAATTTTTTCTATATTTTCTACATTTCTATAGCCTGCATACTTAAATATATTCTGTATTTAACTACTTGAAGAATGCAGATTAAAGTACAGATTTGTACGTGCTGTAGTCTCTGTTAGATAACAAAATTAATCTGATAGTCTCATAGTCTAACAGGACATTTTGGTGTATTTTAGTTGTGTTTGAGTTTAGTTTGCTTTATTAATTCCATGGAGTTTTTTATTTATACTTATACTTACTTTTGAGTAAACCGCACAGAGAGGCAATTGCACCCCAAATTTGGCTTTTTGTTGTTATTTTAAGATCAATATTATATCTGTCCTTCTTTAGTGCCACTGCAAAGAGGATTTTCGTTTCATTTCTCTTTCCTTCATCTGGCGCTGTTTACAGTATTATTAGTTTGTAGTTGAGATTAACCTCAAGGTCATTAGTTCTAAGAATCAGTGCTTTCGTTTTTGAGACAACGGGAGAGTGAAAAGGTTTATTTCTGTAGAAATTATGGTGTAGCAACATCACGATCACTTTCATTAAGAGAATCATTGGCTTGAGTATGATGTGAAAATGAACACTTAAAATGAAATGCTCTCTGACTAAAGGATTACCTTTTCATCTCCCATCCTCCATCCTCCTCCTCCACGTGATAGACTGGAGAGAGGATCTGAAAGCGATAGCGGGAGAGAGTGATATACTTAAGTTTCTCCCATTTTATCTATTTCTCCCATTTAACTTTTGATTTATCACATGAGAGAACTACATGTGTTTTTGCAGAGGACGAGAAACGCTGATAAAAATAAAAGGAGACATAACAATGAGATGAAAAGATTTATGCATTATTTCAGTCCAAAGATTAATCTTCAAGAATGCGAGAGGCAGAGCTGTAGGAGGCACAGAGAAAATTGAGTCAGAGATGGTTGAGGTGATGAAGTTATGAACATCGGAAAAGAGATATTTCCATTAAAACCTGCTCGAGGAGCTTTTGAGTGAATGGGTGAACGTGATTTCACCAAGTATAAAATGTTCCTGGAACAACATTCCAATCAACCAATCAGATATAAGGGACAAGTTTACAGTTTATGTATAGTTTTGGCTTACAACCAGGGTTAAGTGCTTTTACATTAGTGTTATTCACCTGTCATTTCACTCTGATTTTTGGGATAAGTTATGGGTAGGGTTAGGTTTAGGGGTAGGGATAGGGTTAGGACCAAATTTTTGGACTTTTCCATGTTTGCGTGGTCTAGACAGGCTTTTATTTTTTTTACAGTAGGTGGCGACAAGTGACTGTCTTTATGACATAGTCATTGGATCATTATTAATTCAGCTGTTTTGTGATTCATTTAGGAAAAAAGCACCACTGCATGGAGATGCGGAACTGTTGATCCTGCTATCATTTTGTTTGGAATTTTGAACTATTTTCGTAAATACAGTAGATGAAGTAACTTGCAATACTGGCTCTAACACATAAGTTACTCAACATTAACTTTTTGTTTATTGAACTTTTGTGAAAAAGTAAATTTCAATCATGCTGTTGGTCTGAAGCCTTTTTCCTACTAGGGCCAAATTTTAAATTCTCATATTAAAAGAACGATAACTATACAATAACTATATTTGCGTCCAACATTATGTTCTGTCTATTATAAGATGCTTTTAGAAGCTTGAACTCTTTAAAGTTTGGTGAATCCAATGATTTTATCATATGATTATTTTTTCCTTATTGTTATCATATATTTGTGGTGTGGATTTCCCTATTCTCATATAATTACAATGATTATTAAAAGTTAAGTCAAGATCACACAACACACTTAAGTTTACGCCAAATATAACAATAAAGTTTTAAGAACCATTCTAATTCTTAAAGAATATGAAAGTCCACAGCTACAACGATAACAACACAGAGAAACGATTTAGTTGGAATCACTTTTAGAAAAAAAATTCCCTGCTGATGAACGATAAAATCATTGACAGTAAATTAGAATCCAGACTTTAAAGATCTTGAGCATTTAAAGTGGCAGATGACAAACATGCAGCGTGTGCTTGTGATAAACAGAACGTTATCATGCCAAGGCATGTGGAGACATAGTTATTGCATTAGCTTTGATTAGTTACCATCCCTTGTGTGAACAGGACTTTAGCGAAGATTAGTTGATTTTAGGCACTCTTAAATATCTGTTTTAGTGCAGGATGGGACTTTAAACATTGTTTGCAGCCATTTGTCCTAAATAATATGGACCTTGTGATATGGATCTTCACAGAAATGCGCAAATAAGGCTGTGAGACCGCAGGGTGTCCCATGTGTCATTGAATGATTCAGAACGGTACTCATGCCATTTGCGTAGCATTTGGCACAGGGTCTTTGTCAGCCTGTGGTTATGTTCTGATGTGTCAAGTACAATGTAATTCCCTCACCAACTAAATATGCACATGCTTGCTCTTATCATAATGAATGTGTGATAAACATACTCATACTGTACACACTGTTGGTTCTATGATAAGACTGTTGTCATGAGTTTCAAGTAGCTTTACCAGTAGTTCAGAAGCAGTTCCTCACTGAATTTATAACCCGCAAAGGGTTAAAGAGGCTGTTGTGGCCTATAGAAATTGATTAGGGTTGCAAAGACCGAGTACTCAGACAATGTAAGTTGTGTCAGTGCTACTGCAGCAACAGGCAGTCTGAAATAAGTCTGCACTCCCACGTATATCTAAGGTAACACAATACTTTATATGCTCTTGGGGTTGAAGTGTTGCTGTCTCTGCAGCAACAGACCACAGTGTGGAAACCAGGGAGGCAGAGAAGTGAATGAGGAGAGGACCATGACAGTATGTGCAGGAGAGAGTTTGGCAGGATGAGGCATTTGGTATGCCTCAATCTGAAGAAAGAAAGCATAAAAATATACAACCTGTTACTCACATGAGATTGCTAGCAAACCACAACCATCCGATCAATTCCCGATGGACCAAATCAAATCCTTCATTATTTTGTCTTGTTTGAGAAACTTTATGCCAACTTTAAAGAAATATTCGAGATTCAATACAAGTTAAGCTTATTCAACTGCATTTACACTTTTAATTTTAATGTTGATTTCTACAAAAAAAAGAAATTAGACTATTTTTCTTAAAAAAATGCAGAAATGGAGATTGTATTGAGGTACTTACAATGTAAGTTTAATTGGGCAAGAATTGGAGAATTTTAAAAACACAATAGAGATCATCTTATAATGAAATAAATGCACATAAATGTTTGTGTTGTGACTCGTGGCAAGCTGTAAAATTTGATATTTAACCTTACATAGAAAAGGTTAAGTATTTTTCACATTTAAATCATATTAAAGGGTTAGTTCACCCAAAAATGAAAATTCTGTCAGTAATTACTCACCCTCATGTTGTTCCAACCCCGTAAGTCTTTCGTTCATCTTCGGAACACGAATTAAGATATTTTTTATTAAATCTGAGAGCTGGATCACTCCTCCATAGGCTTTCTAGACTAAGGGACTGAAACTTGTTCTCCCGAAAAGTTATTAAAAACATCGTTAAAATAGTCCAAGTGACTACAGTGGCTCAATCTTCAGTTTATCAAGCAACTAGAATACTTTTTGTGCGCAAAAAAACCAAAAATATCGACTTTATTCAACTATTAATTTCCATCTCGGTCGGCGTCGACGTAGTAAAACTGTGTAGCGCTTCTGTGGTGGACGTCACACGCATCACACACATGACCAGCGTCGGCCAATAGGGACCCTACGTGTGACGTAGCCCTACGCTATCACACTACGTTAACTGACGAGGCCCACAAAGAAGGAAATTAGTAGTTGAAATAAAGTCGCTATTTTTGTTTGTTTTTGCGCACAAAAAGTATTCTCGTCGCTTAATAAACTGAAGATTGAGCCACTGTAGTCACTTGGGCTATTTTAACGATGTCTTTAATAACTTTTCGGGGGAACAAGTTTCAATCCCTTAGAAAGCCTATGGAGGAGTGATCCCGCTGTCAGATTTAACCAAAAATATCTTAATTCGTGTTCTGAAGATGAAAGAAAGTCTTACGGGGTTGGAACAACATGAGGGTGAGTAATTACTGACAGAATTTTCATTTTTTGGTGAACTAACCCTTTAACACAAATTATGTACATTGTCTATCTATACTATTGAAACTGTGAGTATTTTAATACTTACGAATTGACCCCATCAAACATTCTTAATCAACATTATGGCAAATGCGGTCGACTTAGCTGATCTGAACTGGTGCTGACCCTGAAATATTCCTTTAAGATTTTTTAAAAATGTCATTCCTCATTTATCAGTTTAAGAGGAAAAGTCTTCACATACATTAGGTTCTAATGATTAGGTGATTGTACTGAAGCCTATTGTGGAGAGAATCAGTGAGTGAGGATGTTATCTGTAGTTAATATTTTCTCATTACTGTTCTCAGATTAACACGAGTTAGTTTCCAGCCAGGCTTCAGGAGGCTGACTGGATCACTATAATCTCATCACTTGCCTCTGGCATATCTAGACTTGAGAGAGATAGAAGAAGGCAGCAAATCAGACTGAAAGTGAGCGAGAGAGCAGCAGAGAGAAATTGAGAGTGAGGGAAATGGAGAGAGACACAGCCAGGCCATGTGAATGCATGGACTTTTTGTGGCCCCATTTTGTGGCATAGAGGAATCGATGACACTATGGATTGGTCATGCAGTATGTGGGCTGTTGTATTACTGCATGTGTTCTGCTGCAGGTGGCTTAGCATGTATTTCCACCATATACCAATACTATATGCAACCAGTCACTGAGCTTGTTGCGTCAGCATTATACATTTCAAACAATTAGATATTCGTGACGTGAGCAATGTTTTGTTCACTAAATTTGCATTTCCTGCAAGTTTCAATCCAAGTTTCAGGCTTTGGTCCTGTGTAAATTAAATCGTGCCAGTGCGATTCTTGTGTTTATTCGGCTGCTCACAAGAATGAACATCACTTGTGCACTATAAAAGCAGCTATAAATGGTTTATTATATGCATTGATGACAAGACAATGACAGATCACAGTTCAGTATGCAAATAGATGTAAGAAAGATAGCTGGTTGTGATTCAGAATGCAAATATTATGATGTATTTGCTCTTGGTTAAATTTTGAATGCCGAGCATCATCAGTCAATAAGAGATTATTTTTTTGAGAGAGAAGTTACCTCTCAAATAATTGTTAAATTTTTTTTAAAGGATAGCCCACATATGGCTGAAATTTTCTACAAAACTTAAGCTTGAGTCTGTACAGTACAATATGTGGTTCAGGCAGAAGTTTGACTAATTCTATAATACTCAAAAGCTTATTTATACGTATTACTATACTATGCTTAATCTTTTATTCATGGTTAGTTAAAAAAAAAAAAAAACTGTAACCAAATGATTTTCATGTCTTTCAGTTTGTGTTCACAGTCTCTTTCACGGCCATAATTTATAGTAGCCTATTCACAAACTGTTTGCTATAGCGTTTTCTCTGAGTTCTCTGTGTAGCCTGCTCCCTGAATCGTGTAGTTCAATTTTCCATATTTATTGTATGTCATTATGTCATTATCAGTATTTGCTTTCTACCATGCACAAATAAAAATGTCACTGAACTTTTGCTGTGTAATTGTAACAATGAGCACTCAAACGTGTGTCACTCAAATGAACACAACAGCGGTAGTTTATTTTATTTTATATAATTTTTTATTCTGTTTGAATTAAACTCTTTCTCTGAGTGATTCACTCAAGCAATTTCTTCAAAGAAACTGACTCATAATTGATCTCATAACCATTTTTTCAACAGTTCAGGTCACGTGACATGCTTTGCAATCTGAGAGCACAAGAAGATTTCAGCCATGTTTTCCTCCAGCCGACCAATCAGAGCACAGTGTGCTTTTTAAACATTAATATTAAAATATATTTAATATCATTTAATATATATTTAAAAAAATCTATAGTTTTACAAATAAAAATAGTAATTTTAAGCTGTAATAATATTCATAATATTACTGTTTTGCTATTGTTTCTTAAAAGTGAACTGTAAACAAAAGGAAACTCCATTTATTTATACTATCTCAATTTAATATTTGGGGGCAGGAGGAGTGTTAGGAAAACTTGTTTGGCAACAGTCAGTATTTCATTTAGTGCCATTAGTGTGTGTGTGTCAGTAGGTGTGTGTTTGTTGCTTCTGTAGCCATTCAAATAGTTGAGAGTTCTAAATGTTCTGACATCATAGAGGAGCTTCATCTCTAAACTGCAGCTCTGACTCTGTTCTGCTGTTGGTGTGTTATATTGGAGTGAACAGATCGAAAGACTTTTGAGACTTTCTGCAGATATCGACGACAAAATTGAATTGACTTGCAACATTTGGTGTGCATTATGGCGCTGTTCAGCCGTGTGTGTAGACAACTGTTCGAGTGTTTCACACACTTCTTGCCTCAAAGAGTGGCCAGAGAACCAGAGAAACTTCCGGAGGAGTGTGAAGCCTTCACCTCTAACAACAGACGCCGCAAGGTAAAGCTACCTGAGAAGAGCCAGCATGGAGAGAGAGAGGAGGAAAGAGGAGGAGGAAGACATAAAGATGAGGCTGAAACAGACAGAGAGACACTTGAAAAGATAAAGATGAAGAAGAACGGATGTGTGCATCTGAAAAAAAGAGAGAAGCTCAGTCTGGAAAAGCTGATGGATGAAGGAACTGAGCTTAGAGAAGCTGTAGAAAAGAAAAGGATGGAGAGTAAACGGAAGACAATGGTTCTTCTCGTGGAGGTCAAACCTCTGAATCCCGTGAGATCTTCCGTCTTGGAGCCAGGAGAAATCCCGATGTTTCCCAGTGTCTCCGAACACGTCGCTCTTCCAGCCGCTTGCTTCAAAGTCCTGCCGCCAGTGACAAAACCACACGCTCATCCTCAGAAACCAGTTCCCACATCCGAGGAGGAGTTTTCCCTGATTGAAGCGGATCACGATGAAGTTGTTTCCCTCAAACTCTCTTCATCCCGAGTGTGTCCTTTCAAATGTGTTCCTCCACGTCCAACTCCTGCACCGGATGAGCTATTTTCCCTGCGACGCTCTACATCCCGAGTGTGTTCTCTCGAACGTCCTCCCAGCCGGAAGCCTCATCCATTCCCTTCTTCCCCGTCTCCACAACTCGTGCTGGTGGACATCGAGGATGAGGAGAAAGAGTACGTCGAGTTCACCGGGAAAACCTTCCGGGACTCACCCAAACGGTCCCGAACACCAGAGGCCGAAGTGAAACGGGTAAAGATGTTTGCTTGGATGGAGAAAGAGGAGGAGGAGGAGAGAGAGGTGCAGGAGGAAGAGTGGGCGAGCGAAGTGGAGGAGATCCAGGGATTTGAGGAAGACGAGGATGATCCCAGTGAAATGGGAGACTTCAAGATCACACAAGGTTATACTTCTCCTGACATTCCCAAGAATGAGCTCCAGCGCGATGTGAACATGCAGGAAAAATGCACAAGAAAACTCCCACTTTTTCTGTTCACCTGGAGGAGAAAAGAGGAGAAGAAAGCAATCAAGGAGAAGGAGAGAAGAGAGAAAGAGTTGCTGCTCGAACGCTACAGGAATGATCCGAAACTGAAGCACTTGTGCATCAACAAGCACAACCGCAACTACAGCTCCTCCTGATGAAGATCATCATCCCTTTAACCCGTGTAAATAAAACATCCTCTTCATTTGTTACCAGTGTAAATAAAAAAAATTGCAAACTAAAAATTGAAAGATCCATGATTCTTCTTGACTATTGAAACATAAAACATGTGTAATACGAAGTGAATCATTTTGAACTAATTTGAATTGTACTGTTTAACTAGGAAGTGATTCATTCAATTCAGTTCATAACAGTGAAGTTCACAGGTCAGCAACAGATCAATATATCGTCTCTCCATCCATCAACTGCTTCTTTTCATGTTTCTTCACTTGTTTCTGCCTTAAATTTATAAGTACTATCAACTTGGATGTTTAAGTAATTTCCACTTAAATTACATTAAACTGACTTAAAATTTTTGTTGAATCTTGTATTACTTATTGAACTTATTGATCATATACATTTTTAAGTGAATCTTTAGCTTTTCCTCTAGAATACGCATGCTATTGTTTTTAACAACTGTATGTGTATATCATCTATCTATCTATCTATCTATCTATCTATCTATCTATCTATCTATCTATCTATCTATCTATCTATCTATCTATAAATTACAGGAACGTCTGTCTGTCTGTGTGTGTCTGTTATTCGCGTATCTCTCGAACCGTGTCTTGCTAGTCTAGAAATGTCTGATTCCCAAACATTAATCTTATAAACTTGTTATTTTTAGTGAATCAAAAACTTAACAGCCGTGACCAAATTACACTGATTCCCTAAAGTTTGACTTTTATGAGCTAATTCTTTCTTGTGAATCAAAAACATGATCCAGGAACTGATATTGTGTCATGTTGCCATGCTGTGAAAAGTCACTGTAAAGTAAACACTTTTTTTACAAGAATTATATTAAAGGGATAGTTCACCCAAAAATGTCTCACCCTCATGTCGTTCCAAACCCGTAAGACTTTCATTCATCTTCGGAACACAAATGAAGATATTTTTTATGAAATCTGAGACCTTTCTGTCCCTTTATTGACAGCTAAACAACTACCACTTTGACACTTCAAAAAGTTCCTAAAGAGATCGTAAACTAATCCATATGAATCGAACAGTTTAGTCCAAATTTGAGAGAAACGATCACTTTATATGATGGACAGATTCATTTAGTCCTTTATTCACATTTAAACATTGATCAGCGAACATAAACAGAAGCTCAACCGAACCTGCTTGGCTTGCGAGAACAAACCTTTTCCGGAACCTCAAACATATATATGGTTTATTTAAATATATATATATATGTACATTTAAATAAACCATATATATATATATAATATGAGCCTGTGTTGTCACTACTAGCTGAAGTAAAATTACTTTCACATACCGTACCATAGAAATGTGCATGACATCAGCCATGTGATGTAATAAAAGCGTACATTTCTCGATAAGATTATCCCCATCAGATTTCTGAAAAGGTGAAAGAGTATGAGAGGGAGAAAGAGATCGAAAGGTTATTCACTGTACGGAATGTTATTGAATTGATTTTCTCATGGACCTTAATCTCCCTTCATAACACTTGAACATGGACATGTAATCAGGGACAGGGATAGAAAGACAAAGAGAGAGCGAGAATACAGGATGGATAGAGTGACGAATGCAGTTTGAGTGCCAAGGGGTCAGAGAGTATAAACTACTGAAAATAATGATATTTATATGTAGACTAGAGTCCTGGAACATTTTTATGTTTAGGAACAATAGTGAAAATGTTTTAATTGTGCTCCTTTTCACAACTCTTTTTATTTGATTCAAATATTCTGCGGTCAGATGGAACATAGTCAAACGTTAATCGTTGTGTAACATTTGAGCTTTGCATAGATTTAGCTAGTTTCCTGTTAATTGCAGTCTGATCAGTGCCCTCCACCCCCGACATAAGCCTGGCACTGCTGCTCTGGCTCTCTGCCAGCAATTATTCTAGAGCGTCCGCATATCACGCTGACCTTGGCCCCGGATCTTGGCCCTTCTGAATGCTGCACGTGCTGGAGAAGATCAGGGGTGTTTGAGTAGCACTCAGTTTTCATAAGCGGCATGGGAGGTTTCACCAGACACCACCAACATGTTAAAGAGAGTCATACGGAGAGAGAAAGTGAGAGAGTCAGTGTTAGTACACTTCACGTGTACTCTCTCACTTATACAATTACATATAACTGTAAATGAAAAAAGTATTTTAAATGGTTGAAAACAGTTCACATGGCCAATGCTACAATTTACTTATTATTTGAAAACTTATTGTTTGCAAATTCAAAAATGTTCCTTATTCAATTGAGACTTTTTTTGTTTTTGTTTTTGTTTGAACTGCAAATAAAAATACTAAAAGGATTAAAACATTTATATATATATATATATATATATATAAATGTTTTTTAATCCTTTTAGTATATATATATATATATATATATATATATAAATGTTTTAATCCTTTTAGTATTTTTATTTGCAGTTCATTTAAAAACCAACTAATATGAGGTAGGGCTGCACGATATTCGGAAAAAAATAACATTGCAATATTTGGTTTTTCTGCGATATACTGTATATTGCAATATGAAAACAATTTCAACAGGATGTGAAAATAATTAATCATTATAGAATGATTGGGATGTTTTTTTAGGGGAGTACATCTGCATAGAAAATAAACAAATTACAAGCATAGAAAAATACAATAGAACAAAGATACAAATGAAATAAGCAGTGCTTTATGTTTTTCAGGTAAGTTAAACAGTATTCAGGTACAAAAATGTAATCAATTGTAAAATAACACTGCATAGTCTTCACTGTATAAATTAAATATGATTAATCTGTTAAAGCTATACAAAAGGGATTTTCTCTTTGTATTTTGTTTGATTAAGATTAATGACAGACAGCAGGAACATTAGGCTGATGTAATTTTAAGACTGAATGCACAGATCTAATATATTGATACACATCGGTTTTCTTTCTCAATTGTTTACTTTCACGTAAGCCAAAAGCGACTGTGTTTATGAGGATACTCGCTGAGACAGGCATTTTGGTTTAAAATGATTTAAAATCACGTGAATGTTTAAACTGACAGGACCTAAAACACGTGCGAATGGTAAACTTTCACTTTATGATGGTAAACTTTGCAATCAATTTGTGTGCGTTTCAAATCATGGTGCCTGGTCTGTACGGATCAACTACGATCCCTACTTGATATCGATGCTAAAATTATATATTGTGCAGCCCTAATATGAGGTCAAAAAACCTTCCATGCATTATACAATTATTACAAAGTATATTAACATTTTTTTAAGAGTATTATCAAGGTTACTAAATCTGCCATTATTTTAGCACATTATTTTAGGTTTACGTTGTGACCTTCACTAAATATAAAATCATGACAGCTACTTGCTGAAAGGAATAGAAAAGTTAACAATCTTCAAAACCACAAGTGTAATTAACTGCTGTGGATGATCCTAGCTGAGAGAACATGAATGCTGTCAATCAACAGAATGGCTCTCCGCCAATGGTGTATTTTCAGCAGTGTTGGTTTATGTGTTAATCAATAGGTTTAGTGTTCTAATGAGATTTGAAACTGAATACACACACACACACACACACACACACAAACAACACACACACACACACACCCCCTGGGATACAGTATAATGTGTAGTGGTTAAAGAGGTCAAAGGCTGGTGATTAAATAAGGCACAAACACTCACCAGATCCAAGTGAACAACACACGTGACAAAGGACTGTGGTTACACTGTGAGCATATATTTTTGTGAAAAAACTTGTGAGAGACTGGATATTTTAGCTTTCAGTGTTATATTTAAAGCCATTTAAAAACAAAACAAAAATTAAGCTCAAACGTGTTGAGATTTAGAGAGTTTCATGCCTTTTCAGAAGGGGAAATATGTAGCTTGGTGATTAAGTAAAGTGTGTAATCTCCATGGCACTAGTGGCACCGAATGGAATTTTAAAATGTATATAATAGTTGATGCCGACGGACCATAAATTAAATGCAACAGTTTTTACTGTGATAGTGGAAAGTATTGTAACATTGAAGATTTTTCTCTCACACACACACACACGCACGCGCACGCGCACGTGCACACGCACACGCACACACACACACACACACACACACACACACACACACAGCTGTTGAAACGCCATCCTCTGTCCCGGGAGCAGCAGCTCATTTCCATTTAAAGGGACACAACGATGCATTTTTCTGACCCTCAAAAAGGGACAATTTTAACATGCTGTAGAAAATATTTGTGGGGTATTTTGAGCTTAAACTTCACAGACACACTCTGGGGACAACAGAGACTTATTTTACATGTTTTAAAAAGGGGCATTATACCACCCCTTTAATGTGGGAGCAATTTACCTTCATTTTGCTTATTTTTATATAACCTCTTCAAACAGAAGCAAGTTTGCTATTTACATTAAAAGTCTTTATTGGGAACTAAAATGTAAAACATTTTTGGGAATTAAAATTTGATCATTTGAAATTACTCCGACTTTGTTTGCTTGTATTTTATTTATTTTAATTTAATTTGAGGGACAGAGGATTTTTTTTTTTTTGTAAGACACTAATCTTTTACTTTATATGTTATCTTTTGCAGCAGATTTCTATTGACTTAATGGGCAGAGAAAGAAGGCAGAGGATGATCCATGTACTTTGTTAACTGCCAGCATTGGTAATTTTCCATTTGTTTATATATGAATCTGTAAGTGAAATAGAGCTGAATAAGCAGACATAATCAGCATAATTGTGCATGTTTTCATGTCACATAGAAACATTTTTGTAATTTTTTTATCTTGCTTTTTATTTCATATTAACTTTCATATCATGTTTTCTCTCTAGGAGTTCTAGGTTGTGATGTCCTCAACGCCAAAAACGGCAGACTCAAACATTAAGGAACGTGACAGGGGCCTGCCTATATATTCTACCACAAATGTCAGTGTGAGGGCAGCAGATATTTGAAGATTCATCTTTTTGTCACCCCTTACTTTAGAAATGTTCGTTTTCCACACTCCAAGCTGTTAATTCTCTTTTGAGTGTTTATTTATTTATTTATTTCATCCTTTGATATGTTCCTGTGCAAGTTGGCTTTTCATGACTAGAAATCTTTTTTAAAGATTCTCTTTTCTATTACGTTCATTAAGCCTCGAACTACTGGTTTCTCAGAGCAGGTTTATGAAAAGGTCACACCATTTATCAGGTCTGAACTTTTGCTTCCTCAATCACATTATTTTGGAATCCATGAAGGTAATTATTTGTGCTTCAGCTTACGCTTGACTGGCCTATTTTTCACTTTTAGGGATATTTCAACAATTGCGTGTGTTTTTTGACGACCAAACTGGACTTGGACTCTGAGGAAGAGCATTTTTTAAGCTTTTGGAGAGGTCAAAGTACATCAACAGGTCATAATTCATCTCATTCTAAACCTCTTCCTATTGTAATGTGTGGTCTTTCTTTATCAGATATTGTCCAGTAATTCAGTTACAGAACTTCCAAGTTTTGTTTAGAGCAAAATGACCCTTTCTTTTGGAGAACTGGGCTCTTGCCTTGAGACTGGATGAAACCAGACTTGAGGTGGATACGTGACTGTGACAAAATGCCACTTCTGACTGTTTGAATTATTTCAATGTCTAATATGACTGGGAAATGGAAGTGTTATATTTGCTCGAATACAACTGGTCACAACTGTGGAGTTATAGGAAATGCTGAGCAGTTTTTATATTAATTGCATGTCTCTCTTGTGTCTTTAAACATCCGTCCATTTAAATAAGGAAATGTGAAGAGGTTCTAGAGGGAAAAATCGGTCTGTATATGCATGCTGTTATATTCATTTATTTCATGATTTATTACTCTCATATTTTCTATACTATTTTAATGCATGTCAAACATTTGTTCTTTTCAACTTCCCCTATATGTTCAAAAGCTTGAGACTTGTTTATGTTTTTCTCTTCGTGTTATATAAGTTCCTTTCTTTCCTTCTGCATCTTTCTGCTCTGCTTGAGCTTCGCCTTGTTTGTTTGTGCCTTTTAGCTGCTCACTTTCTTATGTAGTTGCTATACATTGCGCATAGGCCTAAAGCAGCACCGTTTTCCCTGTCTGGTCTCTGCCCACCAACTGACCTTGTCAAAACTATTTCTAAAGCTGAGAAACTGCATTGAAACTGGCTTTTTTCTTTATTCACTGCATCTAACAACTTTGAAAATTTGCGTTCTGTAAAATCCAGGAATACTGGTTTATTGATACCCGACAGCTTCCTATGGTGGACAGATTTCCCAAGTAGAGACTACTCGAATCTTCAAAAGAGGGACTCTGATGATGTCAGAGATGATCTCTAATGCGATTGTGTTCCGTCTCTGGGCAACGATTGGCTGCCGGGATCTGAATGACAATAAGGACTATTTCAGGCCATAAGCCTCGCTGTGGAATACAATCAACGACTCATATTTTGGATATATCTATATTACCTCAAGCATTCTCACGGAAATATCCCATTTTTTTAATCCACTTTGACCCTGGATTTATCTGGCAAACTCTTGAACGCTTCTCTTTTCCCAGACATTTTTATTCTGTGTGCTGTCGCTAGTAATGGGGGCTGCTCGGGTGAAGCGGCGCTTCAGTGCAGTTGTGGATACACCTCTGGATGAGGAGGAAGTCATGAGACTGGCGCAAAGTGACGATGTCACTTCCTCCCATTCGGGCGTGCTTCCTTCTCCCAACTGCAATGGTAAAGTGCTCAACCTTCATCACAGCAATGGAGGAAGGAGTGAAGAGAGGGATGAGGATGATGATGTGGAGGATGATGATGAAGAAGGGGGAGGGAGGAGGGGGGGAGAGGGAGGAGGGCGTGGCTCGGCACTCAAGGGGGAGTCTGGGGCAGAAGGGAGGTGGGAGAGGAGCATGAGAGCATCCTCGCCTTCCCTCTCTCCCTCACCGCCCCGCGATCGCCGCGGCCAGTCCCGCCGGCCCCGGCGGCGCTTTGTAGGCAAGGACGGGCGCTGCAACGTCACCTTCGTCAACATGAGCGAGAGGGGCCAGCGCTACCTCACCGACCTCTTCACCACCTGCGTGGACATCCGCTGGCGCTGGATGCTCGTGGTGTTCACCCTCTCCTTCTTGCTCTCCTGGCTTCTCTTCGGTTTCGCTTTCTGGCTCATCGCTGCCGCTCACGGTGATCTGGCTTCCCTGGCATCATCTTCCTCTTCTCCTTCGTCTGTTTCCTCCTCTTTTGCTCCTCTGCAACCTGCCGGGGTTTCCGGCCCGGTGCAGACGGTGGCGGAGACAGAGGATCGCTGCTTTCAGCAGGTGAACAGCTTCATGGCGGCGTTCCTCTTCTCTCTAGAGACGCAGACATCTATAGGCTACGGCTTCCGGAGCGTTACCGAGGCCTGCCCCCTGGCGGTGTTTGCTGTCGTGTTGCAGTGCATTGTGGGCTGCATCATCGACGCTTTCATCATTGGGGCGGTAATGGCTAAGATCGCCAAGCCCAAGAAGCGCAATGAGACACTGGTGTTCTCGGATGTGGCTGTGGTGGCCATGAGGGACGGGAAACTCTGCATTATGTGGCGAGTTGGAAACATGCGCAAGAGCCACCTGGTGGAGGCCCATGTACGAGCACAGATACTGAAGGTCAGTAAGACGTTGTGCATGTGTGTGTGTGTCTTAGCTGAAATGTTTTTTTTTTTAAATTGGTAACAAGTTTGTTAACACTTTATTTTGATGGTTCTTTTTAAACATTGTTGACTATAAGTAAAGTTGCACCTACATGTCATCTAACTAAGAGTATTAGTTGAGTATTAGGTGAGTGACTGCCTAATATCTGACTGCTAACACTTTATTGTGATGGTCCTCCAACAGATATTCTACTGACAATAAGTAACTTTGCATGTACATGTCAACTTATTCTGCTAACTCTAACCCCTTATTCTACTACCCCTACTTCTAAGTCAAGTCATGTATATTTATATAGCGCATTTCACAATACAGATTGTATCAAAGCAGCTTCACAGTATCAATCAAAACAACATAACAATGTTCGACATCCACGTTTGTTAGGGCTGATCAATGGTAATAATGATTGGATAATTAATTTGAATATCCCTAACTGAGCAAGCCAAAGGCAACAGTGGCAAGGAACCGAAAAACTCCATCAAGTGACCTAATGGTGTCCTAAAACTCCATCAGGTGACCCAATGGAGAAAAAAATAAACCTTGGGAGAAACCAGGCTCAGTCGGGGGCCAGTTCTCCTCTGGCGTTTATGAACTAGTGGCCGGGTAACAGTCTACTAAACTAATACACTTATGAGAGTTAGTAACCAAAATTTTTTGTCCTGTCTATTTATATATATAAAAAATAGAATAAATTCACACAGAGTGGCGGAGGCAGAAAGTGGATGATGGGCGGGCAAGAATAATGCGCAGCACTCCATGTTTTTCAACCCGCGTAATTTGGAAGAAATAAAAAATTACGGACTGGTCCCTGCGCGGCACTATAAACGCCCATGACTTAAAGGTGAAGTATGTAAGATAAAAATGAAATAAGTCATGGCTCATTAACATGTCAAAACAAATAGTTATAACGCTTAAACTCTTTAATACAACATCATTATGCACTTGTTCAGAAAGACAAATGTTCCAGTTTATAAAGTTTATTGTGATGTGTCAGGAGTGAACAGCCTCAAATATTTGTGGTGCATCATGTAAAAAAAAAAAAAATGCTCCCGGTGCAGATAAGTTGGATGGATTTATTATAAGCGAGATGCTCACGTTCGCTGTAGACACATGCAAACAAATAACCCATTATTAGTAATCAGATTGGCGGACTGAAAAGCCTTCATGTAAACACCTTAATTGATCCGAATGGGCCCGATCTGAATGAAATTTCGATCGGAATAAAAGGGGTGGTTTATTCCTTTTCTAATTTTTTTTTATTAGTTTACACAGAAATATTAAGCAGCACAACCGTTTTCAACATTGATAATAATACATTTCTTAAGCACCATATCAGCATATTAGAATATTTCACAATAGTACCATTTTTTTATCATATTTTGACCTATAATAAATGCAGCCTTGTTGAATATATGTGACAAAAACATTGTAAAATCTTACCAACCCCAAACTTTTAAAGGATAGTGTACATGAGAAAGAGAAATGAAATGAAAGAGAAAAAGGACGAGAGAGATTGACATCTGGACAGTTGGTGTGGTTAATGAGGGCTTGTTTTCTTCAACCTCATAGCGGAGGTTTATAAGATTTGTAGAGGAGATTAACTTTACTAGAGCAAACCATTGTCTCACGTATCTGTGTGTGTGTGTGCGTGTGCGTGTGCGTGTGTGTGTCTGTGTGTGTGTGTGTGTGTGTCTGTGTCTGTGTGTGTCTGTGTGTGTCTGTGTGTGTGTGTTTGTGTGTGCGCGTAATACACTCCAATATGTATTATGTTATTGAATAAAAATACTGGAAAAAAATGACCAGAGTCAATATGCACACACATACAATCATAAAGACATTGTTATTTTTTGTGATTTACAGATATGGAAAAAATGGAATGTAATTACTTCCTGTATCTGCCTAAATAATCTTAAACTGTGTCCTGACCAGATAATATGTGCACAGTTTTTATTAATTTCTCTGAAAATATTGTGTGATGGAACACAATTTTAGCTGGTTGATGACCAATATAGAGTTACGTGCAGCTGAGTTTTGAACCAATGAGATTTTACCATTGACAGGGCCTCCATGGGTGACAAAATAGAAACCAAACAACCAACAAAATGTATCACTCATTATAATGCTACAATAGATTATAGATTTCCATTCGCTTTTTATAGCTCTGTGTCTGAATATGACGCAATGTTGCTATCATAAAGTCAACAAGGTGGACGAAATTACTGGTGAAAATTAATGTTTATTTATTTATTTATTTTTTATTGTCAACAATAATAAAGACGAGACGAAAAAGACACACCCTAGTGATTATCAAGCCATTTTAACACTGTAGACTAAAATGTAAGAAGATAAAAAAGTAACACTGACGCTGCAGGGTATTAATAATGCTTCAACGTGTTAATGTTGAGGGAAAATGTTGAGTTTATGCAAATGATCCAACCTTCATCTTTTTTAAATTGAATTATACAGGCTATATATTGTCGAGGGCTCAAATTAGCATATTTTATGTTGATAAATCTTCAATATTTTTAAAAACATATTTATAATGTTTAAAATGGTAGAAAGTTGTCTGTTACAGTTTGACACATTTCTTTGCACAATATTGTCAGCTAAAGCATCTATATTGACCAAAGAAATGCTATTTCAGTGACTCAGTCATAATAAAATGTATTACTATTAATAAATATGAAATGCCTAAATATTGACTTAATGAACTAAATTGCCTACAGGGAATTTCTGTCAAACAATAAAAATACCTAAATATTGACTAATAAACTAAATTGCCTACAGGACATTTCTGTCAAACAATAAAAATGACCAAAACTGTGTGAAAATGAACATTGCCTTTGACCTTTTCTGCAGCCACGGGTGACCCCTGAGGGTGAGTTCCTGCCATTGGACAATGCAGACCTCAATGTCGGCTTTGACAATGGAACAGATCGCATCTTTTTGGTGTCACCTGTGACAGTCGTGCACGAGATTGACGAGGAGAGCCCTTTCTTTGAGGTGGACAAACGTACACTAGAGGGGGACAAAGAGCTGGAAGTGGTGGTGATTCTGGAGGGCATGGTGGAGGCCACTGCCATGACAACCCAATGTCGGTCTTCATACCTGGCCTCTGAGATCGTCTGGGGTCACCGCTTTGAACCTGTGCTCTTTGAAAGGAAGAACTGCTACCAGGTGAGAGACAGACAGAGAATAAAGAAATGGAGGGTGGAAAGTGATTGAGTGAAAATGCAGAGGTTGTAAATGAAGTAGTTGTAAGGCAGCATTGTATTGACTATCTATCTATCTATCTATCTATCTATCTATCTATCTATCTATGGCCTGTAAAACCTTCAAATATCAAGATGTTTTAAACTTTCAAACAAGGCACTGTCACATTAACATTTAATGACAAATTTACTTCCTTAAATTCAAATGTCTAATTCTGCAATTCTTTAAACTGAAATGGAATGAAAATTGCATTGGAATGAAAACACATTAAATTCTCAATCCAACATTCCAATATAAATAGGAACTAATAGCTATGTTTCCATCCATCTATTTCTATGCCCATTTTCATCATTCGCATAACAAAAACACGCCTGGATGGAAACGGCAAAATGCGCATAAATTCAGAAATGCTCATAGAAAAATTATGCGCACAATTGAGTCTGTAAGAAAACATGCACATAAACTATGATGGAAACACATTAACCGAATAAATTCCTCGATGTGCTTCAAAAAAGATGTGACTTTGATAATGGGACCAATCAGCTGACCAATCTCATTGCACAGCATCCGAAATGTTGTTTTGCTTGTTCTGAAATGCCTGAGCAAAATCTGTCATCAAAGTGGTTCGGTATTGTTTCCTCTCAGAAGGAATAACTTTATTGCGTTTCGTCTGCGCGCTATGTGTTGATTCTCCTGCACACACACAAAAAAAGAATCTCTCTTTTATGTAGAACCAAAATTTAAAACTAGTCTTAACTAAAACAATAATCTACTCAATCTACTCAAAAACAATTCACGGCACTCGAGTAATTAGTTTTTAGAAAAACATAAAAAGCTTTTATTCTTTCATGGCTTCGATTTTAAAAACAGGTGACAAGGAACCATCCCTACACCCAAAGAGCACTGAAATACTGAAGTTGCACCCCGTGCAGCACTGTTTGCATTCCTTGCATTTATAAAACAATAATCTATACTGGTTTTCCATTTGAAATGAACATTTATGTTTTTTTTCTTGTCATGCGTCCTCCCCGCCTCTAGGTGGACTACTCGTACTTCAACAGGACTTATGAGGTCATGGACACGCCAACCTGCAGCGCTAAAGAGTTAGCAGAGAAAAAGTACATCCAGGGTTCCCGTTCCTCCTTTTGTTACGAGAACGAAGTGGCTCTGCAGCTCTCCTCCTCTGTCCATTCCTGTCCTGACCAATTCTCTCCATCCCCCTGTTCTTCCCCCTCTCCCTCACCCTCTTTCGTTCAGCCCGCACCACCACCTCGACAAGACTCCTGCAGCGAGCACCCACACACACACTGAGCCATGTGGCTGGAATAAAAGGGCACCGGGGAAAGCAGCGGTCAAAGGAGGAAAAGGAGGTAGAGAAAGAAAGGAAAAGGGTCAGGATGGAGGGAGGAGTTGGAACTGGGGGTAGGGAGAGAGAGAGAGAGAGAGAGAGAGAGAGAGAGAGAACCAGCAAATGGACAAAGGCCTGGAAAGACAGACTTGGACAGGGGACTAAGGCAAATAGGACCATAAAGGGACAATGTAGGACTGATTAATGACAAAAGGTCATGCTTACGATGGGGTGAGAAAAGACAGAATGCACAAAAGATGGAGAATAGAAAAGGGAAAGGGGCCTCTTACCGCCTGGGAGAAGAGAACCAAAGCAACATAGTGAGACAGTGGGGCAAATTCACTAAACGGTTGCATCAGTCCAGTATTTCAGCTTATTACTCCCCGTAATCCTGTTTAGACTTTTCAAGGCAAAACACTCAGCGGCCATCTTGGAAGCACAGCTGTTTTCAGTCATTCAAATAACAACTCCTTGTTGGAAACACAGAAATCTCAAAAGCTGCTTACCAAACTCGCATTTCTATTACATTTTTCAAATCAGCAATAAAATCTGAAATTGATGGTAAGCTAAAATTTTTTCAGACAAAAGAGGGCCACGGGGATGACGTTTTTTTTGTAGGCCGACCCGGAAGTTAGCATCACTCTGGTTCCCTTGACAAAAAGCCAATTGGATTTTTCCATTGACTTTTGGATAATTGCAGAATATAAGCTAACAAATAAACGCAACTTTTATGAATTTTAAAGCCTAAATACAATTGCCAGAGGTAAAAAGCTTAAGCGTGGGCTATAAACGAACGCATGACTTTAGTGCCACCACCATTAAGTTTCCGACCACTCTTTCATTCTTTATTTACAAGATGTAAAGTTTGATTTAGAATAGTTTGCACGGGTATAAACACAAGTTTTTCTGTTCGCTGTAATGACGTTTAATGTCCCAGACATCCTCTGAAGTCCCATTTAGCCACTTGTTATCAGCTATGTTTTTCAAGACATTCAAGTTTAAAAAAACACAGATGAGGTCTAATTGATGTATTTTATGTCAGAATAAAATGTGAAAATATCTTGAGCTTGTGTTCACCACAGACCTTATTACAGGCATTAAAACATGAACCCATTCAACAATGGACAGTGAATCCAGAAGTAAAAAAAATTCTAACTTGTTAATGTAATTCTAACTTACTCTTTACAACACTGTACGCATTCGCTGTGTAGAGTAAAGTACCACGGCATTAACCACTTTATTGCCTGTTTCTGTTAGCAGATGCAGTCAACAAACAGCAAGAGCTTTCGTAAAGACCAAGTGATGACTTTCCAGTTTGGCTTTTTTTATTTGGAAGACAGACTTGCTTTACTAGGGCCGCTTCTTGGATTTTTCATTATTCAATCTTGCACTGTAAAAAAAAATTACATAATTATGTTATGACAACATATGTTTTTGCATTGCTTTAAATCAAAATAAGTTAAGCAATTTGCAAACTTTTTTTGTATAACGTTTTTGTAAATGACTAAATGTAAAGCTGTACAAGATTCAACTCATTTTTTTTAAAGTCAGTTTAATGTAATTTAAGTTGAAATGACTTATATTGAAGTTGACTGTACTTAAAAAATTAAGTCAGCAGCTTTCTTTGTGAATCCACTCACAAAAAGTAGGAGCTTTGTAGAGAAGGATCTTTCGGACGGAGTCAGGCAGGAGGAAGCTAAAGTTTGAGTTGTTAAAGTGTGAGTCAGTGCAGGGGGAGTGTATTCAGGTCAATCAAATTGAAATGAGGTCAAAGACTTAATGACTGAAAACAGATCGAGCTGGGGGTGAAATTAAAGCATGAGGGGGAATATAGAGGGATTGATAGAGAAGGTCATTTGGACACGAGGAGAGCTGCAACACCGACCCAGTGTGCTGATTGAACCTGGCGATCTTTTGGAATCCACACGAAGCTGCAGTGGCTCCAGCATGGACCTGATAGAGACACAACAGTGGCGCCCAGTGGCTGCAACCTGGATGAGCCATTTCACAATTTAGAAAGGGAAAGGAAATACCTATAACACATATAACCTCTTATGGCAATATCATACACAAATAGGAATTTTTGGCAAAAACAAAATTCAAATAACTTGTTGCGAGAACTATTGTGTTTTGTATTGAATGTCAGAATGCCTGCTAGAGCCACTGCAAAACAAGAAACTACTGAAAACCTGCAGCATTTTCAAGTCGTTTCTCTTATGTACTGTATTTTTAATTTTCTATTTAAGTTTAAGCACTGTTTTGTATCAGGGTACACAAAGATTATGTGAAGCACTTTCGTAATTTGTAACATACCACATTTGTCACAATTGCACAGACCAAAAATGAATTAGCTAGCTGTATGTATGGAAATGGAGTAACATATTGTATGAAGATTGTATTTATTTTTTTTGAAGGGTGTGGTTTGAAAGTATGAGAGAAAATATGTTTGATTGCACACAGCATGGGGAAACTCTGGTTGACTCATGGACAGCACATGGATCTATCATCAGCCACTGTTTGAATTGTAGACTTTAATGTTTTGTGTTCCTTTAGTGTTTCATCACTGTTTTAGAGGTGCGTAGTAGAAACTATGCTAAATGATTTATTTACACACTGTAGTATTGTTGTCATGACTGAGGCATGTCCTTTTTTCGGTCTTCCATTCTTTCTTAAACAACCACACAAGCGCCCTGACCTAAAGCATGTTGCCAGACAGGTTTTTTTCTTCCTCTATTTTTTTTATTTTTTTTTTATTAGTTTGCCAGTGGTGTGCCTTTGAAAGTGAGCCTGCTTGTTTTGAGGTTTTAGGGAGTAATGGAGAAAGTTAGGATGTATTAATGCTTATGTTAAGTTTTAGGCCCAGGTGGAATTTGTTTCCACATATTCTATGCAGATTTTTTTGGGAGAAAATCTATGTTAATTCTATTTGAATATAGTTAAATGTGTTAAATGGAGCTGAGACACTTGCCAAGTTTTCATCCAAGGATTTTTTTTGTGCAAAAAAAGTATTATATTTTTCTGATATAGCTGGTGGAAATGCTATTATTGGTAAAATTTTTGTGAGCAGGGTTGGGGAAAGTTACTTTTTAAAGTATGCATTACAATATTGCGTTACTCCCTTCAAAGTAACTAATTGCATTTCTTAGTTACTTTTTATGGAAAGTAATGCGTTACATTACTTTTGCATTACGTTTTCTCTGGACTGGGCAGCTTGCTTGTTTGTTTCTTAACAACAAACAAACAAACAAACAAAACAAAAGTACAAAATGTAAAGGCATATTACAAAATGTAATATTCTGAATAAGCATTTCTGTTTTGATTCATGTTGAGGAATACTGAATACTCTAGATCTACAATAACCATCTTCACAGCGCACACAACGCATCAGTTCATTCATGGAGAAAAAAGTAACTTGCGTAAAAAAAGACATTATTTTTTAAATAAGCAATGCAAATAAGTAACAGATATTTCGTTCAAAATTTGAAAGTAATCCATTACTTTACTAGTTACTTGAAAAAATGTAATCTGATTACTCAACACTGTTTGTGTCAATTCTTCAAATGGTCTGGAAAAAAAAGGTTTGGAAACACTTTTTGTTGAGAAAAGGGCTTTAACTCAAATAAAAGTGATGTTATTTGACAGAATTACTCAGAACTACATACACAAAACATCTAACAAAATGTACATTTTAAAAAAATTTTACTCAGTATTTGTATGGCTCCATGAACTTTTACGTTGCCTATTACAGTTGTATAAGCCAAGCCATTTTGGAGCAGGTTTTCTCTCAGGAATAAAAGTGGTTCAAAGAATGAAAACAAAAACTGAAAACAAAAGAGGTATTTTTTGCAAAACGGAAAACTTGAACACACCCAGTTTTAGTTATTCCAGAGTGAAAACGTTGTTTTAAAAAGCTGGAAACCAGTTAATAACAACAAATTGTGAATGTTGATACTGTACAACATTTGAAAAATGACTGATATGACTAAAATTAGATATTGAATCAATGTCTCTTTGCATATGTTATAATAAGTTTTATTTTTTTATGCACACCATTTTAGTGGTTAAAGGCCAAAATTAAAATTTTAAAAACATTTTTAAAATGCATTTTCACGATAAAATAACAGCATAAGGATGAAAACTTGGCTACTGTTATAGCTACATGTATAATCAAATTATGCAAAATATGTATTAATCTAACTTACAAAGGGTGGGAGTTGTGTAGAACTTTGTGAATTATGGATATTCTAATTAAAATCAGTGGATATTTTTTTGCTGAGTTGTGTGGATGCAGATTCTGTATGAGCTTCTGTCACTTAAAAGGGATATAGTTCACCCAAAAATGACAATTCTGTCATCATTTACTCGCTGTTCCAAATCTCTCTATATTTCTTTCTCCTTTGAAAAGAAAACGTTTTTTGTCCATATGCTGGAAGTCGTTTGGACCCCACTGACTTTCAAAATATCTTCTTTTGTGTCCCATAAAAGAAAGAAATGCACATATGTTTTCTATGGTATTTTTTGTTTCAAAGAAGTCCCTTACCAAAACTGCATTTATTTGATCAAAACATATAGTAAAAACAGTAATATTGTGAAATTTTTACAATTATTACAAGAAACATTTCTTATTGTTATAGTGTCACAATTGGAAAAAGTCATGCTCCTTAATATATTTATGGAAACTGATGCATTTTTTCAGGATTATTTGATGAATACAATGTTCAAAAGAACAGAATTTACTTTAAATTTGTTAACACTGTAAATGTCTTTACTATTACTTTTGATCAATTTAACGCATCTTTGTTGAATAAAAGTATTAATATCTTTTCTTTCAATAAATCATGTGCAATTACGCTTAAAATGTATATGATTGCATAGTATCACAGAAAGTTGTTTTTTTTAAGCATATAAATTTAAATTTAGTCCGACAATTCATATTAGAGGCAGAAGATAAAATTGTCTCTGTCTTTTCAGTTCTGCGGATGGTGTAGTTTTATGTGAGGACTGAAATATACATGCACTGGATTGAACCCTCTTCAGGTTTTGCAAGTTAAACTTAGGGATATGTACAGTTGTTACTATTAAGAAAGTAGATATGTAGCCTTTGGCTCTGTTTCAATAAACAATTGCTTTAATTGACCCACTTATAAGTATTATATAATCTACTTTTCTTTTTCCTGTTTCTCTGTATGTAAGCTTGCCTGTTTATCATTAGTCTTCATGATCACAAAATTCTATTAATAGGCCTGTGTGTTGTGTGTGACTGAGTGCTTATGGTCACTCCAGTTTAACATCTCTGCCATAACTGGACCATCACTTGCACTTCGACCTCACTGTTTTCTAAATACTTCTACTCTAAAAACCATTACCCTGTCTAATTATCAGATGCTTTATTACTCCGTTCAGAATTACCTGAGTTCACCATGGCATCCAGTGGCTCATGTTTATTTTTAATTCATTTTCTAAATGCGGTTTAAGTTATTGGTCAGTGTCCAGGCCTATGTGCTGTTCCTTTGATGGCATTCACATTACTGAATGTGCTTCATGGACAAGAATAAACAAACATGTTTTCTTGACTTGTCTCCTATTTCTTATTTGTATTCCAACATTTCTTTTTAATTGCATCCATGGCCTGAAAAGATAATCATTTTTATAACGTCTGAATTTTAATAATTGTTTGGTAATGACAGTATTACCTATTAATAATAACAAGAAAAACATGTTAATTTATATTATTACTATTATTATCAATAATAATAATTATGATAATGATAATTATTATGCTTTAACGACGTATTTATCAATTGTAATTAAATATTAATTTGAGTATTCTTATTAATATTATTAATATTATTATGAGCCCTTCTAATTGCCTACATGTAAAATAATATTAATAATAATAATAATCAAATGCTAAACGGTAACAGGCTACAGACGAAAATGGTTTATTTGTGTTTAAATGAAATATCATCTCGAATTTTGTTCCGATTTTGACCTAATTGTTAGGCGCGGCCATCCAGACCTCGATCTTCAGATTCCTCGGCATTAATGCGGAATCTGGGGCGCCCAGCTTCAGGGATCATTCCCGCGGCAGACAGTCAGACACACTGCGCTGCTGTCAACAAAGAGCGCGCAAATCTCTACCCCTCCGCGCGACAGTCCTGCAGCGGCACCTGCTGCTCTCGCGCCATTGGCCACCAGCCACGTCAATCAGGACAAGCCTCACCCAATCCTCTCGATTCATTGGTTATCCACTGCTGTCATTCTTAGCATCGCGCGTATGATTGGCTGTCGAGCGAGAATCCGCCAGTACAAAGGCGTGGCCGCTCTGTTCTATTCACAGGGCGGGTTTAAAGGGATAGTAAGGGCTTTAATTAGCTTCTATTTTCTGGAGGGCGGGACTACGCGTGTATATCCTAAACGCCATTGGTCAATAGTGAGGAAGCGTCGGCGTTTTGGTGAAGTCCTCCGTTTGCCATCACTTCTCTTTACTGTCTATTTTATTCTCAGTGTGAATGAGTTTGCGGCTTCATGCGAGCGCTGTAATGTGAAAAGCCGCATTTGCACTATTAGCCCTCTCACATTGAAAAAGAAAAACAAGAGAGCACGTTTCTTTTCTCTTCACAGCTCTAGCCATATCCCGAGAGTGGATTAACACATTTAAGGTAAGATACGCGTTGTCTTGTATTTTGTCCGTATCTCCTTATTCTGTGCCGTGCGCGTGATCATGTTTCAGTGGGTTATAAGGCCTCGAAATAAAGCCGAAAATGACACCGGAGAGAGGCAGTCCCCCCCCAAGAGTGTGTATAGAAGATCCGGCAAGACCCCGGCATTAAAATGCATTATAGAAAACAGTCACATCGCGGGCACATCAACAGCATTTGCGGTATCAAAACGTTTGATACATTATGTATTAAGTGTTTTATTATAGCACGCTCGTTTGGATGCTAGTAAATGCATATATTTAATAATTCAGAGACATGTCTCATCTTCATATGCAGATACAATAATCACCGTTAAAGGGTGTTTCCCTGAGCCATCTTAAGAAAGTATGAACGGTCCATGCCTTTCTGTGCTGCATTAACCCATCAGAGCTGCTCTATTTATTTGTCACATATAAGTTAGCCTAATAATGCCCGAGGTGTGGTTTCATTTCTTTGTAGGTCTTCTATTATGAGAACAGATTAGCTTTAACATACAGCACAGACATGATCCCAGCCCAGCTACCGGCGCGATGTCTCAAAACCTAGGGCACTTACTACCTAGACAGTATCATAGGCAGCATGACTTAGACTGTAACGCGCTTATAATACCCCAAAAATGCCGTATCGTAATTATGTTGCCATGAGAACAGGACGTCACTAGCGGTATCGTAATAATATAATAAAGAGACCGCGTGTTTGGTGCTTTTTTTGCCGCGTCAGATGCTGAGAATCCGTCAAGGAGAACCAGACACACACACATGATCATGTTGATCCCATTTGTTTAGTCTCATTTGATCATGTATATTATTATCTCACTAGTCATAAATAAAAGATCAGCATTAAACTACCCTAATTACTTTGTGTATTAGAGAGAGAGAGAGAGAGAGAGAGAGAGAGAGAGAGGACAGTCATGCATCTGTCACATCCAAATTTATATGAACTGCTGCAGGCAACAGTCACAGCTCTGAAATTCATACTGACTTCATTCATGGTCTGTAGTAGTCTTTATTCTATTTATTAATTTTAAATGAGTTTTTCCCCTTATATTTTGCAATCATTTTATTGATATTACTGTCACCTTGTTTATTTAGTCTTTTTTAAAACTTTTTTTGTGGCAATATTTCACGTAAAATACTTATACCTTAAAAGAGAAAATTGAGAGTGGATGAGAACGAGACATACAGAATGAAAGAGATACACCCTCATTCCTGTCATATTTGTCATGCACAAACTCACACTCGGACAGGTTCACCTCGTGTGAGTAAGATATGATCTCATAGTAAGTGAGAGGGATGGTGTTGAAGGGTAAGGTGTGTGTAACCCAGGTCCCTTGACTTTCCAGTGTAGTATACACACACTCACATCATGCTTGAAACCATTGAAAAATCCATTAAGCTGACCATTAATCTGAATATTGAGAGTCATGTGTTTGTCATCTTACACATTATGTGTGATCATTTGGAAATATCTTCAAAGTGCAACTGGTGCAACTGTCATGTGTCAGATGCTGCCAACACACTTTAAGGAAAACACACCCAAGTGATTGACATGTGTAGACTAAACCAACCAGCATTACGATCATTCTGTGTTCTGTGGAAAAAAAACTCTGAAGCCCTCTGGGGATTTTTGAGGACTGGGATTAAGAGGAGATGCCTAAAAACAATAGTTTGGCTTGGCTAGTTCATACACATTCCCTATGTGTTGCACAATCTCAGTCAGAAAACTTGGATGACTTTAATTGGTTTCACAAGTTTCGTAATGAAAAGTCTTGAAACCCAGACGGGTGAGGCCACTGTCTGGTCAAGCAGGACCTGTATTGAAGGCTCACAGCCTTCTTCAGTGCTAGGAGACAGAACAAAGTGCTCTAATTGATTTCAATATGGATTTATACCGTGTATAACAATGCTCTTTTAATAAGCGAACCTGTTTATCTGAGCAATACTGAACATCAGAACATATAACAGAACAGAATTCTCTTATTCACTCGTTCTCATGTTGTTCCAAACCTGACTAATTTTCAAGACATGTATGCATATTTTAATGCATATCTGTTTCTGCCATATAGTATAAAATAGGCTGATGCGCACACATAGAGTAAATTACATTATGTATTTTAAGATTACTTTTAATACTTTATTGATTCAATTAATATTGCCTCATTGTTATTATTTGTGTAGTTTAAGTCATTTTAAAGGTTATTATGTAACACTTTATTACTTATTACATGTAGTAATTGCATTAAACGATACATGGTTACGCTTTATTTTAAGGCGTCCTTGTTACAGTGTAATTATACATTTCATTATTGAGTAATATAATTAACTACATTTACTTGTGTTAGGAATAGGGGTTGGTTTGGTTTAGGGTTAGTTGCATGTAATTATGCATAATTGACTGTTATTACCACAGTAAGTACATGTATAGCATATGTAACAAAGACACTGTAAACTAAAGCGTCAACAGAAACACTAACCCTAAACCAAACTCTGTATTGTATAATTACAACTTACAATAAAGTGTAACTGTTTATTGTTTAATGGGTCTATTTTTTTTATTAGGCTACTTACTACAAAAAATATCTGATTGCTTGATTAATCATCAAAATAATCTACTGAGTAGTTATTACCAAAATAATTGACAGTGACTGACAGCCCTACACACCATATTTTAATGTTAGCAAATATGAATGACATTTGAGAGCTATTTATTTTGGTTTGTTTCTTACACAAAAGTATCATATGGATCACGATTGTAATATAGTGCACAAATCATATTGATAACTTTTATAGGGATTTTTTTGGTCATTTTTGGTGCTCGGTCCCTATTCACATTCAATAAAGAGCAGCGGTGGAATTCTGTGTAACATCTCCTTTTGTGTTCCATGGAAAAATGTCAGGCAGATTTGAATCATGAGGTTGAGTAAATGGATGAAATATCTTTAAGCTGGGCAGGTTTAGTGTTCGTCTAGCTTTAAGATGTAGCCTAGTCCCCCACTATAATGCACTATAATGCAATGAAGTAGTCGGGCTTATTTGGCAGTATGTATCATGGATTGGAATACTGTACGGCCTGAATGGCCTGTTTTTCTCTGGACGTTAATATGTGTAGACCTCATTTCCACTCTTTGCTTTCTGGCCTGGTTGTCACTTCACCCATCCATCAAATTCAGAACATGCACATTGTCCCCCTATCCCCCTATCCACCTCACACACACACACACACACACACACACACACACACACACACACACACACACACACACACACACACACAGATTGAATAGATTTAAAAACGAATTTATTCCGGTGTCTGTAAAGATGTTAAATCGTGGTGATATGGAGCTTTAATGTAAAAAACATTATTATTATTATTTATTATTAATAATTTTATTATTGTCTTGTTTGTTTTATTATTGTCTTGTTTGTTGATTATTGTGTGTTATTTGTGTGCTGACTGGGTGGTGCATGGGTGATGGCCCAAGACAACTTTCCCCCTGTGGGATAATAAAGTTTTACCTTACCTTACCTTACCTTACCTTACCTTACCTTACACACACACACAGAGCAACACCCCTGCATCAAACACACAGATAGAAAGACAAAACTTGTATGTAGATGTAGTGTGTCATTTTTATTTCTATGCTAAATTACTTTCTTCTATCCCAGTTTAACATGCAAAGATAATTATAAGCAAGCCATTCATACAGTAGGTTGATATGATTTCCCTCATAAGTCTAAACACTGTGGTGGGATGAAAACACTGTGCTTTAAGCGATTTCTGAGAAACGTTGTTGAACACTTGATATTTGAAATCAACCCAAACAAACACACCCCTCCCTTCATTGCTCCACCCCCCCCCCAAAATGCATGAACACGCAATGCAAGAGTAGGTGTCTCTTTATCATAGCTAAAGCAAAGCAAAATAATGCTTGCAAAATAAAGATGACGAACGACCGACAAGGAACAACAAATTAAAAACCAGTACATGAGTATATACAAGCAAGAGTTGTTTGTTAGTCACCAGCCGCACAGCAGCTCCAGATAAACAGTGACACTCAAAACTGTCCTGTTACTAGAGCTAACATTAACAACAGCATATCTTAGTTCTGTGAAACATAGCAAAACCAATGTTACTCGCATATGGAGCAGAAGCTACGCGACCTCTGCATCCGTTTTCAGATCTTCCCACTTCGGTCTCGGCTCTGGAAAGCTTATTTTTCCAGTGATATTCCTCAGACATTTTCTCTTTTGCAATGTCTCTCAGCCATCTCTCTTTCTACAGTCTTTCTTCAAATCTCCCTCTCACTCACTTACTCTCTCTCCTCCCCCATCATGATTAGACACGCCCCCTACTGCTGATTGGCTACAAGTGTGTTGCGCTCGGACCAATCCACTTTCAACAGTGTTTCTCAGAAATGGCTTGCCATGGTGAAGCATGCCAAAGAGTCAAGGTTTAGCTGGTTGGATGATTCTGTTAGCCCATGTTGTAAGATGTTGCAACTAGAGCATTTGGCTAGCCTGGCTAACGTCAGACCTCTTCTCATTGAGGCGTGGTCTGAGAACCACATGTTCATTTTTTCGTTTTTGATGCGTGGTTTACGAATGCCCAGAGCCGTTTATTGGGTGCTACGAATGTCTATCAAATGCGCCTGTATGTAGCTCATAGCCAATCGTTTCAATTATATAGATGACGTATGTAGAGCGACACAAAAGTTTCTCTTTTTTTCAAAATAAACTAGCAGCGTGAATAAAATCGCGCTGCGGCGCAAGGAAGCATGGGGAAACCCAGACTACCATTTGGCTGCAAAGTAAGATTTAAAAAGAGTTGTGATCGTCTTTTCTTCCCTATAGTGAACGAATGAGTGGGTGAAATGGCTAATGAGAAACAATGTTGATCTTTTGAACTTTCTATTCATCAAAGAATCCTGAAAAAGAATGTAATATGGTTTCCACAAAGATAAAGCAGCAAATTTAAGCAGCAAAACGGTTTTTAACATAACAATAAAAAAATCTTGATAATCAAATCAGCATATTATGATTTGTTAAGGATCATGTGACTGAAGACTGGAGTAATGATGCTGAAAATTCAGATTTGCTAACTAAAACATTTAAAAGTATAATTAAAGTAAAAAAATTTTTTGTTATTTTAAATTGTAATGATAATTTCACAATATTACTGTTTCTTACTGTATTTTTGATCATATAAATGTGACATTGCCCTTGGTGAGCATAAGATTAACATTAAACATCAAAAACATGCCAACTTTTGAACAGTATTTTCAAATCACAATCATAAGCAAAATCAAAATATCTGGTGTGGCCAGTAGGCTAGCTGTTTTAGGACTATAGTAGTGCATCTGATCCTGATTTGTCAGTTCTTGCTGTGAGATGTCTCGTCACTGTTCCTCCAAGGCACTTGCAAGTTCTCAAACAGGTCTTGGGTCACACATTATGGTTACACGTGGTTTGGCTCTGCTGAAGCACTGCTTAGGTGTCTTTCATTACGGACACGGCAGTTTATTGCTCTGGCCACATCTGAAGTTCTCATGCCTCCTGCAGCAGGACTGTGACATGTTCACGCAGGTGAGCAGGAACCATGGGAGTCTTTCTCCTTGTGTTTCTCCTCAGAGTCAGCAGAAAGGTCTCTTTATTGAAACTGTGACGTTGATTGTCTACGGCTTATAAACTGGTTGTGTCAAGTCAAGTCAAGTATATTTATATAGCCCTTTTCACAATACAGATTGTATCAAAGCAGCTTCACAGTATTAATCAAAACAACATAACAATGTTCGTTTCTTAGTGGAAAAAGCATCCACGTGTGGTAGGGCTGATCAATGGTATTAATGATCAGTTAATTCATTTGAGTATCCCCAACTGAGCAAGCCAAAGGCAACAGTGGCAAGGAACCGAAAAACTCCATCAAGTGACCCAATGGAGAAAAAACAAAAACAAAACGTTTATAGTTGACAATTCTTTGGTGGAGCTGTGGTGCAGAAATGCAGTAAGATAAAAAAAACAACACATATTTACATGTGGTTGTATATTTTCTTAATCATATTTGCACAGGTTATGCATAGTCACACACACATTTTCTCATCTGCATACTGTTGCTGAAGCTCTTGATCAGGGTGTCCTTCAGTATAACTGCAGTATTAAATGTCACAATACTGTAATCATCTCCATATTTCTCTCTCATCAACACTCACTGTCTGTTGGTTTGTCTCCCCTCATCCCTCTCTGTTGCCCTATCCTGTGATTGATGGACTGGCTGATTGCCTCAGTGGCATCATAATGATGATGGTTATAATTCGATTAAGGGTAATGATCGGTCTCTGCTGTGTTTTCTCCATGAAGAGTTACAACTCTCTCTCTTTGTTTCTCCTACGCAGTGCTACAACCATGTCCAGGCCAGCGGGGGGCAGTGTTAATGATGTCACCCGCTTCCTGTCCACGGGGGCGGGGCCTGGGTCACCAACCTCAAAGTTCTCCGCCTCCAGCCAAGCTGATTGGGCGGCTAAGAGACTCGTATGGGTGCCTTCAGAGAAACATGGGTTTGAGGTAAGGCTGATACAAAGAGTTTTGGTCAACTAATATAGATTTTTTTTATAGCCGGTGCTGATATTTTAGAAGGTATTGTGGCCGATGTAAAGGCAATATATTTATTTAATCTTTTAAAGATAGTAAATAATACATGCTGCTATAAAATGTATATTTATATGACAATATCTATATAAAAAAACTAAATTGGAAAAAATTTATTTGAAAATGAACCAATATGGAAAAACATATTTAATACTGGGTGAAAATTAGTTCATGCATACATACACATACATTTACATACACAGTGAATATGACAATAGTAATAATAAATTAAAGACAGACATTTTCGATAAAGTAAATGGTATACAAAAAAGTATTATAGTTTTTGCCTTTCGATTAGGCCTTCTAATACTAGAAAGGCAAACGCTAACCTTTTTTCAAATACTGTTTAATTAATTTAACATTTCAGATCTAATAAATTATTAGACATAATTGTCATACAAAGACAATAAACTCAGCACTGTCAAAATAAAAGTCCCAGTACTGTCAATATACAAGTCCCGCTTCCGACAATTACTGGCCAAACAGAAAAAATGCTTTTATTGGTCCAACATTAAGAACAGTGATCACACAGAATGTGTTTTTCAATGTAATCACATGCTAGATGGACATCTATAACCCACATGTCAAGCATTACACGGCATTTTAAAAATGTGAATCTCAGGTTAACTCTTCCCTGCCAGCATTTTTTTTTTTTTTTTTTTTAGCCAATGCCAGCATTTGTATCATTTTCACAAAATATTTTATTCTAGCTTACGTCCTTTTCATCAAAACTTGAATGTGGGTAAGTTTCATAAGAAAAGCAACATTCTGAAGAAAAAGCTGAGGAAATTGTGTTTTTGTCAATGACTACGTACAGATCGTTTTCAAAACGATAATCAAAACATAGAGTAGATTGTGTCCTTCAACTATAGGGTTAAAATTGTTGCATTATTCCAAATAAATAGATTGAGATTCACAAATAAATGTAAATAGTTACACAAAATTGTATAAAATTCACAAATAAATAAATAAAATGAGATTTGCATATAAAAGTCACAAACACAACTCTGGATTTTGTGAATCGCTTCCTGCGCAATTGTACATCCCCGCACACATTTATGGATTTTGAACCACTTCTAGCGTCAAGACGTGCAGAGAAATCCACAAATACATGGACTCCACCAACCGTCTACTTAAGCCAATCAGATAACAGCCATTTGAGCTGACCAATCATAGCATGCTCTCGCTCCAACCAATCAGGATTTGCTTTACAATCAGTCTTGCCCTGAATTAACTTTGCCCATTCATCTGCATTGGCTCAAATAAGAAGTGTAAGGCCCATGAAATGGTACAGTAAAAGGTGTTTAAATTTTAGATTTCGTTAGACTATTAGACTGTGTATCAAGCCAAGCCACAGTATAATATTTTATGAGCCTTTGAAAAAGTGAGAAAGACAGCGGTTTACATCTCTGTTATGGCAACAACACGTCATGGAAGTGTCACGTTATTCAAGATAGAACAAGCATCAATAAATAGCTGACTAATGAATAACTGGATTCAACCTCGTGATAGACATGTGAGTTTGTGTAATAGGTGTAATTAGGCCTAGGTGTAAAAACCGCCAATAGCGTTTCCCAGTTCTTCAGTCAAGCAGTTTTAATGACGAATATGAGCAGTTCCGTGTATTACGCTCTATAGATCATTATGAATAGTATTTAAAACATTAAATGAATGTTTTACAATTCCATTTGTTTATAGAGAAGATATAAGTGGTTTCTTTTTAAACGTTTAGAGATCATATTGATCATACTGATCATGGATTTAAAAGTGAAATGCTCAGAAGCGACATGCATATTTATTTATCGGTTAAAACACTTGATCACACAAATAACATTTAATATGAATCAGGCTTAATAGTTTTATACTGTTATGCTGTTGGTCATTTAATGGTCATTTGGGCTCATATTTGGTATTTTATAATGACATTATGTCCTATATTTGTCTCCGCGACTGTGCTTTAAAGGCAAAACCAGTCGTTGTGTCATGTCTTAGATTGTGTCTGCCCCATGCAAGGCTGTCTACACTGGACTCATCAAAGCGACTCTTATTTTGGACTATCGTGGAGACAAATATAGGTCATAATATCATGTATAATACCAAATATGAGCCCAAATGACCATTAAATAAAAACAGTACAAGCCTCAGCATCACTGCAGCGTGTAGTTGGGTTTTTGTGAGTGGATAATGCAAATAAAAATCTTGCAACGCTGAAATATCTGCATTTATTTTGGATGCTGTAAGTAACTTACAAGTAAAACCCATTTGTCCTTCATGTAAATTAGCGCAAATGCGTGTAGTACTTCAAAAGTAAAACAGGCATCTGTTTACTCTATGTGAATCATCGTGTCATGCTGTGTTGTGTCCAGCGTAGACAGTATCACTGATTATATAATATAAGGGGTACTATTTGCTTTTTACACACAGTGTTATTGATCATGATGGGATCTGTGAGTAATCATAATTTGTGTATAATCCTGAGTTTATCCTGATTCACTGATCCTGATGGAAATAAGCCTTAAACTCCAATAATATTTTGGAAACGGGGTGTTTTAACCACACAAGCAGCTCAATTTGAAAACTTCTTGACACTCAGGAACACACAGGGAAACCGTAGGAGAAATCGCAAACCACTACGAGAACTCTAAAGAACGGAGTATAAATAGTATATCACAAGTATAAAGGTGAACATAATGACAGACAGGTGCAGATAATATGTAACCATAGGAACAAACGAGGACATAATCAGAAACGAAGGAAACCAAAACTAAACAGAGCAGGGATACAGGAACTAAGGGAAACAAAACAGAATATCAAAATAAGAGTCCATAATCGTGACACCTGCGTGTAAACAGCAAAAACATGTTCTGTATGAACTGTTCTTTTCAATTCAGTGACAGCATACAGCTCATAAGCCATATTCGTAAGTCAAACCAAACCCCCAAAAATCTACCCCTCCACTGTAGCTTTCAAATATCATTTCCACTTATGGATATACATGCTTGCCACTTTGTGTCTCTTGTGAACATAGAACCAGTTTTAATATTCCCTAAATTTCCAAGGTAAATAATTAGGATTTAAAACATGTCAGGTGACTAAATGATCACAAAATGAACCAGAGCTTTTAGCTGGTTACCCAAGGTTTTTGAGGAGCTGTTGTATTACAAGCCATGACAGGAGGCTCTAAACTGCTGCTTAACTTTTGACATTGATTATGTTGGTCTCCTTCTAGTTAAAGTTTCAGATCTAAAAAGCTACTTCAGAAAGCAGCCCACCTACCAAACACATGGCTTTAGTGCTTTGATATGACACTCTATAAATAGCTCAATACACTTGTTGAACCAGGGGTTGCTCAATGCTAAACGTCACCGCAATGCAAAATGAGGCCTCGTCATGAAGTGTCCCATGTTGAGAATGTGACTTACTGCCAGAGAGAACAGAGCGGAAGAACTCAGCACTTCCTGTTGGAGGTCATGAAGGCGGTACTCTATACTCTCTCTCTCTATGTCTCAGTATATCTATTTCTGTTTCTGGACCCCTGACACACTCCCCCTCAGACTGTCTGTCTCCATCAAACATGAATGTATTCTCTGTTTCCAACAAAGTGAGTATGCTTGTGTGAGAGACTCAGTGGTCTGTAGGAGAATATTAAGTATCATTAACAATCTCTAAAACACACAGACTGTGTGTGTTTATCTCACAATGTTGTTTGAATAAACCCACTAAAATCCCACTGTGCTTTAGTAACATTTCTGGTTGGGTGCATCTCCTGAAACCATCATCATCAATTTAAAAAGACCTTAAGATAAATACTTATGGACTTACAATATTTGAGCTGCAAATGATAACTTCACACTCATTTGAAATTGTCCTATGATATGAAATTAATCTAAATGTAATTGATCTCATGGATGTGACTGTTGTGGTTTCTGCTCATAGTGGCACCAGGCGCCTTGCACATTTGTCCTTAAAGCTTCCGGGGGCTTGGGTCCGTCATCGCTGCTTGCAGCTATATTTTTATTTGTTGTTTTACATTACAGTACTGAGACATTAATGTCATGAATTGAATTAATTGTTAATTAATTCATTAAAGACATTAATTGTCATGAAAACAGTGTCACAATTATTTTGCAGTGACATTTTACATTTTTGTCTACATAATATCTGAGCCAACATTGGACATTTGACTTTACTGTGATTATGACTTTAATATTAATAGTAGGACATTGACACATTGGCTGCAAATGTGGAGTTGGTAGCGCATGTTCGATGAAAGACATTTTACATAGAGCACAATCATTTAATCTCTCATCATCCTTTCTTTTTCTGCCTGTGTTTCCTTTGGTCAGTCTGCAAGTGTGCGCGAGGAGCGGGGCGACGAGGTGGAGGTGGAGCTTACTGAAACTGGGAAGAAAATGACGCTTTCGAGGGAGGAGCTGCAGCGGATGAACCCTCCCCGATTCAGTAAAGTTGAAGATATGGCAGATCTCACATGCCTCAATGAGGCCTCTGTCTTACACAATCTACGAGAGAGATACTATTCAGGACTCATATATGTGAGTGTTTCCCTTCAGCCAGAGTTGTTTCCCACATGTTTTTAGCAGTCAGTCAGTCAGTCCTGACACATGCCCACGACTGTGCCCTGCCATCACATTAGTGTGTGGGTTTTCTCTGAGTAAGTGAGAAGGATAGTGTTACACACACAGATATACATGCGTGTGTTTGCTCATCAAAGGCTCACGGTTTGAATTTCTGCTCAGGTTTCATGTAGAACGCAGCCAAGAAAGTACAAACACACATGAACAGAGACACTTATACAAACACAAGATCAAGGAGTATTTATATATAAGGAGTATCACTTTTACTAACATAAAAGTTAGTAAATACTTCGTGTGTGTTGTGTGTATATATACAAACGCACACATATATACACAAACTTTTATGTTACGTGCGATTAATCGATTTGAAAGCACAAGTAAAATGTAATTATATATATGAATATTTGGTAAAAAAAAATTAACTTTAACGTCAACCAAAATTTTTACTAAAATAAATGCAGAGTAAAATTCACTCAAATTAATATTGTACATTTATTATTATTTTTATATTATTATTAATACTATATATTAAAGTAACGGAAAATACAGTTTTCCACCAAAATAAAAGCTCAATGGTTTAACGTTTGAAAAGGAGAAAATGAAGACACAAATATTAGTTTTTATACAAATTTAATAATTAGTTATAAAATATTAGTTAATTAATTTATTGTGAAATAGTCTAGAAAAAAATTATTTTGTTTTTAATATTTTTATTATAATAATAATAGTAATGTCACATTGATTTATAATCACAGAAGTTTTGCCCAAATTGTGCAGCCTTACAAACAAGCACAGCAAACCTAGAGCTCTTTAGAAAAATCGTTGCACTAATTTTGCAAACTTTGGAAAATCCAGTGATTTAGTTCTTCCTTAAAATGGCTTATTGTGCTTGGTTTTACAATATTTCCAAAAATGTACTTTGAACAGATAAAAACCTGAGCACTCTGACTTCAGGAAGCCATTCAGATCTAAGCTTCTGATTTTAAGTGGCTGCTAGTTTTGTGTGCAGTATCCGTCAGGCAGTCAGTGAAGAGAATGTGGGCGGCCTGAGGTTATTCAGTCTCTGCCAAGAATAGTTTCTACGTACAAAATCATTATTTCTAACTGTCTTAATTATTGTGTTTGTGTGCCACAGACATACTCCGGCCTGTTTTGTGTGGCTATCAACCCCTATAAGAACCTGCCCATCTATACAGAATCCATCATAGAGATGTATCGTGGGAAGAAACGGCATGAGATGCCTCCACATATCTACGCCATATCGGAGGCGGCCTACAGGAGCATGCTGCAAGGTACCATGGCAACCAACTATCCTGCTGTAGGCCTGCTTCAGTTTATGTGAATTTATTCATACACCTCTGCCTCAAAATATTTAGACAGAAGAAAACCAGTTTCATGTTGCTACATGAAGTTTCAGATCTTTCACACACTTAGTAACAGTGTGAAACCCCAGGCATGACTGAGACACTGAGATTTGGCATTTTCACCCTTGATCCTGCTCTTCAGGGTGTGTCCGTGGTTAATAAACTGGCTCAACCGGTGCGTGTGTTTTCTGGGAAAAAGAGCCATGCCGATTATGTCACGGGTCTTTCCTAAGTCTGTTACCAGTTGTAGTGGTTGTTGTCTTGGAATAACAGACCGTTAAATGGCGCAATTAAAGAATCAGAATTGAGTATATTAGTGAAACATGTACAAATATAAAGTGAATGGTGGTTCTGCAGTAAGCAAAGGACTGCCAGTGCCAGGTTAACGTAAAACAGGCGATGAATCCACTTTAAACTTCACAACTTCCCGAAACCGGTCCTCAGATGAAGATGAATTCAAAAATAAACAATTTAATCACACAAACTCAGACAATCCACAGGTAACAGCATGTGATACACAAACAATAACCACCAATCAAGGCAGAGAAACGAGGAACTTAAATACACCCTGATAACGAACTAAACAGGTGTGATGATCAGATGAATTGCCATAGTAACTAACGATGATGGGAAACATGAACAAAGACAACAGGAAATAATGAGAAGCAAACTAAAAGTCCATGATAATGAAGCTAAATTAGCAAATGACTGAATGTCTCTGACACCTATATTTAAATATTTGTTTAATGGCATCATTTTATGAAAGAAGGCCAGTAACACTGATACCAATAATGCCACTCTATGATGTTTTTATTTTTTAATTTTTTATTTTAGACATTAATTATAGGCATTCAGCTTTACAGTATAATTGAAAGCTATCAATTTGAACATTTATTAGGCTTTAAAAAATGTGGCAACTTTTAATTTTAGTAAACTTTACAAAATCGTTCCATAATCCCATTGTAATGAATGTCACATTTAACTGTGCGCTTCAAAAAAAATGTTGACAGGTAGAATATAAACAAAAATCGAATAAAGTTATCAAACACTTCACTCCACAATCTTCATTGCATAAATTATAAATGTAATATAGATTAATCCTTATTAAAGCTACAAAAGTTATTCAGTCAGTGATTTTTTCTTTTTCTTTTGTTCTTTGATTATCCTTAATGACAGACAACAGGTTTATTAGGTTTTTGTCCGTTCAGGCGCTGTCTGAAGCGGCTTTCTGTGCGCATGAGTGTGTGTGTGTGTGTCACAGGCAGGAGATTCACAGACTCATGCCAGTACTGCACTTCATTCTCTATTGTTTCTTATCGTGCTTAGATGGTTTAAAAGCATTTGCATGAACAACAGTGGGATCTTATAATTGTAACGCTAGCCAAAGGATGAGGAAAAAAATTTGGCTTTTGGTTCAAATCCACCTATCTAGATGCTCTCAATATTGATATAATTTTATAATTGTGTCATTTAGAGTTACTTTCAGTGTCTTTGGGTTTCACCCCGTACTTTTGAGTCATACTAATTGAATTATAATTCTCTAAGCATTTTTATTACATAAGGTTTCTCTTAAATACAAAAGTAAAATTTTCAGAAATTTGACACAATTCAAATTCATTTTTAAATCAAGAGCAATTACTGTAAATGTTAATTGGTCATTCTAATGTCCCTATTCATGTGTTTTGTTTTTACTCCTACAGACAGAGAAGATCAGGCCATTCTGTGCACGTGAGTTTCCACTGGCTGTGGCCACTGCATATATGTGGAATTACAGTAGAAAGTTTAGAAAAATCTGTGAACATTTAATTGAGCATTTAATATGGAGAAGTTAAGATGGTTTGCAGCATGAGGAGAGATGTAAGACTGCAGGTATTTGACTTGAATGTCTTAATAAAGGGCACAAAAAGACCAGATCTTACCCTGTTTAGTCCCTAAGGCCTGTTAAAATGTAGAATAACATGTTTTTCTACTGATCCGTATTTTCTTACCATTTACTGGCAAGTGTTTCCAGCTAAGTCATTTAAGTCATCTGCCAGTATTTGTTTGAATAACTCTGAAAATAGTCTGCCCCTCTTTTACAGAAGAAGATGGTTTATTTGTTATGTATGTGTGTGTTCAGTGGGGAATCTGGTGCAGGAAAGACGGAGAACACAAAAAAAGTGATTCAGTATTTGGCACATGTGGCGTCCTCACACAAGTCCGGCACTCTGGGACGGCCCAAAGACATCGCCCTACAGGTGAGGACGGGGGACTGGCGGAAGACTTTAGGGAGAGAAAAAGCTATTTCTGCATTCTGCTTTTCTAAAACAAGTCAGCACATGCTTACCTTTCTATTTTATTTATTTATTAATTTTTTTGCTGTTGTCTGTAGTTCTCTAATAACTGTTCTGTTACATGGTTCAACAATAAGGATAAATAATACAAAATGCAGTAATAATACAATAATGATAATAATTAAAAAAATTCTGCAGATACTTCATGCTTGCCAATATTTTCACTGGAACCACAAATAAAAATTATTATAATAATTTTAAGTGATGTTTTAATTTATTGCTTTATTAAATCTGCCAAAATTATATTTAATTAAATATTAAGTTTTATTTTTTTTAGGAATGCACACACATGATTACAATTCTGGCCAATTACGCTAAGCTGATGCCGGTAACCAGTAAATGGTAGATTTTAAAATGATATACTAGTTTGTCAAAAACAGTGTAAAAATTAAATAAAAAATAATATCAATTGTTTTAAATATTAAAAGTGAATTGTAATAATTATAAGAATTATAATATAAGAATTACATATCCCCAATATTGATATGTTTTTTCACTCTTTCGCACTACCCACGGGCGATCCTTAAAGGGTCAAGTTACATCTTGATTTATAAAGCTGTAAATGTTGGTGTATGTATATGTATATACAATATATACATACAAACCCCAAAAAATCCTTTCATTTGCATTTCCTTTTCTCTAATATTTCAATTTCCGCTCTTCTTGGTTGCTCTCCTCTCCCTGTCTCCTCTCTTTCCTGGGTCCTGCTGTTTCTTTCTGCTGCTGGTTTCTTTCCTCTTTGTCCTGCTGAAGATGGATGGCACACGCTCTCTGGGTCGTGGCAGTAGTGCTGTGAACAGGGTGAGTGAGGGCTTTTCTTTTCATGACTGGCACATCCGGCTGACAAGAAGGAGTTCAAACTACAGCAATTCTAATTCACGTCCTGCCACTTTAACCTCTTAATGTGTGATATCACATGTCCTATTAATGTCTTTGGATTTATTTATGTTTATTTTTTTACCATGTTTTTATGTTTTTGCTCATCAACATGTTCTATTTTTTGTCCCCTGTGTGTCCTGTGCACTTGTTCAACCTCACCATCTCTCTTTTTTTTGTGGACTAACAGACAATGCAGTATGTGAGTATTGTTGTGTTCTAATGCTTCCACTGTTGGCCTGTAGGGGGCACTGTATACATATTAAAGCTTTGCAATGGTATTTTATTTTTTTGACCTATATAGACCATACTAGTCTATATAGGTGAGAGCGAAACCTCATAGCTTAGACAGAGGTTCTCTAGCCTGTACATGGAATTGTTTTTTCCGGCTTAAGGCTTTTGCTGAGCTGCAAATTTATGAGTTTGCCATTTCAGCTCTCTGTGTGTGTGATTCTTCTGAGCTAGCTTTAATTTGAGGACAAATTTCAAACTTGAGGAAAGATGTAATGGAAATTGTTTCCAGACATTTATTTTTTACATAATTTACATATTTTCTTACTTATTCATTAATCATATGCTAAACTTAAAAATGAAATATTTTAGTTATATTTAAAAAATTTTTTTTGAAAACTGCTATGAAAAAAAAATCTATAATTTAAACAGAACCTTTTAATGGTAGTAAATAGCTTTTAAAATATCTACAATTATATTAATTGTTCAAACAAAAAGAAATTTGTGCGTGTGTGTGTGTGTGTGTACAATAAACAGTGATTTTAGAAACTGACATTTGACTAGATTTGAGAACTAGTTTGTCCTTACAATACATCTGCGCTCCTTTAGAAGGCGTGTTTCTTGTCTGTGGTAAGTCTCAATTTAGTAAAATGAATGCGTATGTTTTTTTGCAAAAGAATGTGATTGTTTGGCTGCAGTTATATGCTGATGCTGGGCTGATGATGGGCTTTTAGCTGTAATGTAGGTAGTATTCCTGCACTGACATGCTGTTATTTCTGTCCCATGACTAGGGGGAGCTGGAGAGACAGTTACTGCAAGCGAACCCCATCCTCGAGGCCTTCGGCAATGCCAAAACGGTCAAAAACGACAACTCTTCCAGATTTGTAAGCCCTGAAACGCCACATCTAACCATAATCACATCGAGTTATCTTGATCACGTGCTTTGTTCGGTCTGACATGTATTTTTTTTATTTGTTTTAGGGCAAATTCATCAGGATCAATTTTGATGTTGCTGGATATATTGTTGGTGCTAATATTGAGACCTGTATCCTTCAAACATCCACAACAAATCACTTTTACACCAGTTGATAAATAATGACGCAGTGAAAAACCAACGCTGAAAAAGGCGTGGACAGGGTTATTTTTGCGGATAAACTTATTGCATATGCATTTGTTGGAGTTTCCTTTTCAGACGCAAAATTTATGGGAGGAGAGTGTTAAAATGTTAAATGTGAGTGTTAAAATGCTCACGCTAATTTGCCCTGTTTAGTAAATCTGGCCCATAATGTACAGCAAACAAAGTGTGTATCGGTGCATTTTTCATTAACCTGCATGTGTATCAGATCTGCTGGAGAAGTCTCGAGCCATCAGGCAGGCTAAAGAGGAGCGAACCTTCCACATCTTCTACCAGCTCCTCTCTGGAGCTTCTGAGGCCATGAGAAGTCAGTAGACCACACAAACATTGAAAACACACTGCTTCACAATATACAGCTTTTTTATTCTCTCTAATGGAAACATAATCATTGTGTTTATTTATTCACACCCTTTCTGTAGAGGAGCTTCTGCTGGGCAGCGCGGATCAGTACCGCTTCATCTGCGGGGGGTCACTTCCTGTTCCGGGTCAGAGTGATTCAGAAAACTTCACTCAGACAATGGATTCAGTGACCATCATGGGATTCACCCAGGAGGAATCCACATGTAAGGGAGAAAAGGGTCTCAAATAGATCTAGAAGGAAACATCCACAAGATTTCATAAAACATGTCCTTGAATTAAACATGTAAACAAAAAAAAAGATTTTCTATCCTTCTGTCCATCCTGATCTCTCACTCTCTCTCTCTCTCTCTCTCTCTCTCTTTTCAGCTATGTTAAAGGTGATCTCTGCAGTGCTGCAGTTTGGGAACATCTCGTTTCACAAAGAGAAGAACACAGATCAGGCCTCGATGCCGGATGACACAGCAGCGCAGAAGCTCTGCCACCTCCTGGGCATCAGTGTACTGGAGTTCAGCCGAGCCATTCTCACTCCCCGCATCAAAGTGGGCCGCGAGTACGTCCAGAAGGCCCAGACCAAGCAGCAGGTGTGTTCATGTAGTGCTTTAAAAATACTACAAATGTACATTACAGACTGACTCGCTTGTCTACTAATAGTTGAGTTCATTACAGTGACCTCATTTAAATTTTCGCACTGCAGTGTTATTTCAGCGTTTTTAATGCATGGTTAAACAAGTGTCTCTAAGCAATAAATCATAACTTTTGTCTGAATCATTAGTGAACAGTGTCGCATATCAAAACATTTTCAAAGTCGCAGCTCCGCATAAAGTGCTTTATAGATTTTACTATGATGATTTATTCGATATTCCAAAGAAAAATGTGTCTTCTTTTGCTGTTTTTTGGCTAATTATTTGGCGAAGTGATATTGACCTGTAATGCGGTACAAGACCTGCCTGGAACTACTCTACCCGTGGGCTTCCCTTCCCTGAACATTCGTCAACCAATCAGATTCAAGCATTCACCAGCCCTGTAGTATAATACGAAATAATCCGCACAGTTATTGGTGAATGAGACCCAATGTTTCATGCTCAGTTAGTGTGTCCTGATTGGCTGTCATTTTGTCACTTAATGCAGCATTTCATCAAGTGAGGACAAATCACTTTGCCTTAAAGCCTTAAGCCGGAAAAAACAATTCCATGTACAGACTAGAGAACCTCTGTCTAAGCTATGATGAATACTTTTTTGCTTGTGATGCTGGTAGTAATGTAGTTATGATGCTGTTGGGAAAAAAAACCTGAATTTTTATTTTTTTCGTTTTGGTGGGCGTGTTCAGGCTGATTTTGCGATAGAGGCTTTGGCGAAGGCCACATATGAGCGTCTGTTCCGCTGGCTGGTGCACCGGATCAACAGAGCCCTGGACCGCAGGCAGCGTCAGGGAGCCTCCTTCATCGGGATCCTGGACATCGCTGGATTTGAGATCTTTCAGGTGAGCCAGATCCGAGCGACACTAGTGGCACCTAACAGAATTAAGCATATATAAATCAACAAAAATAAAGCATCTTTTCAAACAACCTTGCAAATACCCTTAGACTCATTATGCCCTTTCGTGCGTCGAGCCTCCCCCAATTCAAACTTATCACAAAACCAGCTCTCGCGGGTGCTTGTGAAGCCACATCTCTACAGGTAAAAGTAGGCTACTTTCAATAAAAGTTCCAACATTTTAGGAATCCATTCAGCTGTGTTGCCGTGTCATGAGTAAACAATTGAGTAGAACTAATGAGTTCATGACCTGTTTAATCTTTAAAGGTATAAATGCATTGGATTTTGGCTTGCATGTCTGTAATGGAAGCTGAATGTCACTGTAATGCGTCAGCCATGGTCTCACGCCAGCTAAACACCCTCTGGCTCCGCCTACTACAGTAGCCACGCCCCAAACTCACGCTATTGGTCGAGCTGGAAAGAGATTGACAGATCTCGAACCACTCACAATGTTTTGATTGTGCCTAAAAGAGGCTCAATGTTTACACTTTTTGGGAGATAAACCCATGAATGACATACTAACAGTAGTCTATGGACAATAAACTGGGTTAAAAGCAAACTGGGTTTTTAAAATGAAAATCCTACAAACTCCAACTTAAATGTCTGTTAATTATTGTCTGTGATTATTCAACTGACGAAATATTATTCTCTATGTCTCTTTCTCAATAGCTGAACTCATTCGAGCAGTTATGTATCAACTACACTAATGAGAAACTGCAGCAGCTGTTTAATCACACCATGTTTGTCCTGGAGCAAGAGGAGTATCAGCGAGAGGGCATCGAGTGGAACTTCATCGACTTCGGTCTGGATCTTCAGCCCTGTATCGACCTCATTGAGAGACCGGTCAGTGTGTGTTAATTACATCTTAATTCACATAATAGAGAATGTATGACAGTTTGCTGTCACACAACCTGATCTGACATCATTGGCAGCGTCTAGCTTGTAAGGTGCCCTGGGCAAACCACCCCTTCTGCCCCTAAATCCACCACTGTTTGACATGCAGTGCCTTGATAGTGTTTTGTCTAATTGGTTTGCTCCATAGGCTCATCCTCCTGGCGTGCTGGCATTGTTGGATGAGGAGTGTTGGTTTCCGAGGGCAACTGATCGCTCATTTGTGGACAAACTGTCAGCTGAGCAGGGTACACACTCAAAGTTCATGCGGCCGCGGCAGCTTAAAGAAGAGGCCGACTTCTCCATTGTGCACTATGCTGGCAAGGTCCGATTTTTTTTTACCACCCTAGGCTCTCTATTTTTCCCTTTTCTATTCAACATGAAGTCAAAATGGACTTTCTTACTCTGTCAGGTGGACTATAAGGCAAATGAGTGGCTGGTGAAGAACATGGATCCTTTGAACGATAATGTGGCATCTCTCCTGCATCAGTCATCTGACCCCTTCATCTCTGAGCTCTGGAGGGAGGGTGAGGGGAAGCGTGTGTGTGTGTGTGTGTGTGTGTGTGTGTCGTAAATCATTGTTACACTGGGGAATGTTTTTTGTACTGGTATGTGCTTAAAAGACGCTGTGGTGTAATTCGAATAATTTCTCAAAATTTCAGGTTCAGAAGCAGAAAAATAAAGAAAAACAATAATAATAATAATGATAATCATTTTTACATATTTCCCTCCAAAATAATCAACAAATAAACAACAAAAACAAATAAATGAGTAATGATGATGTTATTAAAATTAAGTAGTTATAAATAAATACATAAATGAATTAATATTATTATTAACATAAATGATACATTCATGAATTAATTAACACCAGGAATACAAATGGTAAAACAGCTTAATTATAGCCTTAAAGTTTTCAGTATAATTAAATATAATATAATTGAAGGGATGATATTATATTATATTATGTTATTTATCAATAAATGTTTAAAGATGAAATGTTTATAAACAAATAAATAAACAACTAATGATAATAATAATTTCCCAAAGTTTCCGGTTCAGAAGCAGGAAAACAAACAAATTAATAATAAAAATATCAGTAATAATTGTTGTTTATTTAAATAAATAACAGACAAATATTATTAACGGCAACAATAAAATAATTGCTTAAAACAATTAGAAACTCCTACAAACAATGAAAATGGTAAAATAATATAATTGTGCTATTTATTAATAAATGTTTAATATTGTTTGACATTAAGTGTTTGACAAGTAAATGTTTGACAAAATGTTAATAAAACATTTTTTATTTGATTTCTAATATTTAACACTGTAATCTACTATGGACTAACACTGTTCTCTTCTCTTCTCTCTTCTCTTCTCTTCTCTTCTCTTCTCTTCTCTTCTCTTCTCTTCTCTTCTCTTCTCTTTTCTCTTCTCTTTTCTTTTCTTCTGTTCTCTTCTCTTCTGTTCTCTTCTCTTCTGTTATCTTCTGTTCTCTTCTGTTCTGTTCTCTTCTGTTCTCTTTTCTTCTCTTCTCTTCTGTTCTCTTCTGTTATCTTCTGTTCTCTTCTGTTATCTTCTGTTCTCTTTTCTTCTCTTCTGTTCTTTTCTGTTATCTTCTGTTCTCTTTTCTTCTCTTCTGTTCTCTTCTCTTCTGTTCTCTTCTGTTCTCTTTTCTTTTCTTCTCTTCTGTTCTCTTTTCTTTTCTTCTCTTCTGTTCTCTTCTGTTATCTTCTGTTCTCTTTTCTTCTCTTCTGTTCTCTTTTCTTCTCTTCTGTTCTCTTCTCTTCTGTTATCTTCTGTTCTCTTCTGTTATCTTCTGTTCTCTTTTCTTATCTTCTGTTCTCTTCTGTTATCTTCTGTTCTCTTTTCTTCTCTTCTGTTCTCTTCTCTTTTCTTTTCTTCTGTTCTGTTCTGTTCTGTTCTGTTTTCTTTTCTTCTGTTCTGTTCTCTTCTGTTCTGTTCTCTTCTGTTCTCTTCTCTTTTGTTTTCTTCTGTTCTGTTCTGTTCTGTTCTCTTCTGTTCTCTTTTCTTCTGTTCTCTTCTCTTTTCTTTTCTTCTCTTTTCTTCTCTTCTCTTCTGTTCTCTTTTCTTTTCTTTTCTTCTCTTCTCTTCTGTTCTCTTTTCTTCTGTTCTGTTCTCTTCTCTTCTCTTCTCTTCTGTTCTCTTCTCTTCTCTTCTCTTCTCTTCTCTTCTTTCCTCTTCTCTCAGATATTCAAACTCTTCCTCGTGTGTACTTTTTTGACTCTTATGCCACACTGCAAACCAATGGCTCTGACAGCAGTAGGTTTTTCTGACCTTCTTCTTTTAACCTCTCCATCAGTTAATCTAATTATTATTTGCCCTTCACTCTGTCTCTCATCTCTCTTTCATTGCATCAGATTGTGATGTGATGTGTGGGTTGCTGTTTTTCTTTTTTAACAATAGTTTAGTAGAATGTGTAGTTAGTTTTCTATGGTTTTCTATTGAACTCATTCTAGTTTAGTTTGGTTTAGTTTTAACAGTAGATGGTTGTGATCTGCTTGCCTGTAGTTTATTCTTCGTAAAGCATCTTTCTTAAAGTGCTTGTAATGTAGAAATGCACACAGAATTTCTTTCTTTTTGGGAAGTTTTAAATGTCTCAGAAGAAGAACACATTCATAAACATTTCTTCTCAAAAACATTTTCTTTTCTTCACTTTTTTGTTTGTTGTATGGTTTTATAGAGCCATAGTGCTCTCTGAACATGCCATAAACATATTCTTTTTAAATAATAACATGTCTGTTTTGTGCTTGTCAGTGGAGAGGATTGTGGGTCTGGAACAGGGGTCGTCTGGAGAGAACAGTGGACCGGTGACTTTTGGGGCCGCTGGGTTTAAGACGAAGAAGGGCATGTTTCGCACGGTGGGGCAACTCTACAAAGAGTCCCTTACCAAACTGATGGCCACCCTCCGCAACACCAACCCCAACTTCCTGCGCTGCATCATCCCCAACCATGAGAAAAAGGTAAGAATAGAAAGAGAAATTGAAAAGCTAACATAGTACTTTTCTTTTCTTAGTGAGAACGTCTTCGATGAGATCTCTCTCTCTTCTTAACATATCTGTAAAGTGCCCCTATTATGCTATTTTAAAGTTTCCTAATTCACTTTTGAAGGTCTCTTACAAAAGGTTTACATTCATCCAAGCTCAAAAAATACTTTAATTTTCTCATAATATACTTCTGCAGCATCAGTTCTTTTCTCACAGTGACTGAACAATTTGATAAAGGATTCAGTCTCTCTAAACCCCTCCTTTCCGCAGGCCTACTCTGCTCTGATTGGCCAGATGGCTCAGTCTTTTGTGATTAGTCTGCCGCTAACAACGTGTGTCAGAAATGAAACAAAATACGTATATTACCTTATTCTGAATTTCAGCTCCAGAGGGCTTCCTCAGCGCTTCTATACAAGGTCTGAACAATAAAGATGGCGTTGGTTTTACTGTATCAATACTGTATAGTCCTCATACTTTGGAATGCATGCAAAGTGGATTTGCTTTTGCAGCCCATAAAACAATTTTTTTTCGACATGTCGACATCACAAAAACCAAACTCTTCCAGGCCTCAGCTACAACTACAGTGTTTGAGGGCGGGGCAAAGTAGATGTTGTTCACAGGCAGCCAATAAAGACTTCAGACGGGCATTATGCAAATCCGTTACAAACTTACGTAGGTTTGTGCAGGAAGTGAGACTGGAATTACTGAAGACTCATTTCAGGCCGTTCAGAATCTGTTGTTTTGGGAGATTATAAGTCTTTGAGCTTTGAAATTTTGCAGACCTTTTACATTCACAAACAGCTACATAACACACTACTGAAAAAGAATAATGGGGGCACTTCAAGACTATCATATATGGTATGAAACTAATGATAAGGTATGTATTGTGAGGTTGCACAAAATGTCGGTTAAAATGTATTGTTATCAGTGGATATTGGATATTTAATTATGTATGCTCATTTAGATTACCTTTTACAATCATCTAACTCTCATTTAATCTATAATAACACTAATAATTGAATAAGTGTTCAATGTAACCTATAGCAAATCTCAAAATATAGAAGCCATTTTCTTACTGTAAATGTGTTTCATTTTTAATATATTTAGACAAAATATAGAATTTTAATTTCATTAAATAATCACAGGCAGGGAAGTTGAGTCCTCATCTGGTTCTGGATCAGCTGAGGTGTAATGGTGTTCTGGAGGGGATCAGGATCTGCAGACAGGGCTTCCCGAACCGTATCCCATTCCAGGAGTTCAGACAGAGGTGTGTGTGTATTTAACCATCATTTGTGCAATAAATTAGTGAGCTATGTCTGTTAAATCCTCCTTTTGATTTCATTTGTAAAACAGTATAAAAATTAAATAATAAAATAAATAAAAAAAGTAAATAATATTAATGAATTGTAAAAACAGAAAGTTTTTTGTTAGGTTTAGGGCTAGATATATATAGTATGTATTACTAGCTGAATATAAAAACAATAGAAGTCTATGAAATTTCCCCATTTACAGTAGATTAGTCAATTATGTGTGTGTGTGTGTGTGTGTGTGTGTGCGTGCACATGCGTGTGTGTGTGTGTGTATGTGTGCTCATGTTTATATTACACTGTGGGGACCAAATGTCCCCACAAGTATAGTAAAACCTGAGATCACCTACATTGTGGGGACCACACTAAGTAATATGTCTATTTGCTTATATAAGTATAAATATAAGTATAATTCACACAAAATGTAAAAATGCAGAAAGTTTTGTGTGATGGGTAGGTTTAGGGATAGGGGCAGTGTAAGGGTATAGAATATATATAGTTTGTACAGTATAAAAATCATTATGCCTATGGAGAGTCCCCACAAAGATAGCGAACCAGACGTGTGTGTGTGTGTGTGTGGACAAAATAATTGCTTACAGTAATACTTTTATGCTTTAGGTATATCTTACATAAATTAGATCCTTGCTTCTTGCGTCTTATTTATCTGTCTGCCTCTTTTTCTGTTTGTGTATCTCTCAGGTATGAGATCTTGACTCCAAATGCTATTCCTCGAACCTTTATGGATGGCAAACAGGCGTGTGAGCTCATGGTAGGTGATGTCACAATAATATTGATTTGATAGAGGATATTACACACTAGAGTTTCGGATCCATAAATGTGAACAGCACAGATGCTTTAGGGTCAAGAACTGAGTGGGGAAGGTCAATGGTGGTTTAGTGTTTTATTCAGATCTCTGATTAGTATTCTACATGTTGTTGATTATGTATTGTTACTGTATCTATAGATCAGTGCTTTGGAGCTGGACAAGAACCTTTTCCGGGTAGGACAGAGTAAGGTGTTCTTCCGGGCTGGAGTCCTGGCTCATCTGGAGGAAGAACGAGACTTGAAGATCACTGACACCATCATCCGCTTCCAGAGCGCGGCCCGTGGATACCTCGCCAGGAGGTAAGTGTCTGCCTCTGCGTGCGTATATGTGTGTGTCATAGGTTATGTGGTGTGTAATATGTGTGCATGTAAGTTTTAATTGACTTGTGTTTTTTCAGGGCATTCCATAAGAAGCAGCAGCAGCTCAGCGCTCTGCGTGTGATGCAGAGGAACTGTGCAGCATACCTGAAGCTCAGAAACTGGCAGTGGTGGAGACTCTTCACCAAGGTAACATAAAGCATTACACAACATGTTATATAAAGTAAAAAATTAAGTAGGCCTAATAATGAGTTTTAAAGGGGTTATTTGTAGAATTACGAAAACCCTTGTTATTAGCGACACCGGTGGCCATTAAGTAAACTGCAGCCAGCAACTTATCCTTTATAAATCAGTCTACAGGCTTTCATTGACAACCTAGGAAGTCGGGGAAGGTCTCTTTTTTAAGTTTGGTTACAAGCTGTTTATACATTGGCAATAAAAAAAACGATTCATTCATGAAAATTCTTACATGTAGCCCCTTTAATGTAATGATTTTATTTAGAATGTAAACATGTAAACACAATGCACATGGAATTTTTGTATCAATATATAAAGTAATGAAGTGGTAGTATGTTTCTCTCTCTTACTTACTTAGAATTACACGTTCAAAAGTTTGGGGTCGATA